>JAVLVB010000397.1:241123-288327 GCA_032876305.1 Orestias chungarensis | reverse complement strand
TGTGTGTGTGTGTGTGTGTGTGTGTGTGTGTGTGTGTGTGTGTGTGTGTGTGTGTGTGTGTGTGTGTGTGTGTGTGTGTGTGTGTGTGTTGACAATAAATATGTAGGAAATACACTTACTTGTTTTATTTCAAAGCTTCGGGATCTGCTGAATCACATTATCAAAATCACTCATGCATTCGTGTTACTTTAATTGATCATTATATTAAATAAATGTCTTACTATTGTTTTAAAGGCAGAGAAAAGAAGAGAAGTCTTATTTTATTTTGTTTTATTTTAAAACAACCTTAAAACAGACAAAATCCTGCCTTTAATATTTCATGCTGAATAATTTTAAATTAAATTACTATAGTCCAAATTAGATACTGTTTATTACAGTTTTTGACCGTTTTGTTGGTCTAGTTTTTACCGTCAGATACAAAAACTGAAGGATGGAAAGGCAAGTAAACATGCAGGTAAACCTCAACATTTTCCTAGCCTCCATATTATTCCCGGAGCACTTGACCATAGTCTCACTTTCAGTTGGTGTCTTCTCCAAAACTGTTTTGCTTGGATCAGGACTAGGAAACAGCAGCTGCTGATAGATGTTTATCACACAGGCAGATGTCTTGAAAAGCACAGAGCAGATGATAAAAGAGGTGAAAGGAGCCCAAAATTATCCCCAGTGACTTGCAGACAGATTGACTTGGAGCTCAGCTTGGAGCTGTTCGAACTCTGTAGACAGAAACCGACACGGGCGGATTATTTTTACAAAATGCAAAAAGCAATTATCAATTTTGAATAAGGGATAGGCTTTTGGTATGCGCTAACTCACAAAATCTTATTAGTTTGGTGTAATGAATTTGCTATTGTTAGAACCAATGTTTTATTTTTAATTAGGACTAAGTTAGTTGGGGTTTAAACCCAGAACGTAATATTAATAATATCATTTTACAAAAGAGAATATTTCTCAATCAAAAAATTTATATCTATTGCTTTTTTTTATATGCTTATGATATAGGGATTTAACCTCCTATGTTTTGCAGTATGTGAGTACTATAAAACAAGTGTTCCTAGATCATTAGTATACAGTTACTCTGTATAAAACTGGAAAGTCAAACAAAAAAACTGCGTTCACTTATATCGCTACAGAATAGTTTTCTCTCTACAATGCAACTTTGTATCAGATACAATCATATTTAATCAATCAAACTATATGAGGTGAGTTGAGTTACTGTAAAGCTTTTTAATTATATTCTTTTTTTTATGTGTCTATTACTTTTACAGATATCAGTGTCGTGGGAACCAAGATTGTCTCTAGTGTAAAACGTAGCTAGACTAGTCGTTAAGGGTTTGTTTACCAAAAACTAAAACTTATCCAATATTAAGTCTGTATTATTATTTTTTTGAATATATTAAATTGGATTAAATCAATTATTATAATAAAAACAAATTTAAATAATAATGTTTGTCTGTCTGTGGCTGATCTAGAATCAGATTCAGTCTTTGTTAAAAGGAAAACAGTTTAAATATTAATAATAATTATATTTAAAAAAACAGCATCTTGTCTTTATTAATTCTCTGTATGTTTTTGATACCACTCAAAATGTTTGATTTGATAGATAATTTATGGATTATTATTAGTTTTTTTTGTGTATCCATGTGAAAATAATTACAAGCCCCGCTGCAAGAGCTAATGTTACTTTAAACGACACCTGTCTGAGGACATGTGGGGATTTTACAGTCTGGAGAGCCTCGCCCTGAACAAAGAGGGCAACCAGACACAAAACAACATCAATTTTGAAATGATATACTTTACATAACAAACTTTACAGTTCATTTTTTTCCTTTAATTTCTTTGAAACAAAAACGTCTTTGCCATCTCCACCTTTATATTCAAGACTACACACACGTTTGTTTGCACAGCAGTGTCTATTGGTCTGTGGTGAGGTTACACAGTAGCTTTGTAGCTTCTTGCAGAAGGACAGCAATAAACACTGGATTACAGCTAACCACTGTTTGGAAGAGCAACCTGGGGGACCTCCGGGTCGCACCCTCATACTGCGGTTTAAGGTTTCAGACCAGTGAGAGACTGGTAAAGCGATCCGAGGGGCCCGCATGTGAGGAGAAACAGTAAAACCGAACACACTGTCCCTCTTGATCGAACATGCAGAGGAAACAAACCCTGGATATAGGGTCAGGCACGTTTCCCCACTACAACACGCAGAACCTTCAAGACCTAAATATCAAACTCGATACCTTTATTTTAACCCAAACTTGCAAAACTCTTTAAGTTGCCATTGCTAAATTCTTATCCAGTAAGAGGAAGGATCAATCGCTCACTGGTGTGTTTCCTTAGACGTTCACAACAATTGAAATAATAACGTGAACTCGACTCGATTTTTTTGTTAACCAGGATAAAATTGGAATGCATGCAATTGACTTGGATCGTGTCCATAAAAAAGAATCATAAAGTAATTTTTTTTTATTTTTTATTTTTGCTTAATTATTATACTGTTTTGGATCATGGGACATAAAGTTTGTCAACTGCAGTTTTGGTTTACAAACAAACCCCAGCAAGGAGCAATAAAAGAAGGTTTGACATGTTTACAGTTTAGCATACAACAAGTAAGCCTTTAATAAATCATAATTTACTGTTTCAGTTTATTTTGGTAAGGCAATAGCAATATGTGGCAAAACAAATAACACAGCTTAACTTTAGTAGTTCACAGCGTATGGAAGCGCTACTGCTTAAAGTGACTAATGACTGGTCCATCTTTGCAAGCTTATAAAGACATTAGCTCTGTCTATTCATAAATGTGTTTTATTGAGCTCGGCCTGCACTGGCCTTCATGTCCAATGCTGGCGGCAGAGGGAGAGCCGGCAAACACTGTTCGATAAAATTATCACTCACGGATCTGAAGCTGGTAATGTCATAACACACTAAGTCACCCCACAGTGCTCCAGTAAGTACATCTCATCCATTCAGATTTTTGGTTGAGGCTGTAACAACAAGAACATGAGATTTGATAGAGTTATTCAATGAGCAAAAAATAAATAAAATCTCTGTACTGAGTTAAGCATGGCAGGTTTTAACAGTTGCATTACTCTGACATTATAGGGTGACTTTGAGAGAACAAAGCTGTCCTCATACTCCCTTTGGACTCTACACTTGACCGGAGTAAAGTCTGTGTTATTGTTGGGTATTCCTTGAACAAATTCCCTGTAAAACCCGAGACCCTGGCGTCTGATCCAAAGCGGTATTAAGACCACCGCCTGTCCTGCACATGGAGCTGTCTATCAGCTTGTGTTACTATGGGGGTGGGCCTGAGGTTCGCCGAGGAAACCTCAGCTGCAGCACAATAATTACAGAAACAGGACACGTTTATTATACAGTTATGATGTTTTCAATATTAGTTTATTATATTTGCAGTATTTGTAGTTCTAATATTGCAGAATTATGGTTGTGTATATAAGCCTCTGCATGATATTGATGTTTGTTGGCTACAAAAAACATGAACTTTCTTTAATTAAATTGAAAGTGCCATGAAGTATTTCGAGTGGATGTGAAGATGTAAATATGATGGAGTTAGCAAGATAGCTGGTGTTAATCCAAACTGCGCAATACGAACTAAGACGCAACCTGAAACCCAACGACTTTACTCGACTTTCCCATTTCTGTAAAAATAAACCTCAGATTTCCCATTTATCATTCTGCTCATACGTTTACATCTGAGCTAATGCAGATTAATGACATGCTTAAAAAAATATTCGTAATACTGGAAATCCTCACATTTCTCTGGACATAACGAGAAACCGAAAAGTTTTTTAAATTAGGACTTCATATGGTAATTTATCAAGCAGTTCATAATTATGATGTGTAAGTAAAATGATCAAATGTTGATTTGGACAAAAAAAAAAATGTGATCATACTTGGTTGCAACCTCCAAATGATCAAAGGTTACATTTATTGAGAACATAGTTTGCCTTCAAAAGATTTTCCCACCCTGAGTTTTTGACTTCTGCAGCTCCTTCAGAGTCGCACTACAGGCCGTGTATTGGCTGATTAAGTCTCCTCTTTCCGAACCAGGTGAACCAGCATGACTTGGTGAGTTTGCACTGCCGTGTGAAATGTGAGAGATGTCTGGGTCCTATCAACTGACAAGTCTCTAAATCCAAACAAGAAACTTTCATTATCACCACAGCGCTACTGCCAAGACCCTAAGAATTAATGGGATCATGCAGTCTAATGTTGCACATAATTAGAAAGCCAGGTTTTCCACACTATGCTTGACTTTTAAATCCTGCATTTTATTTAGCCATCATGCGAGACGGGTTTCATCTGATGGAACCGCGGCTAGACTAAATTGGCTTCAAAAGGCCTTGGAGCACCAGCGTATAGTGACTAAACCCTCTAAACACTCACTACTGTGTCCGTGTTTAAATGCCTACTGGTAGAAAGGTGGAAATGTACCTTAATCATATGTGTAGGATTTTTTTTTCCGTTGATCTGAGTGTTTAAAACATGTCTGTTTCATACTTTTAGCCATTTCCGCCTAGAAAAGCATGTCCAGGCCGTGTTGTTCATATCTGTAACCTACCTGACGGCAGCTGCACGGAAAATGACGTAATCAACCTGGGAATACCGTTCGGGAGAGTCACCAACTACATCCTGATGCGCTCAACCCATCAGGTAAGAGACAGACAGACTGATGTGTGAGTAATGTATTCTTTCATGGATCTGTATGAATTCAGTCCATTTAACATTTGATCAAACTTACAGCTCACAACAAAGTTTTCTTTGGTCAAGAATCTTTTTTGTTTAATTATATCATCAAACTTCACGTACATAAAAAGAGAAATTCACATACATTATACCACCAATAAGTTCCTAAATTTGCAACTATTTTGCGAGATTGTCTCAGAGGGATAGAAAATAGGTTCTGACGCATAATGTGCAAATATTATCCTGCCCAACCTTCTATTTTACACTTTGACTCAGTCACTCACTCATATAATTAGAACCTTTACAGAACTGTGTCCTATAATAGCGCTTAAATATTAAGGTCAAAGTCTCTGTGCAACTGTCCATCCAGAAGCAGCAGGCGTACGTTAACTGAGGGAGCTGTAAGAACAGCTTTCTGCAGCTTAAGTCTAAATTGAAACAGCACTGGCTTTTCAGATTATTTTTTGGATTCATTTTTAAAAACCCTGCATTTTATCAGAATTTACTGATTCCTGACCGTCAGGATTTTAACAATTACTATCAGACCAACTGCATTGTAAGGATTCATGTTAAATTTATGCATTTGGTTACAGCAACTAAGGTAACTAATAAAGTGCCCTCTGACAGTGATTTGGTGGTGTATCACAAAATAAAAGCCTGAATCCACTTTCATACCTAAAATTAAATCATACAAGATGGAAATGTATTTTCAAGTTATAAATATAAAGTATATAATAGTGCATTAGATCTTTAGCCCAAAACTGGGAATACTTTCTAAAGACAGGGATCGAATAAGTGATGCAAAATATAGGAAACATGGGCCTGTTTGAGAATATTTTGCTTAAAGCTGAACCTTAGTTGAAACAATCCAAATATCAGCAACTGTGTACACTAACCCTACATCTATAAAGAGGAAACTTTGCTATTGGCTTAGATTCCTCCAAGTGGTGTGCTTATCTACAATCTAATCAGTGTAGACCTTTTTTTACCCCTACACTTATATTCGATTTTTATGGAATTAAAGAAAGCAAAGCATATTAATCTTTATAATAACATTGATATTTGATTTTGAGACAGCATTAGGCACGTTTTGACGAAGGTGCATATATTTACAGTTATAAAATAACGTTTCATTAAAGTACCGGCAACCTTAATCTTTTACTATTTAAAGGTTTGCCATACCTCGATATCAGAAACTGGTGAATTGTCATTTTTTCTTGGTGGACTCTATCTGGTCATTACCTAGGCCTTCCTGGAGATGGCGTACGTTGAGGCGGCACAGGCCATGGTGCAGTACTATCAACTGACTCCTGCCACAATTAACAATCAGAAGCTCCTCATACGGATGTCTAAGAGGTACAAGGAGCTGCAGCTCAAGGTAAAATGAAGTAACATAGACACAGACAATATTTAGTTAGATGGCTACTAATCCTATATATTTGTTCTTTGCAGAAACCAGGTAAAGATGTTGAATCCATCATCCAGGATATTACCTCACAGCAGGAGAGGGATAAGATGCAGGAACTTGAACAGTAATAAAACTTACCTTTCTTCTCTTTCACCTCTTTAAAACCTCCCATGAATTTTGTTGTACTCTTTACATTTTAAACACATCACAAAGGTGAAACTACAGCAATTTGTTTGTCTTCATACTTTTTGTTTCTCAGTTACCTTCCAGAGAGAGCGCGGTCTCGCAGCCCCATCAGCCGTTCCCTGAGTCCGCATTCCCACAGTCCCAGTTTCACATCGTGCAGCTCTGCCCACAGTCCGCCAGTGGGGCTGTGCAGGGCTCAGGACAGGGGCAGCAATGGCCTAAGCCCTCACCGGGGTTCAAGAGAATGGCCACCCCACATGAGGAGAGGGGAGGAAGAAAGGGAGCGGGATAACCCTTGGAGGAACGGTGGGAGTATCAACAATCGACCTAATGGTAGGACACCCGACCGCCGGAGGAACTACCATAATCACCAGGGTCGTGGTGGTGAACCAGCGAGGAGCGGCAGAGACTGGCACCCAAGGGACAGCCCTCTTGGCTCGTCCTTCAACTCTTACAGGAACATGGAGGAAGATTTTTACAAGGAATCATACAAATCAGAGAAGCCGCCCAGAGAATCTCACCATCGACATGACACAAAGTTGAGGAGGAGGGATGCTGACCACCCTCCTTGGTCTAGACATTCAGAGTTCCAGAAGACAGATGAGTCCAGATGTCAAACCCCAGAGGATAAGAGGCGTAATTCACCTGGGAGAGACAGGAGCAAAAACCCAAGCAAAAGACCCTCTGAGAAACCGGAGAAGGAACCTGCTGCTGAAAATGTTGTTAGTAAATTTCTGTTCTGGATTGCTGGATAATTACATTCATTTTATACTTTGGCTAATAAAGTGTATTTCTTGTTTTAGGATGGCATGTACAAAGAAAAATCTGATCTGCCTGAACAAAGCAGCAGGTCAAAAGAGGCTACTGACAACGACAAAGACAAAGAAAACGTAAGTTGAATTAAAAATATTTCTGATATTTCAATTAATGAGGGATGGGGTTACCAGAATGTAAGCAGGATGTTTTTAAGCAAAATAATTGAACTGGCTATGACACAAATAAATTCTGATTTAGCATGTCTGTGTGTGATTTCAGGCTTGTATCATTTAAAACAGGTCAATCTGCAGATGTGTTCAAGTATTCAGTTCTGGGTTGTGTGGTTCATTAACATTCACTGATTCATTCTCCCTGCAGGGTGAATATCAAGCACAGGCTGAAATATAAATCTACACCCACAGTTTTGATCAAATGTGTCTTAGCAAGTTGCACTTAAGCTAAATGCCTTCTTTTAAAAAGCTTTATGGTAAAATGATGGTACATTAGGGCTATGACAGGTATTATGGTTGAAGCAGTGAACTAAAGCTTTCCGATCTGTGACAACACTGTACTGACTGTCAAGCATGGTGGGGGCAACATCATGAAATGGTTCTTCCAAAAGCTCAGAATCAGTATAAACAAACCAGTAAAAAAAAAAAAACTCTGCAATGTCAAGCTACGTTTTTTTTTTTTCCGTACGAGAAGAGTATTGAAGGCGACAAAACAGTTTGTGCATCTTGAAAAATGCATCCTGTTAGACCAAGTAGTGTTGGGCGTGAATGTAGGACTTTGACTTTGTGTTTAAACGTTTGACCTTTAAATAAAGAGATTTTTGTTTACCCAGTTTAAGTGTTTAATATAATAGAAGCTGTTCTTTTTATAATCATTCCAACTTGAAAAACACACAATTAACATAATTAAAAGCAAAGAGTTTTATGTACGCAGTGAGAGGATGTGGTACAATGTTTAAAATGTATTGTATAGTGATTATATATTTTTTTAATCTATTTGCTCAGCAGAATGTGTCAGAAAGTGCTGAAGACACGGATGAAGAAGGTTGGTATCCTAAAAACATGGAGGAGCTGGTCACGGTGGACGAAGTGGGGGGAGAAGATGATTTCATAATTGAGCCGGACCTGTCTGAGCTTGAGGAGTTTTCTTCCTGTCACAAAGAGTCCACAGCAGAAGAACCAGAACAGAAGCTAAATCTACCCTCTACATCAGAAGAAGAGGTCAAGAAGGCATCTGAGGGGAAGACTACACGGGAGGATTCACTGGAGGATAAGGGGGGTGAGGTTTCAATATCTGAAGCGGAAAAAGCAGAGGAACAAATCCCTGCGGCAAGTCCTGAAACCGAGAAAACACAGTTAGAAACTGCCGAGCCAAAGGTTCCAGACATTAGTGCCTTTCCCAGTGAGGAGTTTAAGGCAGTGCTGGAGGAGACATGCTTGGAGAACGCAATACCCCCCATTGATAAGCCACCAGACGAGCTAATGGAAAATCCTATTTGTTTATCAGAGGACCGTAAAGGCCGGGAAGAAAGACAGACCCCTGAAAAAAGTCTTATGGACGTTCAACTAAATGGCGGGGATTCAAGAAAAGGTGCTTTCCTACAAGGTAAAACCTGCTACTTGAACATTTTTGTGTGTGTTTCAAACATTGGCTGGTGCATTTAGGGACTAGCTTGTAAATTCTGCATAATGAATATAAAAGTTGCATCATTCTACAGCCCAGTTCCTGAAATTAACATAGACGTTTCATGAACATTGTGCATGATAAGTTCTGTGAAAGTTTAGGAAGGAACCTGATAACCTCTGGAAAGTACCTGGTGAATTCTCTAAAGGTTTTAAAAACTTCCAGGATCTACCAGGCAGGTTCTGTTAAACCTCCTGGGAAGTAACCTCTGAGATGGAAGAACCACTGACTGTATTATGTAGTCTTAACCATAATTAGTGCTCCTTACAGCATTGGCCTGATTTAACCTTGTCAGAAATATGCAGCGTCCCAAACTGACAAGCGAATACATTTAGAAGAAAAGATGAGACAGACTGATTTTGTTTTTTTAGCCACAAAGACGAAGTCCATGACAGGAAACAAACCAATTTGAATTAGCTCTACCAATTCTGCCAGGAAGAAATTTAAAAAAAGAGGATTTCTGATGGCAACAAAAAGTTTGTGTCTCCTCTATAACTGAAAGAGGGACATGCGCTAAATATTGGTGGATGTTCCTGTTTTGATTTTTTTAGAACTAAATCTGCAGCGCGACAACAAGTATTCACATTTCATGTTGATTTAGGTAAATATTTGTTAGATTTATGTCAAGCTTCAAAGAGCAAAAATGAGAAACTAGCACTAGACAAAACAAACAAAGCAAATCACTTAGTACTGCATCCTGTTCATAGGCAGATGAAAAGTTTAGGAGTGCAGCCTTGAAAATCTCAGTATATATATTTTGCATTCATGTAATTTTCAGTCTAGCATTATTTTTTTCCATAATCCTTTTTGGTCCTCAAATGTAAAATGGCTTGTTGAGCTACATTGTAAAACAAAACAGAAAAGTAGGCAGTAGTTGTTTATGTTTATGTATTTATGTATTTCCTAGGGCAACAAACCTCAGGCATTTTAAGTTTTAACTTGACTATTTAAGTTTTGCTTCTAAGTTTGCCAACTATGATTTGTATGATTCTGCGACTGTACGATATCATAGAATGTTTGGAAATAGCTTTATTTGGCACCCAGAGAAAAAAAAGCTGCTAATAATGCCGATATACAATCTACGTATGAGCAGTATCAATAAAACGTTCCTGTTGTTTTATACTTTTTTATTCTGCGGTTTTACCCTGATATACAATTTTTTATTCTAACAGGATACTTTTAACCCGTTCTAATCTATTTAAATAGGCACAAAAGTTAACAGCTTGCATCTGGGATGTGATCGAGATCAGGACGGAACAAAAAACAATACATAAATAGATTTCGAGAATTCTTTTTTTCCACAGACTTCTGACTAGTTAAATGTCTTTCACAGAGATCGAAGCTTCCTCCCCATCTCTGGAGCAAGACAAAGCTGTCAGCGAACACAGTATCCCTTTAGGTAAGGAGATTAAAGCTTTAAAATAGTTACTAAAACTTTAATAACATCACAAAGCAGTGAAAAATGTTGCCATGTGTCCATTTATATGATGCAGCCTCAACAACGTAACCAATGTTGTTTCATATTTTAAAGCATGGATTACACATAACAACTCGATTTTTCCACCTATTCGATATGAAGATACAGATTGAAAATATTCTTCCCAGGTGTATGACATCCAACCTACTCTTCACAAAAGGCCAAATAGAAATAGTTTATCCTTTAACGTAAAAACGTTAGTACTCACAGAAACGTTCTGGTGTTTCGGTTGGATGGGGTTCTACCAGCTCTTGTTTAGACATACTTGGGAAATATATAAATCTTAGAACATGTCTACGACTATGTCAGTGTCTATCATCAAACCTGTTCAGTGATTGATTCTAAAGTTTGAACCTCCTCTAACACACGTGAATATTTGGTTTGACATTAAAATATTACACCAAAATAGTGCTGAGTTATTCACATTAAAAAGAAGCACTTTATGTACATTACTAATGTATTAATAAGATTGGTGTGTGTGTCTCTATGTGTTTGTCAGGAGTGGAGTTCATTGAGCCAAGAACAGGCTTCTACTGTAAACTCTGCGGGTTGTTCTACACTAGTGAGGACAATGCAAAGACGACTCACTGCCGCAGCACCGTTCACTACAGGAACCTGCAGGTATTTTTCTCACGAACGTGTAGTCTGTGTTCAATACGGCCTTGCAACTTTGGACATCATCGCTAATCAGATAAGCTGGGTTTAAATTTTTTTATTAAAATTAAACAGAAGTGCATCAATTATGATATAGCTTTTCCCTTTTTTTCTACTGATCAAATATCACCGCTTGTTGAATCATTTTATTTGTAGTAAATAGTATTGTCTTTCGATGGAAAATGGTAGTATATTGTTTATTAACGATTTAGTGGCATTTTTTTTTAGAAGTTCTACGAACACAAAATAAAACTAGATGTATACCGAGGAATAGAGATGTGAATATGTCTTCGGTTATCTGCCCTAAAGGTTCCTGAAAAATTGGGGCTCTGTGTCACATCATGAGCATAACCAAGGGACACATAAAATGATCAGTTTGTATTTTAAAAATCATAAAGTTGGTGCATGACATGTGGTTGCTATTGAATCTAGGTTTTTATCCTCAGAGGAAACTTTTGAGTTTTTTTTTGTTTTTGACCATAGCACCTAAATAACTAATAAATAATTTCCCACTTTTTATTTGTCTTTCTGACATTTTGTGCCACAAAAAGTGTTTTGAAAAAAAAATAAAAAATTGTTGACCCAAATAGCTAATCAACACATAGCTAATCAACAAGTTAGTATAAATTCTGTTAACTAGTCACAATAATTTTATTGGAATCATTGGAGTGCCGATATTTTTGATATCTGTGACCTCTTGTAATATATCTATTTTTAAACACATGCATTCTTTTGCTCCCTCTGAATATTTAAAATGAAATGTTAGGTTTTGTATATTCTAAAATGTCCACTGTGATTTTATTCAAATTTAGGAAAGGGTTAGTGCATACTTTAAGTCAGAATTATGAGCTTTCCCTGATAAAATAGTACAAAACTTGTAACATTCCATCGTAACGACCATAATTAAATATTGTCATACTTATACAGCTTCCAAGTAAACAAAGACATCTAGAATTTTTGGTGGTTTACCTTTTTCTGTTTTGGAGGAAATGCAAGCATGAAGAGCTTTTTACTTTTCTCATTTCCATGAAAATGTTAGGAGTGTAAAATGTGCACTTATTTTTTAAGTGGCTATTTCATGGCCATAGGGTGTTTTTTGGTTTTCTGTCATGTTTGTAATTGGTTGTTATCCTTTGTTTTAGTTACTTGTAATTCAGCCTTTTTTCTTATTACTTGTAGTCTCTTGTTTTCTCTGCGCGCTGTTAATAATCCCATTCTACACATTGTTTCACCACTCAACCTTTCCAGTATATGAGCTTGTCTCCTCCGTCAACTCACAACACCGTAACATGACAGGCAACTAAATATTACTAATTTTTTTACCACTCAAATTGTGCCTCTTGCTTTTATTTTGGTATCACAAAAGGACCCCAGAAAAAGGGGACAGCCGATCAGAACAAGAGACGGGATGTTGGATGACATGTTAGAGCACGTTAGGTGCACAACTGAAAAATAAGCACCTTAACATACTCGTCGGTTTTGTTAAGCCTGTTTGGTGTCTGTCACCCTTTAGAGGTCAGACAGTAAAATAAGATAAAATCAAAGGGTTGTTGTGTGTGTGTTGTGTCATTCATTGCTCTTATAATTAAAATGTCATTGCTGCAAATTGAAATATAATAACTATAATTTTTACAGAAATACCTGTCCCAGCAGGCAGAGAACGTCCTGCCGAGTGTGCTGACTGAACCCTCTGCTGCACATTGACACCAGTTTGACCTTTCACCTCTGGAACAAACACAAAGCAGGGGAAATAATCTGTGAACATGTGCAGTTTCTGTGAAGCAACGGGGGGGGGGGGGGGGGGAATGAAAAAATAATGTGACAAAGCAAAGCTTGAATGTAGTTTCGGACAGTTGTAATAGTTTTGATTATGTTTAAATTATACTAATATGTCTTGGATTTTTGAAATTTGTACATACTTGAAGTGAAATGTAAAGGAGTTTTACACTATTCACTGTTTTTAATTGCATTACTATCTTCTCAGATTTCTTATGTAAGTTTTTTTTTTTTTCTGACAAATTATTATATTTCCTTTATCGGGGTGTAATAGTTGCATCTGAAAATATGTTGTTTTCTTTTCTAGATGGCACTGAACTAAATTACATAAAGAATAAGTTAAAATAAATCAAATCCAGTGACTCACGTACTTAAATAAAACAGTTATGAAAGGGATTTGGCAGGACTTCCTTAGAGTAAATCCTTAGCAAGAAGAAGGTTTGCAGTAAATGTCCTTATTTGGTTTGTTTGCTTGGGTTTCTTTTTTTTTTCTTCTAAATGCTTTACAACTTTTGTCCAATTCAAATTGTGTCTTAAGCTTGTTTGCATCTTGTTGACTTGATTTATGATCTAGCCTGAGCTCTCAGGGTCAAAATGTTTTTTTTTCCTTCAAATAACAAAAACGCAAAAACACTCTCAGGCTTCTTATACTAATGTCCACATTTATATATTTACATCTGGGGCTTGTATTCTTCTCTTTTTCCTTGTAGCTCGCTGTAAATATATCAGGTAAACTCGAACTACATAGTTTTTCATTACCAACAATGATACTAAGGAAATGTTTTTTTTTTTAACAAATTTGTGCCAATCCTTTGCTTCCTGAGACAATCCCAATCTAAACTGCCTTATAATAAACTAGCACAAGCATTAAACTTGACCATGCATTTTTTTATTTTATTTCACAATACACTATGTGAGAGGATCAAGCCAGAATTGGTTTTACTTTGGATATGGATCTTGTGTAATCTGTCCGTGCTGTTTGTGATTATAAAAGAAGGAAAGATTGGAAATGTGTAAAACGATTACAAAACAAAACAAACTAATAAATCGCATCACATGGCTACTGGAGACCTACGAATTCTGCTACAGAACAGTGATGAACAGGCAGTATCAAAATGTTGCAGAGACGTTTAAAGCACAGACATTTTCTAAAACGACACCCAAACATCTCAAATTAAATCCATCCCCTGATAGCATAAAGAGTACTGGAAGTTACAAACATACCAAAACATGGCTGTCCACCTAAACTGACCGACCACAAACCATGCACAGCGAACCGAACACATGTTGAAGGTTATCTGATAAGACACAAGCAAATTGAAACATTTTTGACTACAAATAAAAGACTGTAGGGAAAAACTAACATTCAAGTGGATGGAATGAAGGCAGCAAAACAAAAGAAAGTCCTGGGCTAAATCTAGAGAATTTGTGGGAAGGCTTTGAAAACGATTGCTCACAGATAATATCTATCCATTTCAACCAAGGTTGAGCTAGTCTGACAACAAAAAGTTGCACTAACCTTAGTCTGGCTCGTATAGAGATACGGCAAAAAGAGTTTCAGGTATAATTGTACCTAATGGGTTTTTTTGATTGTTTTTTTTAGCAATAGGGGAACGAATATTGAATACATACACATACCACACGTTTCAGGTTATTATTTTTAAAAAGCTTAAAAAGGAATTCAATATTTTTCTTTTACTTCAAAATACAGCACTACCTTCTTCTGCTCCAAAACAAGATGTAGCAAATGATGGTGTTATAAATATTTTATTCATGCACTGAAGGTTTTGTGTATCCGGCCAAATAATATTCTCATAAAGCTCGACGTGGAATTTGCTATATTTCTCAGAAGCTTCGTTTATGAAACACACAAACTTCCTTTTATATCCTTTCTTGTTTCAGACTTTCGTTGTGTGATGAAAGCCGATCATCCATCACACATTTAATTCCAGGATTAATGCGCCTCTGTTGATTTGAGCTTGGATATTCCTATTGTTTTGCCTTCTGTATTAGTTCTAACAGATCTGCTTTAGAAATTTCCGGATCGTTCCAGAAATGTGCGAATGCTCCCTAAGATTTCTCATATACAGTTAATGAGTTAACGAGTTAGACATTCATAAACACAATCAACACCGAGGGGATTATCGTCATCAGAGACTATAAAATAATATTTATACTATCTAGATGAAATTACGAATCTACAAGACTGTTTAGTTTAGATGCCTGTTGTGTTCTGTGCTTGTCCGCCAGCTACCAAAGAAGAATTTCTTCAAGTGCAGCATGTATTTTTCTGATTGTTCTGACTAAAATAAATGAATAGTTGACAAAAAAAACTAAACAAAACATGCAGAATAATTAATCGCTGATCTTATAATCATGTCATCATAGTTTTGATATTGCACATAAATGTTTTTTTTAGATCTGAACGTTTACATTGTTTAATAAGGTTGCTTTGATTATTATTATTAATAATAATAAAAAATACAAGTTTGAAACATTTGATTAATTTCTGTATTGTTTTCTGTCTATTGTGACTCGATGAGGTCACGTTCAGTAACCAAAAACTGCATGAAAAACCAAATATATGTTTTGACATAGACAGAACCACTGCTGTCTTCACCCTCATCACTGACATTAATCTAATCTGTAATTTAGCCGCTTTACTGAACAGTGAGAACATAAATAAAGATGCGACGTGCATGTCTGCGAAACCACCGATAGGGGGCAGCACTTCACGAGCTCGTGGGCCAACACAGAACTTTCTGGAAGAAAATCCAGTGTTGCGCTGTGATTGGCTCCCGTGGAACAGCCCCCCCCCCTCCTTTGGGCCAATCAGATGTGGGAAAAACACAAGCCTGCCTGACTGCGTTGCTGGGTAAGTAAAACAAAAACAACAGCTTGGGACGCAGTCAGAGTTTAAAGCTTCGAAGTACGATACGGTAAGCGTCTTTACCGCATTACTCCATAAAACATTTACATTTGTACATTAGCACTGTAGAAATGTAAGTATCATTAAGAAAGGGCGACAGCTACGTTCACTTAGCCGCTTTTAGTAACGAATGGGCTTCGAGGAAAGAGATAAGTAGCGACTTAACGGTTAGTGTAAATGTGCACCACGCTTGGTAGTTACGTAGAAGAAGCAATTTTGTTTACTTATAGTAAAACTATTTCAATTTTACAAGAGGTTTTTTTTTTCTACACTGTCGTTTTTAACTGCGTTAGCCATTGTTTGTCAACAGAGAGTCTTTGAATGGAAGGGTCTCTGCGGTTTGGGGATGGGGGGGGTTACGTCGCGAGGGGGGGTGTTACGTCCTGACATGTCTGGACCAATCATCTGCACGTCTGCATCCAAATATCTAATATTCAACTTTCTTCTCTCCCATATGTATTTATTTTATTTTTTGCAGCTATTTTCAGTGATTTTTTTTGTTGTTGCACGGTTCTGCTGCAAAAGCATCTTTTTCTTCTACTGTAAAACATGGCAGCTGACTGCGAGGCTTGGCTCAACGCAAACCCAGTCGGTGAGTGAGAAACCTCTAAGCTGGGACGGATGTAGGCTAGTATGGCTTTTTTTTTGTTTCTCTTTTGCAGGTGGAAGTGGGTGATTTCTTGGTTTCCTTTCACTACACCCTGAATAGAGTCATCTGTGCCAACCCACATTTGATGGCTGAGGGCATAATAAGTCTGATTACACCTAAATGAGATATAGCTGTCCTTTAGATGTCTGCAGACTTCCGGGTTTAATTAAGACCTGTCAGGACAAAGTACTTGATAAAAAAAATGTATGTGTCCAGTTTAAAAAAAATAAAACAGCGTCATTTGTGACCCTCAGTTTATCCGCTAAGTGCATAAATTGTTAATTTTAGAGATTACAGTAAATGACCATTGTAAGGCCGAGGTCAAAACATATTTTTATAGAGAAAATTCTGCAACTGTGCTTATATTGAAACATTTTATTTGTGTCTTTTTAAATGTTTCAATTTTAGCTTTTAAAAATACCTACAAGTATTACATTTCCATTTTAGTTTATTTTGAATATATCAAAGATAAAAGCAAATTTACCAAATAGTTACTTTAAAACATGAACTATTTGGATTTTTTTCCCTCTTTGTTTTTAATTACATTCAAACATGGTTTTGTTTGGTCAAATTCTCAACACCTATCTCCCAGCAGAAATGTCTGAAAGGGATAACAATTAGTATTTTGGGCCTGATTTCAGGTAGCATTTTTAAAAGTGCAATCAAGAATAGCAAATCAAAAGCAGTTTTGTGTGAAGTGAATATTGTGATTCTTGTTAATACCAACCAACACTTTCCATATGTCCAAACAGAGGTGGAGGACCTGAGCAATTCCTTCCTCTCTGCAGAGGAAGACAATGCTGGATCCGGCATTGCCAATAAGAACGTCAACAATGAGGTCAACGGTAACTGGGTTTTATCCACCAGCAATAACATCCACGAGGCCCGTCTGAAGGCGAAAGCCAAGCGGAGGCTGCGAAAGCACTCCTCCAGGGACTCTGGCAGGGGGGACTCCCTCAGTGACAACGGGGACGCAGTGAGGGGAACCTCCATGGCACAGACCAGTCCGAAGAGCAAGCTGATGGACCGAAAGTCCCGGACGGGGAAGGGTAGAGGCCTGCCAAAGAAAGGCAAGATGATTTACAGTTTGGCGATGTCTCTTTGCTTCCTCGATAAAACATTTTTTTTTTATCTAGCGCAAACCTCTTTTGTTGTCGTTACCATGGTCGTGGCAGGAATAGGCCCATCCTGCCACGACCTTCTTCTTCACTTTGTTGTCCTCCTAGTGCTGCACCATAAACCAATTAATTAACCAGGCGGCCGGTTGATCTCCTTAAAACGAGCCTCTTTCACCTCTCTGGAATTTTTCGCGGCAGGACTGATGCTGAACCCAGCAGCATTTTCATTACGTGGCTCTACTCTTATTTTTTCTAACTGGTTTCTGAGCAATTTTACTTCCCAACCACTAGCTGAGTAGGTTTTCTGTTTTGGAAAATAAATAAAGAAAAAAAAACACTGTCATTTTAGATCATGCAAGTTTTCGTTGCTAAAGAGAGACTTACAGCCTACATGCAGGGCAAATTTATTACAGTGTTGCTTTGTTTAGCTTGGAGTTTTGTTGCTCTTTTGTGATGTAACTTCTCAACTGGTATTCCTCTAGGCTCTCCATCAGACTACAGTTGCGTTTGTCCATTTGGCACGGTGTCGGTGCTGTCTTGGTTACACAACAGCGCTCTCGCATCAGTGAAGCCGTGTAGTGTGACGCCCCCGGTCTATTCTGCGTTTAATCTGTATAAATGTTAGTGTAGGTGAGAGGCGTTTAGTGTGGGTGTGCTCAATTTCTTTTTCTTTTTTTTTTTTATAAAAGCAGACAAGAAAACAAACCATTTTTACAAAGAAGTGGGACAGATTCTCAACTAATGTGGGATGAGCTAAATATAGACTTTTACCCAACTGATGGGGTTGGGGGGTTAAAGGATGTTTTTAAGCCGCTTTGGTTATTGGGCTTCCCAAACTGTCTGCAACCAGGTACACCACAAACCCTGCATGTGTCCTCTTATTAATCATCTGAGACACCAGGTCTGCAATTTCTCATCATCTTTTAATCTTTTCACTGTCTTAAAAGAACACTTGAGCACAGGACATGCTGTGTGACTTTCCATACGGGGTTTTTACCCACAGGTGGGGCAGGAGGAAAGGGCGTGTGGGGGAGATCGGGCGAAGTTTACGAGTTGGTGGAAGTCGACAGGAAAGACCCAAACTTCGATGAAGATCAGGTACTTGTTGGAATGTTCTTGCCGTTATTTATGCTTTTAGACCTGAGGTTTAGGTCCTCTAGTGTCTATATCACGCTTGTTAGTCAATAAGACACATTTTCAAAAAGGTTCTGTAGGAAAGGCAAACTTGTAGTAACCACTCCATTTTAAAACCCTTAATAGTCTCTGCCTAGCTGGTCAGTTCACAGCGGTTTTCAGAACTGGAGCATAATAGGTTTTAACATTCGTAGTTTTTGCGTTTTATGCGAACGTTGGTGTGACACATTTCCTCTGGAACCCAATTGAACCAACAGGAAAACTGCGTGTACGAGACGGTGGTGCCTCCGCTAGACGAGAGAGACTTTGAGAAGACGGTCACACCCATAGTGCAGGAGTACTTTGAACACGGAGACACAAATGAAGTGGCTGTGAGTGCCGCGAAAGTAAATCCCTGCGCAGAAACGTAAACGAAGCAAACTAAAGTTATTATCCTTTTTTCAGGAGCTGTTGGCTGACCTGAATCTGGGGCCCATGCGGAGCGAGGTGCCCTCTCTCGCCGTGTCTCTAGCCCTGGAGGCCAAAGCAAGCCAGCGGGAGCTTACCTCCAGGCTGCTGCTTGACCTGTGTGGAAACGGTCTGTCGCGTGGCGACATGGAGACCTCGTTCGACAAACTGCTCAGGGATCTGCCTGATCTGGTCCTGGACACTCCTGGAGCACCTCAGGTGAGTTTTACCACAACTTGTGTTTAAAGGTTTAAAAAGTTTTGTTGTGCCGTATTTGATAGTATTTAAAAAATATTCGTTGTAATATTTTATAATCAAAACAGGGTTAAAAAGTCTACCTTTAATCCTCATTATATGTATTAATAATTTCTAAAGCCTTTCAAAAATACCTTGAAATTGTGTTTCGCCTGGTGAAGTTTTTTTTCTTTTGTTTGTTTTCATTTTGGAGTGGATCTTTTGGACTTTCTGTTCTGTTTCTGATTTGTACGACCTTCCGATGCATTGTAAAAAATCGGCAGTCCTCGTTTGAGTCAGCTACCTGTTTCGTTTCTCCCCGAGGACTTTTAACTCGGCAGAGGGAAACAACGCTGTGGTTTTATGTGTTGGGTTTTGCGAGAGAGGAGCCGGTGTGTCTGTGAGCTCTTTCCTCCTCACGCCGAGCAGACATGAAATCTCTCTATTGTCTGCGTTTTATCTGTCAATGCCAACTCAGCAGACTATCTGGAGGGTTATATGTAGGCTCACCCACTTCCCCGCTACCCTCCTCACTTGCTCTGATTTATCTGACCAGTCATGTGCTCCCGTGCTCTTATGTAAGTTTGATGGGGCGTTATGACTCTGTCCCACACACACACACACACACACACACACACACTCCTCTATGCTCTTCACTTTCACTCAGGGGGGGTCTCTCGGTTTCGCATGTGCTCCGTCTGGCAACTGCGAGTTGCCGTGTTACAACGCGGCTGGCGCTTGTCTGTAAGAGAACAATGAGCGAAGGCTTTGTGGAGGTCAAAAGAGCAAAGCCGGCTCTTTTTCTTTTTCCCCAAAACGCCGACGGCCCACACTACTGTAAACAGACGTGTCCCAACGAGGCCACCATTATCACATCAGCGTATGTTTGGGATTCTCACAACCCTTTACTTGTGTTTTTTTTGCTGGATTTTTGCAGCAATCTTGCAAAATTTTCTCAATTGCCTGCTTAGTTTCTTGATTTAATACTGGACAGAAAACTAGTTTAAGAAAGTAATGTTATAGTTGTTACTATATGATCACCTTTTTATTTACAGTTCAACATCCTCCTTGTCTGTGTTCCCCTTTCAGTTGGTCGGCCAGTTCATCGCTCGGGCTGTTAGTGACCAAATATTATCCAAAAGCTACATTGACGGCTACAAAGGACAGGTCGACTGTGAACACGCAAGGTATGCAACGTTTATGGGAGCGCTTCCACTCGTTTTACTGTGCTTGTTTATGACATAAAGTAGCAGCTGGCTAGCTGGGTTGGCTAAACGAAAATGTTCTCAGTGCAGAAAGGTGGATAAAATCTCATTTTACTTGTTACAAATAAAAACACACTGGATTAGCGCTTATGTAAGATATGTTGCATCAGACACTACTGAGGCAAATGGTGACCTTGGAGCAAAGCTATTTATTTGAACCAGTTAAAACTAAACATTTAGAAAGCAGATATTGTCTGGAATCAAGGAATTTTATTTGTCATCACATCACATGTGGTACATGAGGTGGGACGAAATTCTAATTCTAATACTCAGAACTTTAAGTTTATTTATGTTTCTGAGTTATATATTGGGGTCAAACTAGAGTATAGACGTGAAAAAGTGTAAAACTAGGCTTTAGGAAAGAAAGTTTTGTCGCTGAGTCAGTTTACCGGTGAGATGACTACGTCCTAATGTACTGATATGCAACACATCTATTTCTTTCATTAATTGCTAAAGTACCATTTTATATTTCAGGATTATAAATGTCTGCATCAGAGTTTGCCATTGGCCAGTCCCTTAATGAAAGATATATAATGTAAATGCTAACAAATTCAAACAGTAATATGGACATGTTAACGTGGTATCTTGCATTAAAGTGCACTACAGTGCTTCTTCTGTAAGTGAATTTTTGATACCTCTTAACTTGGATTTTTTACATTACTCCTGTTCTTGACATACTATAAATACTAAGAGCTCGATCTCAGTAAATATTTGGTTCAGAACCTACTAGTATATCAAACACGATCATCACTTCTGAGCCCAAACACCTGGGATGGAGTGGAATTTGTTGTATTTTGAGATTACTGACATAGTTCAGCGTACAACCGCAGTCGGTGTCGCTCCCAAATGAATCCCAATTGTGTTTCAGTAAATACAACAATAGAAGAACCTAAATCGGCCCATAAATGATTGTTTTACCTCATGAAATCTACAGAGCAGCTCTAGACCGAGGGGCCGTGCTGCTGAGGATGAGCATGGGTGGTCTTCGCATCGACAACCACTGGGGGACGGGAGGAGGCCAGAGACCTGTCAAACAACTCATCAAAGAAGTACTACCGCTTTTGGCCGTCTACTTAAAAGATTATACTTAAAAAATTGTAATCTTCCTGCATAAGTGTCATTGTGGATTCTCTGTGTTTAGATGAACCTGCTACTTAAGGAGTACATCCTGTCTGGAGATGGCAAGGAGGCGGAGCGATGCCTTAGAGATCTGGAGGTCCCACATTTCCACCACGAATTTGTCTATGAGGTATTTGCTGGGTTATTTGTTGTTTAAGTGTTTTCTATAAAAGTTTGATGCTGAGAAAAAATCTGTGTTCTTCTCCTCAGGCAATTGTGATGGTGTTGGAGTCCAGAGGGGACAAAACCTTTAAAATGGTGCTGCAGCTACTTAAGTCGCTCTCCCTGTCTTCCGTCATCACTCTGGACCAAATGCAGAGGGTAGGGGGCCACCTGCTGTTCAGTTTGAGTAAGGCAGATAAAGCTAACTAGTCAGTGAGGACAATTTGTCTTAAAGTAACATATTTTGTGTCTCTTTAGGGCTACAGACGTGTTTACATGGACATCGATGAGATAAACATCGACGTTCCACTTGCGTATTTCATCCTGGAACAATTTGTGGAGAAAAGCTTTCGCATGAGAATCATTGCTGTGAAGTTAAGAGATCAGTGTCCCCGTCGGTATGTGCTTTCATTTTCTCAGACTTGGACATCTTACTAAATGCGTGCGTTTTTTACCTTTGTGCTTTTTGTGATCTGTCTGTTAGAAACCGAAAGAGGTTCGTCAGCGAGGGAGACAACGGAGTTGTGAAATGTGAACGGTACTGACGAGGCCTTCGTATGAGCCAGAATTCCTGAAAAGTGGGGGGAAAAAAACAACTTACCTTTTTACTTGCTGTTTTGTTTTTTAAATAGTAAAGTAAAATGTTCTCCCTTCTAACTGTAAAAATTCTGGGAAAAAGAAAAACTGCACATTTGATTTTAAAACTGAAGTAGACTCTTTGCTCCAAAGTGTTTCTATACAAACATTCGCGTAAGCTATCCCTTAAAGTGCCACGCCTCTCGAGTGTCAGTCATTCCTTGTTTTGTACAGTTTTTTTTATTTTTATTTCCTGGTTTTACTGCTACTCCTTTTTGTTTTCCAAAAGCAGTGTTTGTACCAAGGTGACTTAATTTGTGAGAAGAGCTTTATGAATATGTGGAAGTAATAAAAACATAAATAAAGGGAAGATATCCGTTCAACACCACAACCGGCTGCTTTTTTGTTTGCTGTGCATAATTTTTTTCCCCCTTATATTTGCTAGACCGCCTAAATAATCTTTCTGAAACGAGAAAAAAACCCAACCATCATAAAACTTGACTTATCAAAGGAAAAACTTGCTAAAACTGATTTATTTCATGATGAAATCATTTCAAATAATTTATTTTTCTTACTGTCATAATAAAACAATCATTACAGGTTGCAGACTCATTCAGCTATGGTAAGATAAGATACCAAAAAAACTAACAATTCATTTATCACATTAGTTAAACTCAGTCCATCGCTTTATTTGAGCTGCTGCTTACTAAAAAAGTCCTCCTTACAGTTTGTTTTCACTGATAAATACTTTCTGACCAATTTTTAAATCGCTGGATTTGTGTTTTTCATCAGAACTGTTTTTTGTTTTTTTCCATTTGCTTCGAGTTCTCAACTGGGCGTCTGCTGTACTTGCTCCTTCATCGCCAGTTCCTGCTGTTTTACCGCCTCTTGAGCCTCCATCTGCATCTTCTCCAGTTTCTCAAGGGTGACTGATTTGAGTGGGAGCAACTTTGGCTTACACAAAACCATGGTTGGGACATCTTCCATGTAGAGTTGTCCTGTAAGATGTAACAAAAAAAAACATGATTTGCTATTTACTTATTAAAACCCCATTCCTCATACATTTATAATACATGTTAGTGTTAGTTAATGTCAAAAAGCTAGAAAAACGACTATTTCAATACATTTTAAAGGGTTACTAGAAATGCAACGATATTAATGGAAGAACATATAACATGTTGGATTCTTCACGTACCAACCAAGTTTCAATATGAATCGTTTGCATTTTGTGTGATCGATCAACACAAGAGAAGTGGGAAGCACAGGAACATTAGCTGCAAACATAACTTGTTCCCACCCACTCTAACCTTTATGTCCAGTTTGAAACATGGAGATGGCAGCATCATGCAATGGGGATGCTGTTCATCAGCAGGAACAGGGAAGCCGAATGGGATACGACTTAGTCATGAAACAAAACCACTTGTGACTGAGACAGAGGCATAACTTTCAATATAAAGATGAGCCTATACAGAAATCAAATGACGTGTCACAAATTGTTCTGTAAACTCTTTTGAAAAGCCGGTGTCGTGTTCTTTTATTAATACACAGGCAAGTTTTGTTGGATCACAGAAAATCCCAATATAAAACAGTGAGGTTACTCGGATTAACCAGTCAAACATTATGTTTGACTGGTTGTGCGGTGTGATGATGTCTCAACAGTCCACAAGTCACAAGAAGCTGCGATGCAAACCTTGCTTAGGCAGAACCTCTCTCAGTAATGACTGGGCTTTAGGCATGTCTTCTGGGTGCGAACTGAAAGGTAACGAAGAGGTTTTTACATTTAAAACATACTCGTCTTCTGTTATCTAACAAAACTAGATAGTAATCACTTACGACCTCGTCTAATATTTATTTTTATATCTACCCTTTTTTTTTAATCTAAAAAAACATGTTTAAATATCACTTAACCCCTAGACATAAATTCTTAGGAATTAGCACGACGCTAATCCCATGTAGCATGTTAGCATCGTTGTGTTCAATACATGAAGGATAATTTCCTTCTAAGGGAAAAATAAAAAAGCTTAACAAGATATATCTGACTGGCTAATAAAAAAAAAACAGGACAGGTATTTTGCACAAAAACACGTATTTAAATGTGTTGTTGTTTTAATTATTAATCCTACCTTTAAACTCCAGATTGGGTTTGCTGCAGTTGCCAGGCCAACGCGTCTGCAGGATCACGTGACGTTCTTCTGTGTCGATTTCATCAACACAGCGCTTTAGCTCCACCCACAGGCGGTTTAGAGAACTGAAGACGAGAGGAAAGATTTACGATCTGTTTGTGCGTTGTTGAACAGTGTGTAAAGAAATAATCGACCAGTAAAAGTTATAAAACCCAATTCTGATCAAAAAAAGATAATAATTATAATAATACTATTAATTATATTGTTACTGCTGCTAGTATTGGTAATAATAGTACTAGAGCACGCCTTTGTTCAGCTTGTTCTGCAAGCTTGAATCTCAGTGTTTTGTGTCAAAGGCTGAGCAAGGGCGTTATCTTGGACTTAATGCATAGTGAGACAGTATTTCAACATCCATCAGAAACTGGTTTTCACTGATAAGTCTCTGTTCGCCAGAGCAAGATTGTGCAAGAAGCATTTGAGTCCACGACACTGAAATACTATAGATCAGTAGAGTTTGGGTTAGCCTTACGAAGACTCATCGTGCAGCTATACTGATCACTGCCCCAGCTGTGTCTGCAGGAGCACGCGGTTGGACACTGATCTTGTTGTATGCATGCAATAGTACAAAAAAACAAACAAACAAAATAAAAATAAAAAAATATATATATATATATATATCTATCACAATTCTATTTTATTCCCACTTTTTCAGGTGATAATGTTATGTAGAATCAACATCGATCTAAAAAGACAGCTGATAGGTTTATGCAGATTTACCTTTACTGCAGACACACTGATTTAAAGTACTTATAAGTATACTTGAGTATATTATTACTTCTCAAGGCTATAAATGGTGATGACGTTACTTTACATGAATCTTTGCGCTCGTTTATTAATGAATCCTAAACTAGATTCTTCAAATGTGTTGTATCTATTGTAATTATATCACAAGCTTAAAAAGCAGTCGTTCAGCATGATCTATGCCTACATATCGGCTTGGATGTACATCTTGGTAAGTTGTCACTGTGACCAAACAATGTCTTTATCATATAAATAGTTTTTTATGACATGGCTCATGTATTTCAGTGTTCCTTAATCTTACAGTACTTGATATCCCATTTAATGATCTAGGAAATGTATCATTCAATCTTTTTTATGTGTTTCTTAAAATAAATTCCCACACTGGGTGTGACATAATTATCACTAGAAGATAAAGTTCAACAGCAGGCATGATTAATGACACAATCATCAAGCTGTAGAAAGATCACCCAAAAAGAATGAGTATTCCACCACATTAGATCTGTCCAAAAACCACATAAAATGGCCTGCTTCTATGTTTTTCATGTAAGATTTTCTTCAAATGCACCAATATATTAAACCCTCTTGTGTTTATTTTAAAAACAAAAATTTATAGAACCATATTTTTCAACTGCCAATACAACCAACCTAGACTTTCCCATGTTGTATATTTTGTCAGTTTTTCATTTACCAGGTGCAATGAAATAACTAGCGGTGTCCTGATACAACTATTTATCTACATATGTGATACCAATACTCCCGTCTTCACTATTACCCGATACTGATATTTACCAGATACAAATGGCATGAATCAAACATACTTTTATTACTTTTGTAGTGTGAATTTTTAGAAAGGGCTCGATTGAGACATATTACTCAAATAGAGAACAGCCGAGAATTGTCCTCTCATTGCTGCTTTGTTTGCAAACACTGCTGTAGTGATCCCATGGCCTCAGCATTCTGGATACAAGCTGCTAATTAGAAATGGTGGCACAAATTAAATGCTGGAACAAACTGCTTGCGTAGGAGTGCGTTTATTAAAGGTTTTAAGTCTGCTATTTATTTATTTAGCAATGTATTCGGGATATCTAACTGATATCATATTTCAGTTTCAGTCTGTGACACCCCTAAACATAAACGGTGATTTGGAATCAAGTATGTCCTTTGAGTTAACAATCCAATTAAACAGAGAGTAACCTGTTGATTCCACCTTAAACTGTCACCATACATTCTGTGGAGGTATTTTGAATATGGAAATTTGAATCAAAGAACTGCTTTAGATTACAAATTATATGTCTAAATACTGATGAATAGATACTGGTTTACATAGCCTATTTTATTTTGTGTGTGTATGTGTAAAATACAGGATTCCATTTTCTAGGACAGTGCAAAAAAATATGTTTTCAGTATTTAGCTGCATTTGAAACATTGCAGGATGCACACCAAGAATTTTTCAAAAATATGTATTGTAATTAAACTTATGGCACTGATTTGCTAGGAGCTTGTTGGACTGTGTGGTAAAGGACTTCTGCAGTCCTTAGCTGAAAACACTGTAACATTGAATGGTAAAGGTTGCTCTATAGCATATATTATGTTTCAGTTTTAAAGTCTGAAGTAGCATCAAAAATAATAATCTGGATACGGACAATAGAAAGTCTGTTTGACCCTTAAGTGCCTACTGGGTCTAATTGGCAGCATACCTAAATTTACACTGATAAAAGGTAGCAAAGTTCAAATTCAAAATCTTAAATTAACGTAACATTCGATTGAGAGCAAAAACATTAGTAGGCATTTTGTACCACTGGATACAAATTCAGGCTTTGAGGGGTTTCAGAATCGGCTTTCTGTGTCTGTTGTTGGAATTCAATACAAGCCATTGTATTTTTTTGTGTCAAAGAAAACAAGTAATTAAAAATGTAAAGCTTGTTTGGTTTTCTTTTCATGTTAAAAATACCAGGGAAAGAACAGACCATAACAAGAAATAATCAAAGAAATGGTTGATTTTCTCACACAATGACAACTTCAACGTCTCAACTTACCTTAACAAAGAATTTGTTTATATAGTGCTGGATAGAAATTCCAAAAAACTCTCTTAATGACATCTTGGCAGGTTTTAATTTCCTTATTTTTTACCTTTTTTTTTGTACTTTCCCACCATGTCAAACAAGAAAGCAGTATGTTGCAGGTGTGGCCTTAAAAAACCGCAGCAGAGGTGGATGTATTAATTCAACTGTGTCATTTAACCTTTCAGATGTGTCCAATGTCATGAAATAATCATCTGGGGTTTTCCGTATGTTTAAACATGTGATCCTAAAAACATTAACATAGGAATATCTGACATCATCCCCCTTGTGGCGTTCAGAAAATACAAAACTATTTGGCCATTCAAGCAAAAGAAGTTTGATCAGATCTATTTTCATACAGTGAGAAAATAAAATTTTTTGTTTGTAACTGTACATCACAGTCGAGGTGAGAGAGATTAAGAAATGCAACTACCTTTAAAATAAAACACTGAAGTCTTTTGCTGTTAATCTTGTAGCTCTGTGTGATAGTATTTATGTTTTAAAGCAAAGACATTTGTGTGGAAACAACCTCTTCTATGTAGTTTTCCTAAAGTTTATTGATTGTTGCGGAATGTTTAGCCTGTGTAGGAATTTTTCAATTGGCATAATAATTTGTTTCTGTTGCGATTTCAACTCAGACTAATCAAACACAAACCTATTAGGAAACCATCTTACTGCTTTTGCTCTCATTTTTCAGATTTCCAGCCAAAGGCGAGTTGTTAAGTCTACTGGCATACGGTCAGGTTAAGGTTGACTGAAACTCAGCCACCACTGAAAAAGACGTGAAACCTGAAATATCAAGCGGAGAAATATCTGAAGACAGCGATACAAAGGCTTTAGATACTCATTATTAGAGGGATTCCTTTTGCACTTAATGAATGGGCCCTAGCTGGATCAGTAACAAGTACAGCCACATGATAGCAAGCTGGAGGTGAGGTATCATGGGGTAGTACAATCTGGACCTTTATAGTTAAAAAAAAAGGTCAAGGTGGACTCATAACCAACTCACAAACACATTTTCCGTTTGTAGACATTTTCTTCAAGTAGGTATAAGCAGGCATACACCAAAGCAGTTGCTTTGGTGTATGCCTGGCAAATAAAGGCTATAAAGATGAAATGATTACTTAACGCCTACTAACAACTTCTTGCTCTTTGTTAAATACAATATTGGTAACAGAACACAGAAGGAACGTTTAAAAAAAATAAATTATTATGCACCAATGTGTATGTTTTTATTGTTATCCTCCTCATTTTAACTCATTAAACACATTTTTAATTACATGATAATTTTTTTGTTTTTTGTAATAATTGTAAACAAAACATTTAAAAAAAAAATCAAATTAATCCTGCAAAGCATAAATAATAACAGCGAATAATTGTACCCTACACATCACAGATGATTTAAATGTTTTATTCTTATGTCTGAAATATGTATACATTGGATATTATGTTTACAAAAACGAATTAAAAACAATCGAATCTATTTTTAATGTAAACATTCCCGCTGCTATGTTGTAAAACGTTACAATACTCCCATGTAATAACGACTAGAAACCTGAATATCTGGGTGCATTTGAAGGTCTCGTGACAGCATTGGTCCGGCGTACGGATGACGCAGTTGTGTGATGCGCGCGCGCGCGTTGGGGGGGGGGGCAGAGCAGCAGTGTAGGAAAAGAGGAGGAAGCAGCCAGGATGGCGGAGACACACCTCTGAAGGTAAACCGCTTCATTTACCACAACAGCCTTTTCCATCCCTCCAGCTCGGTTCGACCGCGAACATTACACGTTAATCCCGTCTGCCTTTATTTGCGAAACTCTGTTTTTTGCTGTTGTGTAGTTTTTTTTTTTTTTAGTAGCGAATACGAGCGCACTCTTTTGTTCAGCTTCGGAATGGCCGCTGTTTTTTTTTTTTTTCCTTCAAGAGTGTTTTCTCATCTGCTTATTTTCTGTAACAGCGTGGCAGCTTCTCCTCGTTAAGGTAGGGGGGCGGGCGGGGGTGCAGCGTGTCTGCAGCTACCACCCGGCGGCTCCGCGCCTCGGCCGCTGTCTGAGCTCACAGCTGGCGGCAGCAGAGATTTCCCCTCTCCGGCGAACTCGATCTGCGCCCGTCAGCAGCTCCGCTCGGGGCCTAAGCTAAACAACCGCTAAGCGCCCCGCGTTGAGGAGCCACCTGACACGGCTGGCTTCCCCTCGCGTGTGATCGACGTTTTGACTCGTGTTGTCACCGAGGGAGACGGAGCTGGTCGTCGGTTACAGGACCGTTGGCGTTTAAAATCCCGCTGGCGGCTCGGGCTAACCGTGTCGCTAAGCTAACATTAGCAGGCTCAAGCAGTCTGACGTTCGCCTGTCTGTTGACGCTGAGATCTGTGGCCGTTATTTCCTGCCGTGTCGTTCGTCGTTTTTACCATAAGCGATTCTTCCTTCATTTTCGTTTCTCTCTTCAAATTCACGCGCATTGTGGTTAATTTCCATGTCTGCTCAGCTGAAATCACTGCGGTAATTTATAACACAGCGTTGCTGTAACTTCTAGCGGAATGTCTCTCAGCCAGCTGTAGGATCTAAACCTAAACGATT
The DNA here is from genome assembly GCA_032876305.1 of Orestias chungarensis. NCBI lineage: Eukaryota > Metazoa > Chordata > Actinopteri > Cyprinodontiformes > Cyprinodontidae > Orestias > Orestias chungarensis. The sequence continues at coordinate 258,481 of JAVLVB010000397.1, read as the reverse complement.
TAATCTCTAAAGGCGACTTGACTCCTCGACCTGGCAGCCAACGATTTGTCGGTAATCTTTTTTTTTCTCCAAGAATCGGTCTTAGAAACTGTTGCCACATCAGCTATTGTTTTCTTTCTGGGGTGATTCTGACATTACTTCCTTCAGATCCGATTGTTTGAATGACACGCGTGTTTTTTTTATAAATAAAATCCATTTTTTTCTTTGTTATTCTATAATCTCGTCTAAAAACGGATGTCAGCTGAGTTGGAGTTGTTTCTAAATACATTGACATAAGCAGATGGGCCCAAGACATCCCTAATGGAAACTTCATTACTGTGTGTGGGGAAGTCAAAGTAGCTCTTTATGGTGGTGCTGCTGCGGTAGTGTTGATGGATGCACATTATCTTTCCTTTAGAAAAAAAAAAAAAGCTGTATTTTATTCCAGAGCCCGATATCTACATGGACTAAGTGGTTTAAGCAACATGTAATGATATAAGTGCCCGCAATTCTGGCCAGCGCTTGGTTACTTCAATGTTCATTAGGCGTCCTTTAAAAATCTTTGCCCGAAAAAACAATAATTATCTTTGGCCCACAGATCGGCCCAATTTTTTGTTTTCCTCATTTTTTTTGGTGGGAATTGAATGTACCACTGTTGCAACGCATCCTCAGCTGTCAGAGGAAATCAGAAATTGGCATTGGGCTATTCAAAGTCTGATCTGTCCGTCTCTGAGATTGTTCTTGTTTCTTCACAGTAGAAAAAGTTGTACAATCATTTCTTGTTTGTAACTATTTATCTCCCTCTACATGGATTGTCTTGTTTTTAAGACCTGATGGCTAAATTGTTGAACTCGGGGTCAGGGGTGGCGCTAAGGCAATGTCAACACTGTATGGGCCATGTTTGCTTAGTGGCGGTAAGCTGATGTAAGGTTATCCTAAGTACACTTAACAGATTTTCTTGACCTGTTGTGTGGAAACGAGTTCGGTGGCTTTTCAGACATCCAAAATCTGCTATTAAAGATCCACCTTAAAAGGACAGATCTGGTAAAAGGTGCTAAGCAGGGAGTATCTTAGATGACTCGTATAGTTTCTTCATCCATATTAGCTGCACCAAGAAGATGAAACTAACAGCAGGTTGGACCGTTGTCAACCCAAAGTTTTCTTTTTTTTCAGTCTTTAAAACATGAAATGGGATTTTTGTGTTTACTGCTATTTTGAGACAAGAGGAAGCAGTTTGGTCTTGAGTTTTCTTTGGAATAACATTTGGTTTCAGATCAGATGAATTGATGTTTATAGAAAAATAGGATGGTTATAGAGTAATATCAAAACCTTTCAACCTACCTAGTTTAAAAATCGTTACATAACCATATACATTTATGTCAGATATGTTGTTGTTTTTTTGTTATTTAGCATATTATCTTAAAATTATTTATAAGGTATTGAAGGTTTATACCCCGTCTAACTCCCCCTGTTCAGAACCAGACTTTATTAAGGACATCTCTATCATGTCCTCTCTGGCTTTTATAGACTGCTCTTTTTTTGTGTGGCCATTTATAAACTTCTCATAAAAAGCATTAGCCTAGAGTTTAACTAAAAAGAGCCGGGGGGACCAGGACTGCAACCATAAAAGGAAGTGGCTTGCACTGCTACGATTAGATGGTTGCAGCGTTCGGGTTGTGCTGGTTAACGTTGCTAATAACTTAGCACGCAGGCGGGTTTCTCACAGCCAGCTATCTGTTTCATCTGGTTCATTTGTGTCAAGCGAAAAGAGCAATGGACACCTTTTCATTGTTTAACAGGATCCACTTTGTAGTATACCGCCTTGTAAGGGGTACATCTATCAAATGAACGTTTCTTTCACCCGAAAGGTCATATGACCTAGTGTGGTGTGGACTTTGTGCTTTAAAGGCCTCAACCAAAGATTACTCTCAGGAGTCCCAACCTTTTCTCTTAGCTCAGATCGTGAGCCATACATGTTTCTCACTTTTTCTTTCTTTCCAACAGCTTAGCTTGTGTTTGTGCTGGAGAGCTTAACGTAGTCATCAAGGTAGAGCAGACTAAAGGAGAGACGAAACAGAGACAAGCAGCCAGAGATTCTCCAGTTTAATGTCCAAACTCCTGTTCTCTGTCTTTAGACAGAGTGAAAATTATACGCTGTTGTTATCTACATGGAAATATCTCCATCTGTTTCTGAACTAAATGAAGCATAGACTTTAAACTAACTTTTACATCTCCTTGCGTCTGTTTTTAACACATCACTGGAACCTTTTCTTACATAGTAACTTTTTAATTAAGGTTGTTGTGACTCCTGTTAGCAACAGACCTTCTGGTGCGTGTTTGGTTAGAGGCTAAAGTTAATTGCATGTTCATCTACAACTGATTACCATTTGTAAATTCCTTTTTATCCCCTTTGAATGACGAATGTTCGCTTAAAAAAAACAAAAAAAACTCCCAGAAATGTTTGAATGCAGAGATCAGAAACAGGTCCGCTGAAAGTGAGATGTTAATGGTATTTATAATACAGCATGGCACTAACACAATATGTCTTTTTCCAACAGTTTTTTTTTACCAGAGGGATTAGGCAATCTGAGACGGCTTCTAACCAACGGACCTGGGATTGTGTGCAGTTTAAAGACTCAAGCATGTGTCCCGTGGATGCCACAGGTCACTTGCTTCGCAGGATTATTTCTCCCATTCCACTTTAGCAAAGGAACACAGTCATGAGTATCTAAAAAGGAAAAAAATAAGCATACTTTGTGTCGGGAGGCATTTATCCCACCGGTAATCATAAATGTGTTGGCCTGCGTGGGGATGTTTTATTTGAAAAGCTTCCTTGACTACCTGCGTCCCTTTGTTTCTTAATAAGTAACCTAACGAGAGAGTCCCATGCGCCTCTCTGCTGGGGTACTGATAACGTCAACATGAGTAGTACTTTAGGCAAAGACAAGGACTCAAAAGAAAAGGACCCCAAAGGTGGGCCGGCAGGCAAGGAACGGGAAAAAGAGCCCAAGACTTTATCCGGCTTGGTTAAAGATGGTGGGAAAGAAACAAAGACCAAAGGGAAAGACGCCAAAGAAGGAAAGAAGGACACGAGCAGCTCAACACCGGGTGTTGCCTTCTCCGTCGACAACACGATAAAGCGGCCAAACCCAGCACAAGGTACACGCAAGAAATCCAGCAACGCGGAGGTCATCAAGGAGCTCAACAAGTGTCGGGAGGAGAACTCGACGAGGCTGGATCTGTCCAAACGGTCCATTCACATGCTGCCCACTGCCATCAAAGAGTTGACCCAGTTGACAGAACTCTATTTATACAGCAACAAGCTACAGAGCCTACCAGCTGAGTTGGGCTGCTTGTCAGACCTGGTCACTTTAGCCCTCAGCGAGAACTCGTTGACCAGTTTGCCCGATTCCTTGGATTCCCTGAAGATGCTTCGCATGCTTGACCTCCGGCACAACAAGCTCAGAGAGATACCTCCCGTTGTCTACCGGCTTACGTCGCTGACCACGCTGTACCTGCGCTTCAATCGCATCACCACGGTGGAGAAGGACATCCGAAACCTGTCCAAGCTCACCATGCTCAGCATCCGGGAGAACAAGATTAAGCAGCTGCCAGCGGAAATAGGTAGGTGTGATTGATGTTGAGCGGTTCAACGCTGTTTTGGAAAAGTAAAAATAAGTTGGTTTTTTTTCCTGAAAGTTCCTCCTCATCCATCCATCAACTATCCATTCATCTGACCTATTTGCTTTTACCTTAACAATATGCTCAGCCTTTGTAATTTAAACTATCAGTCTTTATATTATGCCTGTATCAGTTTGTCTCTTGAGTATACATTTGCCTGTCCGTCTAAACCTCTCTTGCACACCACTAGTAGTATTTGTAGGTTCTATATCTAAAGCCTGACCTGTGTAGAATTATCTTCTATAAAGTTTAATCTTGTAGTTTAATAGATACCTTGTTTTTGCCATTTTTATTTTACATAAATAAATCTGTGTTTATTATGCAACAGCGATTTTACATTGATAATATAAATATGATCTTTACCATTATATTGATACAGTATCTGATTGGATAGCAAGAATTAACTGACCCCCCCCCCCTCTAAATAGTTTCATTTGTTGTGGACTTTTCTGCAGGGGAGCTATGCAGCCTCATTACTCTGGATGTTGCCCATAATCAGTTGGAACATCTACCAAAGGAGATCGGAAATTGCACACAAATAACCAACCTTGACCTGCAGCACAATGAGCTCTTGGACCTCCCAGAGACTATAGGTAATCAGTTTTATTTTTTAATTATTGCATTTTATGTTCTGTTTTTTGTTTTGTTTGATTATTAGTTACGTGCAGCATTTCTTCAATGCAAGATAAACTTTTGTTCTGTTATTTATTTTTATTATTATTATTTATTTACAAAATAAAAGACTAAATACAGTATTCGTTGCATTTTTCAGGCAATTTGGCGAGCATAAATCGTTTAGGACTGCGATATAATCGATTGTCTGCCATCCCCAAATCATTAGCCAAATGTCGAGAACTGGAGGAGCTTAACCTTGAAAACAACAACATTTCAGTATTGCCAGAGGTAAGACGGACATGGGGTTTCACCCCTAAGACAAAAGTTTTAAAATGGTACTGGCCTCAGTGTTAACGTTTTAAAATGGCTTCAAGAGAAGGTTTATCTGTTTAGATTTTTCTTTAAGGCCTTACAAGTACCCTTTATTAGTTTTCAAGCATCTTTGTTGTTGTCAGAACGTCTCTGAAGCTGTTCGCATCATCCAAGTCTCTCCTTGATGACAGGGGCTGCTGTCGAGTTTGCTAAATTTGACGAGTCTTACTCTGGCGAGGAACTGCTTCCAGTCGTACCCTGTGGGCGGGCCTTCCCAGTTCTCCACTATTTACACTCTCAACATGGAGCACAACCGCATCAACAAGATCCCATTTGGTATCTTCTCCCGGGCCAAAGTCTTGAGCAAGCTTAACATGAAGGTATTTTGGTCTTTCTATGAAACTTTAGTTGTTTTGTTTCTCTAAATTACATGTCAGGGTTGTCACAGCATTATAGGCAGATGTAGAGATGGTAATTGATCTTTTTCCATAGTTTATACCTCAGGTTTTAGGCGGGATTTACAAATATTACTTAAATTCATAAGGAAAAAAACCACATCAAGTACATTTACGTAAGAACACCCGGCTGCTACTTTTTTCATCTACAATTGTTTTTAGTAGTAAGGTTTAAGTTTTTATATATTAAAACTAACTGTGTACTTCATTTTTACCATGACCATATGGGATTAAAAAGGACTTTAGGCAGACCAGTATGAAAATGATTTTTTTTCCCTGCAGGTTAAAAACTTGTTTATTGTAAATCTTGTTTACAATTGGATTAGCCATGTTTTATTTCATCAGCTTTGCCTAAAAACAGTGAACAAATATTGCCTTGAGAGGTTGATGTGGTCTTTAGTTAATGTTCAGCTACTGTTATACATTCTCCAAGACACCAGGGGCAGTGTTGCACCCTACAAGTCAGTGTACTATAGCGATTTGCTGCTTGCTGAAATGCCATGTTAAAATAAGTATTATTAAGCTTCCACAGCCAGTATCAAGCAGTTACATGCAGCTTTTGTTGTGAGCACATCACTATGTCCTGCCTATTTTGGGAGGTTCAGCAAGGTTTCTGTCAGTCTGCACATAAACCATCCCAACCAACACAGATAAAACGGGTCCGCAATATGAGATGAGATATTCTTCCCTTACAATTACTGCTGGATAGATGATGTCCTTGCAACAGCATCAGCTTGGAAGACTAAAACATAAATTTTATGCCAGCATCTAGAAAATAATAGTGTTTTTGGCATATTTAGACAAATTTGTAATGCAATTCTCAATATGAAACCACTGTAAGGTCATCAGCTTAAATAATGTATTATGAGGTTACGTTTAATCAGAACAGGGTTCAATTTTCCATCTTCATTCATTTGAGAGGGGGAAAAATGACAGTTTAAGAGCTCTAGAAATAATAATAAAATTTAGATCAACTATTTGAGTATTTGTACGAATCAAAATGTAATGTAATGCAATTAAAAATGCTGGTTGTTTGGAGATTTACATTTTTTTTATTTTATGTCCATGGTGTTATTCCTAATTCACTGAAACTTTTGTTTTTTAAGCTGCAGGAAGCCTAGATTCTAAGGAGCTCACTAAAACCTGCTATCCTTTTACATTTGATATGTTCGTGTTGAATAGAAATGTCATTTCCTCCCTCAGGACAACCAGCTAACGGCTTTGCCGTTGGATTTCGGCACATGGACGAGCATGGTTGAACTTAACCTCGCCACTAATCAGCTGACTAAAATCCCAGAAGACATCTGTGGACTTATGTCTCTAGAGGTAGGTCTGAAACCTGTTCTGCAGCCTTTAGTTTATGCTGTCCACACTCAAATGGGAATTTAATGTATTTAACAGTAAAGGGGCCATTCAAAAGTATTCATACCCATTGAACATTTCGATATTTTTCACTGAATATGTGATTAATTCTATATAATAGATTAACGAACTTACTTGCTCAAACAAACACATCGGTTTGATTTTTTTTTAAATCTAACAATTTTTTGTCTTTTTCCACTTTTTTGCTGACTTATTTGTGTTTTTTTAAAACTAGAGAGGCGCCAATTGTGAAATTCTAGGCCCATGTTAAGAATAACAACGTGGCCGATACTGATGTTTTTTTTGTTGTCTTTGGTGCCACTCACACATAACTTAACAATTCTAAAAGTCTTTCAATTCTTCGTCATATTATTATTTAATCGAGTACAAATTCAATTAGACAAATTTATAAAACAAAAAAAACCTTTCCGTTGGGCCTGAGCCCAGCGTTAATGCAACATTGTGTACAACATAAACACCAGCAGCCGCCATCGGTGAATGTCGGCAGTTTTTGCTGATGGCGGTTAATGAGCCAAACATCGGTGCGTCCCTAATTATAACTCAAGATCAGTTAGATTGGATGAAACTTGATTTTCAGGTCTTGCTACAGATTATCAGTTGGATTGAGGTCTGGACTTTAAATAGACCTTAATTGACATGAATATAGTTTTATATAGATTCTGCTGTAGTCCTAATTTGATATTAAGCATCATTGTTCTGCTAAAAGATGAACGTCCTCTCTAATATCAAATCATTAGCAATGTCTAGCCGATTTATTTTTCCCCAGGACTGTCCTGAATCTCAATCCATCCATATTCTAATAATTTCCGATCTGCTGAGGAAAACCATCTCAACAGCATGGCGCTGCCGCCGCTGTGGTTTAGTTCAGCAATGGTTTCTGCTCAATAACACAGTGTTTGTAGGCCAAAGAAGTACCAGTTCTGACACAAACAATCATGTTTTTTATAAAGTGAAAAAATGGTTTAAGATTGAAGATTACTTTTGCAAAGCATTCTGAATCAATTAAAACTTTAAATAAAATGGATTAAATGATTATAATACTAGACTGTCATCTAAGTTCAGTTGTTTATTTTGACTTTCTTGTCTTCCAGGTATTAATACTTTCTAACAATCTTCTGAAGAAGCTACCACACGGTATTGGAAGTTTGAGAAAGTTACGAGAACTTGACTTGGAGGAAAACAAGCTAGAGTGTCTGCCACATGAAATCGCTTACCTTAAAGATTTACAGGTAACTTTTCCAGATTTGCATTTGTCTCATTTATTTTGTAGGTAAACTCTGAATTGATTCTGATCCATTCGTTATTACCACGTAAGCATGTCAAGACTTATGCTGCCTTCGTTTAACCTTTCCGAGCCGACTCGGATCTCGGTTATGACGTCACGTTTCCACTTAGAGCTTTTTATTAAACTTTCCGATGGAAGACATAAAAAACACTAGGAAAGCTGTTACTGCGGTAGCACGAGCCGAGTACCAGGCGCTCCAGTTCTGTTTATTTGCAATGCGATTTTCACTTCATTTCATTGTTTATCCTCTGCTAGCAATCTTAGAGACATTTAGCAACACCAGTTTTAAACAAGTTTTCGCCACAAACACGGACCCCCAAACCCACAGTTACGGACGCAGACAAAGTCATATGAGTAAGTGAAATCGTCATTTCAACCAACATAGTGGTCCAAAAATAATGAAAATCAATGCTTACAAGTGACACTGGGGGCAAACATCTTGAAATCCAAGTCGGAAATTTTCCTCGGCCTCTTGGGAGTTCATCCGAGAACGAAAGAAAAACGTCCGTGCATGTCGCTAGGCAATGTTCCGGGATGTCCGAGTGGGATAAACGAACGCACCATTACGACCGAGAACTAAGTGGATCCACGGTCAATCTTTTTGGTTCTACACAGACCGTTTTCACTACATACGGTTTAACAGACTAGATCAGTGGACATGCTGTTGATTGTTTTTTCACGGTTGTCACAGTTTGGCACCAAAGTAAAGAGACTGTTCATTTGGACATCTTCACATTTCAGTTGCATGGTTTGGGGTTTTATTTGTATCAGAAACAGATTTATAACTGCTACAATTATAAAGGGGAATCTATCCTTGATGCGTCTCGAATAAACTTGCGGTTTTTGAAGGTGCTGGCATGTTGAGTTTAGAGCTCTGCGGGGGGCTCACACCATCTGCTGCGGCACTGCTTGTATTTTTTTTACTGAAGGTAGTACTGCACGACTCTGCCAGTATATGTAGGCTGGCTGGTGTCATCCAGAATAAATGTGGGACAATTTAGATGGATTATACAACCAACATGGAATATAGTTGAAGTTTTGCTATGAGATGTGTACACGTTGTACCATTAGCAGCTGTTGAAGTCTTGATGGCAGAGAAACACTGCAGCCGGCCAAAGCCACCCGTAGCCCTGCCTTGCTATCCTCTTGTTTTAGTTGTGATTTAAAGAAAAATAATCAGTTTAATCAGTTATGTCTTATATTTTAACACTAGACCTCTTTTCATCTCCACGTGCTCCTGTCTGTTTACTGGTCAGATGTGTAGTAAATGTAAGTACAAATAGCAGAAAACTGAATGTAATGATAGCATTGTTGTGCTATCATTATGGCAAGTTTATGATAAACGGTCTGAGCAATATACTTTATAATTCTAACATTTCCTCAAATTAGACTGGCGCTTTTATGCTTTAGGAAAGAAAAATAAACATCCATTGTTTATTTGTTTACTCATCCACATCCCACGATGCAATGCAAACCTGGCTACAGGAAGGCGTTTGGCTCAGGCTTGCAGCGCATCCCTTGCAGCTGTGTTGGATCTCATGAAAACTGCTGTAGAGTTTGTTTGGAACTGTACCAGAACCACCGCCTCCAGATGGTTCATTTTAAACGGACCAAATATCTCAGGTGCTTCTCACCGAATGATATTTCAGTCTGAGGCCAGTGTGACTCCGCGTCAGCCTGGCGTTAAAAAAAGCAGGAACCCGGTATCTAGTGAAGGGGCTTTCAACCGATCATTAGAAAGGAACATTTTTACCTTCGTTCTTAATTGTTCGAGTAACCTTTGAGTTATTGTGTTTGTAAAAACAACGGCTCTACTTCCACACATTTGGGCGTGTGAGGAACTAGTGAGGGTAATTTATAGAATCAAAATTAGAAAGCTTTGGTCATAACTAATATAACAAAACAGCAATGACTTATTTCAACTTTTGACTTCCAATAACCAATTTTAGCTAATTCTGAACTCTTAAAACAGTTAATTAAGTACCGAACCTTGTTGCGGTATTCAGAATGCGTTTCAATTTGTTATATCTGTCACATCTTTAAAAATATATCTTTATATTTCCGATCAGAAATTGGTGTTGACTAATAATCAGCTGACCACGTTACCGAGAGGCATCGGCCACCTCACCTACCTGACTCACCTTGGCTTGGGAGAGAACCTGCTGCAACACCTTCCTGAGGAGATCGGTCAGTGTTTTCCTTCACTTCTACTGTAATTGATCTAATAAACCGCCTAACCGGTCTGACGTTGAAATGTTTTTCTCACGAGGGCGTCCGCCATCTGTGTCGACTATTCGGATCGCTGCATATAATGACACAATCCCTTCCGTGTGTGTGTGTTTGCTCGTAGGCACACTGGAGAATCTGGAGGAGCTGTACCTCAACGACAACCCCAACCTGCACAGCCTCCCGTTTGAGCTGGCCCTCTGCAGCAAGCTGTCCATCATGAGCATCGAGAACTGTCCCCTCACTCACCTGCCGGCGCAGATCGTCGCGGGAGGACCGTCGTTTATCATCCAGTTCCTGAAGATGCAGGGGCCGTACCGTGCCATGGTCTGAGCCACGAGCAGCTTAGCGCCACTCGGAAATGCAACTCTGGACCCCCCCCTCCGCTTTTCTCTGCAGCCCTTCCCCTGCCTGCCAGTTGCGTGTGTCGTACACTGTAAAGAAAACAGACTCGCCACAATGAGTGTTTGGGGAGGGTGGTGGGACAAAACAATGCCGGGGGGAGCGACGTTGCGCAAGAGTCACATTTTTGTTCCCACTCCTCTGGAGGAAATGAAAGCAAACCTTTGGGGACTTTTTGTGTTCCTCCGAAGTCGATCCCAGCCACCGAAAACGCGCTCACTTTTCACTCCGAATCGTAAACCAGGAAAGAGGATCCCCTCCACCTGTTTGCCAAAACTGAAGATAAATAGAGTTTAATATATGGAGTGACTGTCGGCTCAGAGTCACGTCCTTCAGCTTTTTTCAACCGTAATCCCATTGCCAATGTGTTTCCAGTAATTACAGCATCTAACATGTGAGCAAGGATACAGCTGTATGGAAACAAAAAACAACAACCCCAAAAGCAAGTCAAGGAGCTTCTCATTTACTGCTGCTGCTGTAATTTTAACTCATCTTATACGTTTGCTTTACTTTTATTTTTTTACATAATCTCTCCTGGTCATAACTTATGTTAGTTGTACCAACGACCCTAAAGAACAAAGGTCTAATGTATTTCTTTTAATTTTTTTAGTTTTTTGTTAATCTTTTTAAATGTTTTTTTTTTTTCTTTTAAAAACTGTGCCTATGTTTAGAGTGATCCGTCTGTTCATTTCTAAACACGATTATCCATAAAATACAAAGACATGAATTATTTCAATAGTGTTTTTATTATTAGTTTTTATTTAAGTCTTTGTTTTTTTTTAAAGTGCATCTGTCGCATTGTTCTGTCATGCAAAGCGATATCAGTTGTAAAATATGAAGATCCTTTTTAACAAATAGCAGCAGTAGGTGTTCAACATTGAGCTAGTCTTTGTATACATATGATAAATGCCAATAATACGTGTCTGCAGAAGGGGGGGCACCTTGGACTTGTTATTATTATTACTATTATTACTATTACTACTTCTGTTTTGCCCCAAACATGTAGGGGAGGAGGCTCCTGCTTGGTATTTGGAGCGAGGATGCTTCTGGAGTCATGGAACGTAAAATTAGGTGTTGGGATAAAAACGATAGATGTTTTATACATTTATACAATTTCTGGTTGTTGCCTTGGGTGAAGTTTTTAGTTACGTTTTACTTGTTTAATATCTCCAGTGTTGAACTAGATGGCCGTCGTCCAGCCGATCGTTGACCGACATATCGAGCATTGTTAGAAACGCGTTCTGTCTCAGGAGCAGGAGTGTTGGAGCTTCACAAAGCTTTGATAATAAAAACCTTGTCAGGTAATTCCTCCGTAACACATTTATTGTTATATATTTTTTTGTTTTACTTTCTAAATTCTTTGTTTTGGCAGAGTTTCCTGATTCTAAACTCCCACGACATATCAATTTGTGATTATTTAAAGATCTAATTTGTGCGACACTGTCCCAGCAATGCTGCTGCTCTCATGCACTTTTTCTTTTCTTTCGTTTCCCACTTAAGATATTGGCATCTTCAAAAGGCCTCTTTGGGGCATTTTCTATCTTTTCTTCTTTTAATCTTTTCTTTTTTTTTTATGGTTTATTATGTAAATTTTATTTGGCAATCTCAGAATTTACAAGTAACTGGTTAAATTCAATCCTGTCGATTTATTAAAGGAGCTTTTGTTGTCTGTCGCTGTTTTAAACAAAAAAACAGTACGTTTTTCAAACTGCTTTCTCCATTGCTTGAAAATGGCTTCTCGCATTTAAAAGCTTTGTGTTAATTTTAAATAGATTTTTTGACCCCTCCCGCTGCTCCCCAAACGATTAAATGTATGTTAAGTTGATTATTTTTTTTTTTTTAAGTGACTGTACATTAAAAAGCCCTTCAAAAGTCATTATTTGGAAACGCTCTTCTCCCCGTGAGTCGTGATTCGGTTTTGTGTCTGAAGTTTAATTTTAAATTTTTTATATTAATATATATATATATATATATATCGGACTAACACGGTTGCCTCAGATTTGAGGGGGAAAAAATGAAAACGAAGAAACGCTGCTTCGGATTTTACCAGCAGAACCTGTTGCTGCTTTTACTTTGACCCAAACGGACGCGGAAGAGTCGGGACTCATCACCTCTTGAATCTACTTTCTTTTATTTTTATTTTTTTTGTGGCCTCGGTGGGCTTTAACAGATCAAATTGTTCGGATGTGAAGCAACACAACAAAGGTGCATATTTTGAGCTAAAACGCAGTTCTAGTAAAAGACTGTCGGGAAAAAAACAAAACAAAAATGACAGAACAGTTGTAAAAAAGAAAAGGGCTTTCTGTGTTCATGCTCAACAGCACCAGAGGCATTCGCATTCCTGGGTTTTCTAGAAAAGCTTTTTGGAGTTTCTTCTCTTTTTGTGTGTATTTAACTTTAAGCTGTGTGTGTTTGGGTTTGGGGGGGGGGGTATATAAAATAAGAAAACACAAAAAAAGAATGCCTTCAAGTACTCAACAGTGAGATGTGCATTAGGTGTGCAGCGAAACTGCTGCGGCCCGTTTTTACCTTCTATCACACATTACCAACCTAATTATTTCAAACGTGCGAAGACCCGCGACGGCGTGAGAGGAGTCGGATTAATCACACAATATTCCGACTATAGAATGTAGTTTCTTTTTCTATTCTGCATTATTTTTGGTTACTCCATCGTGCAACGTTTTATTTTTATTTTGTTTTTGTACAGGCAACAAAACATGCTGGCACACCTGACATGATTACAATCGGACTCTTGCTTGGAGAACTTTGTGGTTATTTGATGTACCTGCAAAAGCTCATATATATATATATATATATATATATATATATATATATAGTCTCTAAGCATTGTGTGCCAATGCTTTTCCTACTTAATCTACTTTGACGAGCAGCCTTAATGGTTTTTTTTTTGTATTGTATGTTTTTGGCTACTTCTTGTGTCTATGGCCACTGACTGTACTCGATGACAAGCAACTGGTCGCTACAATGTAAATTTGACTCTAGTTTTCCTCTGTCTTTATAATTTTTTTTCCCCTTCCTTTTACTCTGTACAGTAATATGTAGACTTGGTATTACAAAATCTGTTATGTGAAGAGTTTTATAAGAAGACAAAAAGACTGCATTGGAAGAGAATGCCAACATGCTACAAGGTGGATGTGCATTAAAGCTTATGTTTCACGCGTCTGTGGCATTAAAGAGGAATTCCACCAAAACTGGTTTGCATTGTTTTTAAAAAGAAAAAAAAATTAAACATAAATCTGTATTAAAATAAAATAATCTATTTTTTTAGCAGTTTTAAAATTAAAATTACTAAGTTTGTGTTTAGATTTTTATTTTATTTTTATCATTTACAAGTGGCAGCACCCATAAGTGATATGCTTTAAATACCACTGTGCTGACTGATATTTTAAAACCATAAATCATTAACAAGAAGAAATAATTGTAGCTTTGGCACTACATTTTGGGCTTTCATTTCTCACGTATTACGTTTTTATTTAGCATTTAAAATTATGATTTTCAAGCCTGGAAAAACAAAAGGCGATTCTTACCAACCCGGACCTTTAATATTCAACATGGCTGCCATCTTAAAACTCAAAGAAACTGCAGTGAGAAACTTAAGTCGTACACCTGCCAGTTTAAATGCAGTGTACGATCTACAAATACAATCCTTTTAGTGTGTGAATAAATATAGTGTATGAAACTAGGCCGCTATTAATTAATATAGCTTATAGAACAGACATTAATCCATGCAACTGTTTTTCTTACTTGGTATTGCATGTTTGGTTGTGAGTGCTGTTTTAACTCTGCTAACTAGTTTTACTCAATTGTAAAAATCCTAATCCGTAATCTCACTTTTGACACCAAGTGACAATTCACTGGTTTCTCACTGGTTTACCCCTTTAGCCGGTTCCTTTGAATCTAATCAGGCTGTCATGTTTAATGCACTAACAAAACGGATTGTAGTCATCGTATCAATGAATCTTTCAATGGGACAACCATTTTATGACCTGTTCTTTTAATGTTTAAATCCACTAGTGTCAATTTCTCTAATGTATCTAGAAATAACTAGAACCTCACCAACCCTGGAGGCAGAATCTTACATAAGTTCCACGTTTGAAACACAATGACAGCTACAGTAATAAACTGTTTACTTGCCTCTGCAACTTTTTATCAGCCTGCACACAGATAATACTGGACAACGTTTTCCGTGAATGTGTTCCTGTAGTTGTTGAATAACTCTGGACCAGGAGCAGGAGGCACACAGGCTCTGGAGCTCTGTGCAGCCAGTATGACCAAAAACACTGGATCACTGAAAAATAAAAGACCGTTTTCAGCCTGTCGTCTGGACCAGAGCTGCATTCTCAAATAAAAACACACTTCTTACACAGATGCGTTCAAACGTAAGTGTAAATATACATTTCATTGAAATTATTAGTCTAATTTTCTTAGACACTGTATTTTGGGTTTTTCTTATATGTGAGCCATACAGTTAAAATAAATAAGTGCTGCAAATGTTTTTGTGTAGGTGATTTTGTGTAGATTATATCAGTCTCACATGAGGTACAACAATATACAGGTTTGTCACAATATTATTATATTTTTATATTTTTTGTGGGCTGTCAGGCACTGAAGAGCTTCAAACCGTGTGTTACTGCAGCATTCCGGGTAAACAGTGCCCCCTGCTGGTCAATAAAAAACTTACCCATCCTCGAAGGGTGCAGTTTTCCCGACTGATAAAAAAAAGTCTGTCTCTCTCTTTTCTTAAAAAAAAAATCATATTTAGGCATTTTAAAACTCGTAAAAGAAAAGGATTATCCTTTACTTTCTTATTTTCTCATCTGTTTTGTCGTTTATTCTAACAAGAGGTTCTGAGCTTCTTCTATGCGGATGCCGCAGATCCGCGGCTCTGGCTGGAGACGACAGGTGTCACTATATCCATTCGCTTCGTGGATCCCTCATTACCCACGAGTGTTTGTCCACAGACAGCCTGCAGTCAGACACCTGGGGAACATGGGAAACAGTCTGGGGAAAACCCAGGGAACATACTGGGGAGCATCACGGGGAACATCCAGGGAACATACTGGGGAGCATCACGGGAAACATCCTGGGAACATCCTGGGGGACATCCTGGGGGACATCCTGGACAACAACCTGGCAAACATACTGGGAAACATACTAGGTAGCATCATGGGGAACATCCTGGCAAACATACTTAGGAACATAGAGAACATCCAATGGAACATACTGGTGAACATTTGGTATATCATGGGGAACATACTGGGAACTTGGGAAAGATCCTGGGTAACATACTAGGGACCATGGCAAACATACTGGGGCACATGGCAAACATACTAGGGAACATGGGGTACATCCTGGGGAACTTCCGCCTCGGCTGATGTCTCCGGGTTAAAGCTGCAGCAGAGACTGAATCTCTGCTAATCCATAAAAAAGAATTGCATCGAGCTGAGAGGAAAATGGGAAGCAGACATCTAAGGCGCTAGTTATTACCAGAGACGACAGGCTTAAATTAGGAATGTCGACTACATCTTGCATGCGTGTGATGCTAAATATCAGGGACTGTTAGAGACTAAAGACTCTAAATGGTTTGGCAACTGGACTTCACTACAGCCTACTGGTTTTGGTAAACAATGCTGTAACATAACCTACGGTAAATTTCAAAATATTCCTATTTCTTGCAGATTTTAATCTAAAATGGTTTCATTTCTATTTGAGAATTATAAATCATTTTCAAATGAATTGAAATTCTATTAGTATCTCAAAGAGTATATATAACAAGAAGTATAAACAGTAACAGAATTACTCACAACAGAATAGTAATAGAAGCAAAAATTAAAAATTATTAACTATTATTCTATTATGTCTTAACTCTTTAAGACAAAAAAATCTTTGTTGGGATTAGAATAACTGATTATATATATTTATTAGGCATATTTCCATTGCAATTTTAAAATTTTATAAAACCGGTGAGGGTAATTATTTAACCAAGATTTCTTTTAACATTAAAAAACCTCTGCAAGTCTCGTTATAATAAAATATATACATTCTGACCTATATCTCTGCACACAATTGGAAAAAAACAGTTGTGTTAAAAAGTTAATGTAAAGGAAAATGTGGATTTCTGTTTAAAAGAAATCAGTTGTTGTTGTCATAAAAAGTTCCCAGACTGGTTTAACAGGATAAAAATCTAATGTAGCTCAAAAGAACTACTCTTAGGAGCCACGGTATTCATAAAACCCAAACAAAAGACATTTAACATTGAAGCAGAGAGGCTACAGCAGCAGAACACCACACTTATCAGATAAGACCAAAGGAAGACTAAAAAACTGTCAGGCTCACAAAAACCAACTAAAATGCATTTGCATTTAATTGGGTAACTGATTAGTTGGCCACTGAGCAAAGGAAATGTATCAAGGAATCAAGGAATCAAGGAACCTTTATATGTCATCACATCACATGTGGTACATGAGGTGGGACGAAATTCTAATCTCCCGGTCCAGTTTACACCCTGATAGCAGTTTTAAATAATGTAATAAAATATGAGAATATAATAACTATGCGAAAAATAGGATTTGAGCTACACAAAATCTACAATATGGACACAGAATCTACAATATGGGACTTTGGACATTGCAGCATTGAGGATCGGAATGCAAATATATAATACATTATAAATTATAAAGAACTATACGAGAAATGTGATTTGACTCCACAGAATATACAATATTGACACAGAATCTACAATATAGTACTTCGGACATAGCAGCAATCAAAATTCGGAGTGCAAGTGACATGTTAATTGGCATTTTAAAGGGACATTTTAAAGTGAAACATTAAAGTGAACCATTACAGTGACATTTTAAAGTGACATTTTGAAGTGTGATAGTAAAGTGAACAGTGCCGGTTAAATGAGAAAGTGTTTTTCAGTTCTGATTGTCATTGCGTGTGTTTGAGAGTCTCACAGCTTCAGGAATGAAGCTGTTTCTCAGTCTGGTTGTTTTA
>JAVLVB010000397.1:220152-236375 GCA_032876305.1 Orestias chungarensis | reverse complement strand
ATATATATATATATATATATATATATATATATATATATATATATATATATATATATATATATATATATATATATATATATATATATATATATATATATATATATATATATATATATATATATATATATATATATATATCTCAGTAGGTTAAGAGTACATTTTTTGTTCCTCTTATCTACTACAAGACAGACTGGAAAACAAATTTATGTTCCTGATTTAATAACAATATAAGTCTGCAGGAGTCCAGAAGAGGCTTTTCTTAGAATTTTGCACCAGCTATCAAACATGGTGGTGTTAGATTTGTGCTTCCCTGACAGTATTACTGATGAAGGGTTCAGTAATATAAAATAGTTAATTCTTTTTTCAACTTTGTGTCAGATTCATAACTACTGTAGATAGAACTGAGATAATATTTGATTTCCAGCTAAATAATATCCGGAACAGATACAAAAATGGCTTTTTGAATCTAAAAACAGTAGAGTTTTTTTTTAAATTAATGTCAGATGTTCATGCTGATCTTGAGTGTATGCAAACATCTAACTACACTCCTGTTAAAAGCTCCTAAACCCTGATATATACCTGACTGTCCTGCAGGGACAAAAAAGGAAACTTTAGACTTGCAGGTCTGTTTAATCTGACCTGTTTGATAGTCTAACAAGGCGATAAGCACTTAATGAGCCTTAAAAGAACATGAGCAAATGTTGTTTTGGTTTCAGGATTAATCCTGTTTATGGTTAGCTGAAGGTATTTTTGTCTCATATGACTCGAAAATAACATACTTTTTGATTTCTTTTTCATATTTGTTTTAAAGGGCTGGAGATAAAAGAAACTTTACGATACAGCTCGATGATGTAACTCAAAGAGGTGTCTCTTTGCTTCCTCTTTCAAATTCAGAAGAACTAAGTCTATGCGGTAAAAGACAACCATTGCAGTTAATATAATGTTGAGAACAGACATACTCAGATGCAGAGTAGTTATATGCAAATAGTTTTCGCTTTCGACAGTCGAGCGGGAAAACCTCCGAAAAACTAAATGGTTTCCCTGAGAGATTTCAGTCAGTATATACCAGCACCCCATTCTGAAAAGCCCAATGTACACTCTAAGTGAACTGTGTGCAGTGAGTCTCTGCACGTTTATAACACGAGAAAGCATAGGGGGTGGGAGTCTAAGTGTGTGAGAACGTGCACTTATAAACAGAGGGGCCGAGCTCCGGCTGCACAGGCACGTTTGCAGTCATGCTCATAGAGGAGGGTCGGTTTGATGAATGTGGGAATTTCTCTGAGAGACTTTAGGATGTTGTTTTTATTAACATGCTGGGAGGGCAGGGGATCTAATGTAAGGGTTGCTAACAATGCAGGAACAATAATGTCCCAGGAACTAATGCTTTCAAACATTAGTGTCGGCACGTTTTAGTTTGGTCCTTCTTTAGTGGAACGGATACCTAGAAGACAGGAAATATTCACTGATTAATGAACAGTTTATTTGTAGCTCATTTTGTGATTATGATACACCACAACCACTAAAGCTTCCTAGTTTAAAATAGAACAAAATTGTGATAACTCCTGAAAACTGCGAGATGCTTTTATATTAAATCCCATTGAGCAATAACTGTATAACAAAATGTTGATACAAAT
Source organism: Orestias chungarensis (assembly GCA_032876305.1). Lineage (NCBI taxonomy): Eukaryota > Metazoa > Chordata > Actinopteri > Cyprinodontiformes > Cyprinodontidae > Orestias > Orestias chungarensis. The sequence goes on along the minus strand of JAVLVB010000397.1, from coordinate 234,741 downwards.
GCTGCTGCATATCTTTTAAGCTTTGTCTTCAGTGGCTTTGCACATCTCACACGGATTTTGTTCACAATGTAGAGCAAATACTAGATTCAATAAATATGTTTTTTTTTTTTTTTTTCTCCACAGATTTTGGTTTTCAACTTTTTTGGGAATCTTTCAAACCATTATATAATTTTTTTAATTTACATAACACCTGATCAAATGTGGTCTCAATGCACTTAAAAAAGTAACAAAAAAGTCAAATTGATTAAATCATTCAAACAATCTAATTCACCCTATCCATCAAACAATACATTCAGGTTCTGCTTATTAAAACAAAATAAAAAATCTATATTAGATAATCCAGTGGATTGCATCGAGTTATGACTGGCAGCTTTACAGCAATCCCTTGTACAGGCAGGTAAAAAGAAAACTCTAGCAAAAGTTAAAACAGGTGTAGCTAGTAGTTGTACAGTCCTTAAGGGGCTTTATCTACAGCAATCTGTGAACTAGTTTTAAAAGTTATAGGACGGAAGAAAGCACAGTAGTCTTAACAAAAGCTAAGGCAATAGCTTTGTTTAATGGACAGACAGGGTTAAAATCTGAAACACAAGTTTATCACCTATAAAATAATAGTAAGTTGTTGAAAGCAGTGTTTCAACTAATGCCCCCTCCAAGAAGGCATCACAGCTTCACAGATGTAACTTTTATCAAGAGGACAAAATGAAGAAAACATAACTTCAATCATACAAAAACAAAAAAACAAAAACATAATGTAAGATAGACATTATGAGATGGCTGTAGCTGATTGAGAAGAAATTGGCATTGTGTTCTTCAGCAGTCTCATGCAAAAAAGCAGAAATGACTCAGGCAAACCGGAAACCCCACAGATTAAGAGTAAGAGCTGGTTTCACAAAAGATGAGTCTGATAACAAAATGATATGCCTCCCATTCTACTTTCAGAAACTTGAGGAACCACCAGTGTTTAGGGTCAAGTCTCATGCAGCCTTTAATAGGTTTTCTTCAAGGACTTTCCTGCATTTAAAGTTGAAACTGAAAGCTGACATAAATATACATGTAAACATTTTTTTTTTTTTACTGTTTGAAGTTAAATAAGACTAAACCTCTCTTGTTTTAGGTCCGTTAAAATTGCCAAAATGATTTTTATTTCAAAGATTTCCCAATATTAAGAGAAAAACCATGTTGGAGATTTAGAAGAATCAGATGTATAAACACTGAGAATGATGCCTGTCTTGAAATGATTAGGCTTCCTCGTTCCTGACTGGGATTTCATCAGCACATCTCACTATTAATAATAATACTGTCTTACCAGCTTCGGCCAGCATCTTCAAAAGGTGTTTTGTTGCGGGATCAGTCATATCTGAGCATTTCCTAATAATTTAAAGAGACCTCAATTATTCTGTATGTGAATTTTTTATTTTATTTTGGCCTACAAGCCTGTTAATTTTTACAAAAAAACAACAACTAAGAAAACCTCTTATATTTTCATCCTTTTAATAAGGATGCACAACACCGTGTTAGTCTGACACATTTAACAAAAAAAAAAAGATCTTCTCTAAAAGCATTAATAATTGTTTCCAAAGATAGTCCATCCATCACAATTTCTTTATTTTCTGAGCACCTACGTTAACACACGGAAGAAAAAGCAGAGGTTTGTTGTTCCACAATTACACTTAAATGCTGTATGTCCAACAGCCCACCATCTCACCATGACTTAGTATAGATCCTGACCTTCTGTAACCTGGTTTGTTACTCATTCAAGTAAAAAAAAAAACCTTCTACTACGATGTAAAAGTTTAATCAAAGGTTTTTTCACTGTAAAGTTCTAAGAGTGTATGATGCAATATTTTCTTTTTCATTATTTGAAATGAGTGAAGTTTTGATATAAGTTCTTACCGTTTCATAGTGGGAAATATAAAATAGCTTGAGGTAGAAGTTTTTATATTCAGAAGTTGATGATTGGTAGTGAACCCTTTTTGGATTACCGTCGTGTGGACTACTTTCACTCAATGTTTCAGCCAAAAGTGGGTTTGACCACTTTAAACCCCCTGTGCTAATATATGCTCTATTATTTAAGTGCATGAGAAGATTTTTGTCAGGAAGGCCAGTTTGACTATTTTCTTTTCTTTTATCTCATTTCTTCAGACTTTTCTGATATCTCAAAGGTCTCATACCCCTTTTACAATTGTCTACAAATTAACTCTAATGCATTATTAATCTACGCTGTGGAGTTGTGAGCGATCAGGATTTCTCCATAAAGAGCATATTTATAAGACTGTCTTCAAACTTCAAGTGTGCTCTTCTACCCTCCTGAATTTGAAATGCGATATGATGATTAGGGCTTTGTGGTAATCCTTCATGCATATCTCTCAAACAAAGCACACACACAGGTCCCCACAACGTGGTATGTGTTGGTAATATGGGCACATACACACACACAGCAACATTTAGCCTCTGGGAATCAGGGGATAGATCATCAGGTTAGAGTGCACATCTGTCTCCAAGCTTCCATGCCTTGGTTGGTGGCTAAGCGTAGCTACCACTCATAGACACGAAAACAAAATGTCAGCAGCGTCGAAAAATGATGCTGGACAAACAAACATTTCCAGTTGGAGGAGGCATGCGGGGATGACGTAGTCCTGACTAGGATATGAGTGCTTGTAAGTGACTGTGGGAGGGTGGGCGTGTCTGTACTTTGTATATGCGCTTTACTGGGCAGAGGTGAGGAGGTCATGATCACAATCAACACCCACACTGATGCTCCCACACCTTGTACAGGCTTTTTTTTTTGTGACATCCACCCGGTGGAGGTGGCTCCAATTTGCATGATAATCCTCACCGATGAGTCAGAGTTGTTTGCTCCTACTTTTATTTTATTACCAACATTTTGTGCTGCTTCACAGGAGGTCCGTATACTTGTCAGTGAAATTAAAGTTCCGAGTACACGTTTAACAGAGTCGGATCCATAAACAGCCCTGCTTCCGGTCGGGCTGAAGAGGATGCTTCAGCGGCGTCTTTTCGGATTGAGTCCCATTCTAATTGATTGGAAGCTTTCGAGCTGTTATCCCTCTGGGTCTACGCACCACAACTCTGGGCAGTGGATATTTCCCAGGAAAATAATACGTCTTGCCAAATTTATTTTCCAGGAACTCATTATGATTGAGAGAAATGAGCACTCATTGTTGCAGAGACCACAAAGCATTATGCGACGTGATTATTAGGCCTTTGAGGTAATATGCTCCGTCTGGTGGAGAGGGAAGTTGGCACGGTTTTTAAATTGACCTGAACAGCATGAAAGAAAAATCGTAAGCTAAATAGGCAGTTGATATGTTTGCATATAAATAAATGAATCTTTGATGGCACTGGCAAAATCTGATTTAGACAAACCCATCCCTTAATTAGAATACATTTATTCTGGCAGGTGGAAAACTCTTATTTTTTTAAGCCACATTTTCCATATTTAATGGAAACCCTGCTGTTATTACACAGTAAAAACCTTTGAGAGCTTACAGACCGAGAGAACTTTGACAATTCTGTCAACTTCTCATTTTCCGTTCCTGGATTTTTATTTAAATATTTTAGTATTCTAAATCATGCCTGGTCTAACAGGGGTCCCAGAGCCTTCAAAAGACAAATAGGTCTCCCATTACCTACTTTACCTATCATAAGCTTTCCTGTTGCTTTACGCCAAGTCCCCCTCAAATGTTTGTTGCTATAAACTACATTTTAGTCTTACCAACCTTAAGTTTAGCTATTGACCTATTTAATTTCTCTTTGAGTTAAATCAAGTATTTGGAATTTAACTAAATTGAACTTCCTGTAAGATCTCGCCACACTCAAAAAGGCATACTCAAAAAACAGGAATTTATCAGGTAGATTGTTTATAATGGTTTTATGCGACTAGGTGACCCATGCGTATGAGATAGTTTTAACCTCCCTTTAAAGCCTGCTTACTTGGTGCAACGGCCAAAGGTTCAACTATCTTACCTGACTTTGACGCTCTCTCGTATTAAGCTGCTTTATCAAGGGGATGAACCGTTTTTTCCCACTGGTCAGCACAGGCATAGATCGTCTCCATTTGGATCTTCCACATTTCTAATGACCATTCCACAGGTAGTAGGAGCTGCACCAAGCCAGGTATAGCACAAACTATTTTATTACCAGTAGATCAAGTGTAGGCCAGTGGATTTACATCACAGGACAAGTGAAGGCAGTACTTGCAAACAGGACTGTAGAGTGTCGTATGGTCACGGGGAAAGCCTTTTTTACTTTGGGAAATAATACAAATATTTGATAACAAGCGCCATGAAAGCAAAAACTTTAAAGTTAATTTTTTTACTTTTTTGTAATAATGTGACAATGTAGCAAAGTAACAATCCCTATTGCTTAAGGTCACTGCAAACTAACAGCGTGCTTGTGTCTACGGCCCACCCATGTTCCCACATTCACACTCACACTCCTTCACAAACTCATCCCAACATAGTGAAGAAAACAATGGAGACACACCCAACTCGGTTAGAACCGACCAGACATTACCCAGCTAGAGTTGGGCCGTAACGGAGAAGGGGCTTCTTTGTACTTAAGTAGGGAACTATAGATGATAATACTGTAGTAATAGGCTTTTCAAATTTATTCATTTGTCTGGTAGTTTGAAGATAGATGATTAAGTAAGAAAAATGTGTCTTTATGTCACATTTATTGTGCAGTATACAAACCCCATAGTATACCACAGTATACAAACCCCACTTTCTTGTTAACACAACTAATCATCCACCCCTTGCAGCAACATTGTGAATTTAGGCATCTAGAAATGGACAAAAAAGGTTTATTTAAAAATAAAGCCTAAGCATTAGAATGATGGAAGAAATGTAATTCAAGGCATTTGCTGTTATTTTTACACAGAGGTTGTGTGGACAAAAATAGTCTTGGTGATGTGAAATGTCAGCATAGAGTAGGTTAACTGGATAAAAGTGATGAAATGCTAAACACAGTTGAACCGACTGATCTATGCCAAGATCTATGCAATTCCATCTCTGAATGCAAAGCATGGTGAGCCTTGAAGCTGATGAACAACAGCAATAGAGGACCAAGCAGCACTAGGTGAAAACAGGAATCTTAAACCACGGCTTCACCAAGATTGGAAACAAATTTTTTATTGCAAAATCCTGCTGGTGAGATTAAAATTTGATTAAAATCATGAATTCATCTTGCCTTGTATCAGCAGTTTTACCTGGTAGTGTTGGTGGTATGAACGAGCGGGCAACACTTGGGTCCCTTAGCGCCATTTAAACAATCTAAGTGTAATTGTTGCTGACAACTTCAAGACAAAGCAACACATCTCGCCTACATTTTATTTGATTTATTTGTAAAATACAAGCTACTGCATTCATATGTAAAGAATAACTTCCTAAAGTAGCTCACTTAATTTAGTTCATGTTTGAGGTTAAAATCACACTCAGACAAAGAATAAACCTGTACATCTGTTTCATTTAAATAGCATATAACATCAATAGATAATCAATTCCCGAATTGCATTCTGTATATTATTTCGACATTTCTGTTGGATGATTGATTGAGCGACCGATCCATCTATCTCTGCAGTAACACCATCTGCCCAAACAGAGTGCTGTTGAATTTTCCAGACGAGCCCCTTGCACAACACCTGTCACACATCGATCATAAACTGACGAGCTGATTGGTCGGAGTGATGATCTGGCAGAGTGATTTAAAAAACATTAAGGGAAAAGTATTTAAGGAAGGTGGAGCACACAAAACCCTCCGGGGCATGTCTAACCCCGGGCACACTGAGCACTTTGTAATTATCACAGATAAAAAGAAGACAAAAGTTGAGGGCTCCCTCGCCATTATTTGAGCTCTTCGTCATGAAAACTCTCCATCCTCCCGCGAGTGAGTGACAGTAGAAAAGAATATCTTTTCGCTGACATGGGAACAGTAAAGTGAGTTGGAGGCAGAGAGGACAGTGTTAGTGGGTTGCTATAGAGTCTGTAATGATTGTCTTGTGAGTGCTGATGGACGGGCCAGTGGGTGTTTGAGGAAGATTATACCTAAGCACTGTGGTGCTTCATTGCAGCAGCTCTTAATGACTGAGACTTAATGAAAGCAGCTGGTTCATGAATTTAGCCGAGCGTTTGGGAGTTTCAACGACACAAAGTGAGAGTGCGGCTTGATACTTCCAATTTGAGCTATGTTCATTTTTTCATGCCAGTCACTTACAAGCATGTCATTTGGGATGAATAATCCTGTATTATTTAGCTTTAAATGGACAAAGCTATGTCATATTCTAACCTCCAAATGTATAAAACTACTTAATAAAGAAGCAGTGCAATACTATCTATCTATCTATCTATCTATCTATATATCTATCTATCTGTCTGCCTGTCTGTCTGTCTGTCTGTCTGTCTGTCTGTCTGTCTGTCTGTCTGTCTGTCTGTCTGTCTGTCTGTCCGTCCGTCCATCTGCCCGTCCGTCCGTCCGTCCGTCCGTCCGTCCGTCCGGCCTTTTTAAAATCTTATTTATCTTATTTGTCTGCTCTTGCTTAGTATCTATTTTGCATCTAGTCTTTATCTTTCTTTGCTTCTTCTCTTCTAACACTGCATTTTTTTCCATGGGCCCTCTTGTGAACTCTTTGGGTGAATCCATCTGTGAGGCATCAGGACATGTTAAAATCATTCAACACACTATAACTTATAAAAGAGGAGCCGTGGCTTTGAAACATATGAACAAACAGGTGCATCACTCTTCCTACAAATCGTAATATGTGATCTGCAAGGTAATTTTGACTAAATAAATAAATAAATAAATGGATCAACCTTGCTACAATTTTTTCTGTTGCTAACAAAAACAGCAAAACACTGATTTCTGGCAGCTCCACTGTCTCAGCAGCTTATTGGCTGGGAAATGATGCAGAACAAAGAGATTAACCACGGCTCTACCTGAGAAATCTTTCATAAAATTGATATTAAAACAAGGATGCATGAAAAAAGATTCATGATAGGGATCCCGTTGCATGCTATGCATGACAGAAATGAGTTAGTTCATTTATGGAACAATGTTTCCCCACTAACCAATTTATGCTGATTCAGAAATACTAAATCTAATGGTTGGTTTGACATTAATACATAGTCACACTATAAAACGTATTGTACAGAGTGCACACATATGATTTTGGGTTATACGCGCTTTCTTTAATCACTTATCTGAATGTTTGTGTTTTGTTAAAGGATACAGAATAAGTATATTAACAAAGACGAGAAATTTAACATCCTACACCTTGGTTTAATTTTTTTTTTATCCCTCTTAAACCCTATATTTGAACATGGGTGTGGACACTTTTGAGATCCCTGTCAGCAACGAAAAGCAACATTAAATAGGAAGTTGGTAAGTGTGTGTGTCTTTGGGGTCTTGACTGAGGAATGCCTTTAAACGTGCTGCTGTAAAGGACACAAATCAGGGCTGTTTGGGCAGAATAAAAGTTGTCACAGCAACGGGAGACTTTGATCAGTTACTTTTTATGTGTTAATGTGCGGCTCCAGTTGCTTGTGAATTCTTCACTCCCAGGTTGTTCAGTTTGAGGGCGCCATGGCCTTGTGCTGCTGAGAAGATGTAGCCACAGAGCGCGAGAGCATACTCATCAGCGTTCGTATCTCTGTTGTGCTGATTTTCAACAAACGAGGTTAGATTTGTCACATGATTTTGAGCCATCAAAAACATTATCATCATCGTACGTTCAATCAAGCGAGAAAAAAAAAATTCCATTAATAGAAATAGTGCTGCTGCATTAACGCACCAACAGTGAAGTACGCAAATGGCTCAATGATTGTTAGGGAATGACAACAGAGACTGTATTTCTGCATCATATCTATCTATGACTTTTTTTTTCAAAAGAAAACCCGTTCTACAGCCTCCCCTGTCTCCCTGGGTTCAATTTGTGCAGCAATCTAAATAGATACATTTAAATAAATTTAAACAGTTTGCTGTGGGGAAATTTAATTTTGTGACACCAAAATAAAAAAATACGATTAAAAAAAACTTGTGGAAGCAATCGGATCTTTCATTGTAATTCATATACAGGTGAACTGTACACACTCAGCGTTCAGCCCATTTTTCCATATTACAGATTACGATAAGTAAAGCACATAACAGTTGCCATTTCAGACCCAGGGACACATGAATAATTCAGCAGCACGATGTTTGTGTCCGGTTTGAACCCTTTTTTTGAAACTAAAAGCAGAAGCCAAAAAAAAACAAAAAAACAATCACATTATAGGTAATTATCTGTATCATGGAAAACTGGAAGAGGTGTGTCAGTTAGCCTGAATCCAAATGAGGTAGATTATCCAATATCTGGGTGTTATCGAGACATAGATCCTATTTGTATCATGAGAGACAGATGGGAGGAAATGCTCGAAGAAATGCAATAAGGAGAGGGATGAAAAGGGGGAAGAAGTAGAAAGATGGGAACTTGGAGCATGATACAAAATGTACGAAGGTAAGTCCCAGAAACATTTGCTATTGTGTAAACAAACACCCTACTAATATCAGAGTCAAATAATCACAAGAAGGTGATGTTACATGTGGCTGTGAGAACTGAAGACGATCCATCTATATGCTAATACCTGCTCTGTTTGCATGAAAACATCTTAAGGTATCTGCAGTACGAACGTATAGTGATACCTGAATTTACAACATGTTTCCCAATCCCTGTTCAGAATTAAGCCTTATTTTTACTTGAAGCAGATGCAATTCTGTCTCTTCCCAGCAATGAGATTAATCCTGTTTCACTCAGACAAAAGGCTCATCTTATCAATGCCTCTAGTAAATTAGTCTGAGGCCCAGACATGGAAAATGGACTGGATAGCCATATTTATGGAGGAATTGGTTTATGCGGCAGCCAAGCACAAATAGAAGAAAACCACTGGTATTCTTTCTGGAACATTCCAAGCAAATGAGAGGGCAAGTGGACAAGAGGTGTAAACATTAAAGACAGGCAAAGGTGAGTAGATATGGGTCCAGAACCCCTGCAACACAATTTAAACAGCCAAAACAAGACAAAACAAAGTCAAGAGGGGCTTTTTGCAACATGACAAAAGAAAGTGACAATTCAATGCACAGGCTTTGAAATTTTGTTTTTAATTACCATTCACCTAAAACTAAGTAGGTTGGTAGTACTGTTTCCTTGCAACAAAAAGAACATCAATTTGAATTTGGGCCTGTGCTCTTCTATAGAATTTCAATCGGTACACCTGCTTATTTAGAAACTATAAGAAAATGACTGGAAGTCTAATTTTCTTTAAACTGGCCAAAGGTGTGTGTATAGTTTTTTTTTAATCCTCTGTGCCTTTGTGTTACCCTGTTATAGCCTAGTAATATGTCAAGAGTGTCCCCAGCTCTTTCCCAATAACAGCTGGAGACAGTGACCAGCCTCCAGTGCCCCAAGTGAGCGCAGACAACTGATTACGTTTCACATGGAAAGGTTTTAGAGATTCTAACATGTCATCAAAAGAAATGTTGAGAAGCAGCAGACCTATTTGGACTAATTTGAGAGACTACAGTTTGCCTGTAATACCCACATCCTGTTAATTGATTAGAGTTCCAAGGGGTTTGGTGCTGTTCTTAAATATTTTCTTGGATTACAAAATTCCCTATAACATTAGTGCTTTCAAGTTAAAGTAGCACAGGTTGTTGTCTTTAGGCACGACTACAACCTCTGGCATAAGTAACAAACAGTTTTGTCAAGCTCTAATAGTGATGTTGATGGACTCGGGATTTAGTAAAACTTAGTATGGAGATTCCCTGTTTTTACCTGCATTTTTTTGTGAAAGTGGAATCGGAAAACAATTTTATGCATTTACCATGCAGGCTTCACAGTTCTTTATTTTTATTTTTTATTATATTATTGTCATAAAATCATAAAGCTACATGGCTTTACTCATTTTCTTGTTTATATTATACAGCAAAGAAATCTGTTTCGGTCAGATCTGTCTCTGGTAAAACTAACACGTGGTAGGACAAATACGAAATCTACAATAGTCCCATGTTAGAGCTATTAGAAACCTAACTTATTTAAATTTGGTGAGAACAATGATGATTGAATGTATAAAAATGTATTTCTTATTAACAAACGGAGGTATTTGAAGCTCTAAGAAACAGCACACTCCAAGTAAGACACCTTTGACACGGTTTGTTGATCAGAAGCAGCTCAGAAAAAGGAATATGGCAGTTGTACGTCATGTTTTGCATATATTTGTTTAATGGCTTTCAAAACTCGGACTCCAGTCAGAGTCTGGAACTTTTCAATATACCCTAATTGTCTTAAATGGCCTTTGCTTTACAGTCCTAAAAAGGATGTGGTTATTATTGCTAATTGTTTATATTTGTTCACCATACTTTCTTCTTCCAGTGAACTTCCTATAAAACACTTTGGTGAAGAACTCCATCTCTCTCTTTTTTTTTTTTTACTAACTTTATTACACTAATCTTGTGGAGGGAAATGACTGTTTGCTGGAAAGCTAAAAGGTCAGCTTTGATTTTATAGGTCCTAATTAGGCCAAATCATACATTTCTAAATAATATTTAATTTTTTATTGGTTTTGCGTAACCATGAATTGGTTCTAAGTAATAATCATCAAAATGAACAAAAATTGTTGACTAACATTTAGAATTGTGTGAAATTTGTCTGTACATACCGTAATGTTCCTAACCAAACTGTTTAAATAAATATATTTTTGATTATATTCAAATAATTACCTGTCAATATACTGTGTATACTGACATTTCATATGTTTTTGGCTCTGCGTTGTTAATTATATTCTTTCATGATTATGCACAGGAGAATTGTGCATGGGGTGTTTGGCAAATACCCAAATCAACATTTATAACAAACTCATATTTGCTCAAACTCAAAAGAGAAAAGCAGCTCATTTTACTTCAAACGGAATAATTTCCTGATTTCTAAGGCAGTTTTATAAACTCCTTGAAGCAGGACTGTTCAGCAGAAGTCAAATGTTTTCATAATTTCAATCATCAAAACAAATTTTCTTCAGATTAACTTTTGCTTCTTCATCCTACCTAAGGTTAAATCCAACAGAAATGTTTTTAACCTTCCTGATGAATTCATAGCATCCTTTTTCATTTAAAGGTCAGTCTAAACATAGCTTTTCTGAAAGTATTTCTGGAAAGTTACAGGGGCACAGCTGCGCATGGCGCAGCTAATATGGATATTTTTGTTTTGCTATCTAGGTGCACATATATTATTTAAATTTAACCAAACAGATTTGCATTTTAAACATTTTGATCGAAGCAGAAAATCAGCAAAATCTTTTTCAGATCTGCTCTGAATTTTTCTCTATGCGGCTCCCCTTTAACCTCCCATCCATCTGCCTCTTCCCTTCTTGTCCCGTGTGGATAGTTTTGAGAAAACTCCAAAAAGCACAGATTTTCTTGCAGACTTCTGTTCAATTTTTTCGTATTATTATTCTCTAATTTAGCGATCCTTTCAGCACAGAGCTGGAGGGGTCCTTAAAAAACAGAGGCAGTGTATGAAAAATGAGATGAGAGGGAAATAAAAGCGGGCAACACATGGGCAGCAGAGAGGGCTTGGCCGTGAATACTGATGGGATAATCATTTGCCTTTCCGTTTTTCATGAAAAGCTAGTTGGGCTGCCCTGAAGTGGAGAAAGATGCAAGGACAGAAGATGGGAGCTGAGCTTCGGGGACCATGACATCTGGCACGATCACGCACTCACGCTCGGCACGTTTTTTTTTTTAGTCCTTGTTTATTTCTGCGGGAATTGCTCAGCTCATTGGGGAGTTGTCCACAGGAAATACAGACATCAATCTCCTATAACATGTATGAGGAATAAAAATACTTCAAAGTGGGGCTTTCAACACCATTAAGGAACGGTTGGGCTACAGTCACACAAAGCTGTGAAAAATGATTTACGCCTCAAAGAACTCTTTGATTTTTGTTGTTTTGTCACATTTAAACGTTTGCAGATCATCTAATCCATTTGAAACTCACATATATCATAACCTGAATAATAATATTAACCAATAATGGTTACAGTTATTAGAGGGAAAAAACCTAATAACAAAACATCATTTGGCCCACTATCGTCAGAATCTCTGTGATACTAAAACTGATAAAAATGTATTTATAAAGGGATTTGACAGGAAAAAAAAAATACATATAGTTGTTCTTTTTACACAATTAATTTTGCCAGCCTACAGATGAATTCATTGTGCCTTCGAAACACTTTAACTTGAAAAGTTGATCAGCGACAGCAGATGTCTATATTCCGCCTTTCAGTCCTTCTTACTCATCATTAACATTCTGGAAACTATAAAAATATATTTCCACGGCACACCTGACGATCACCCACACACTGGTTGAAAAACACTGCCTTAGGTTTTGGTCAACTTTGTGTTGGTCTACCAAAATTCATGAACTGACATTCTTAACATGTCAACACATGAAACAATTTCAGGATGTTTAACTCGAAAAGTTGATCACCGACAGCAGATGTCTATATTCCGGCTTTCAGTCCTTCTTACTCATCATTAACATTCTGGAAGCTATAAAAATATATTTCTTGCAACTTTGAGCCTCGATAAAACTTCGGCGGTTGAATCAACACCACTTCTGGCAAAATGAGTCGGAGCAGGTGGCAAGCTGCTGGCCTGTGGTCCTCGACATTTTCTCAGCTGAGCAGTGGTTGCTGCTTCTGCTGTTATGGGAGTTTTTGGTTTTTTGGTGTATTTGTGTTTGATGCATCCTGTCTTGCATATGGAGTCTGTCCAGGGCTCCACAGTAGTCAGTTCTCACAAGATTTTCGAACCTTCCTGGGGGGATTAGATGATAAACAGTCAACTTTATCCTTGAACTGCACCCCCCCTTCCTCTCCCTCATCTCCTCGTATTTAGAGCCATAATTTTTTCAGTTGTGTATCAACTTGTCTTCTTGTCCTGTTCTTCCTGTCTTCCTCTTGTCTTCTTTGTTTGTTTTTACCATTCGCCTTGCATATTTCTCCTCTCCTTCCTCCTTTTACTGATTTGTAAGTTCTTCCATATTGTCCCTTCATGCTCTATCTTCTCTTGTAGCAAAATGACTGATAAATGACTCTTTAGATGTGTTATGACTGAGCTTTAAGCATGGTCCATGTTTTGTTGTGGTCTCCCAGAGTCAGTTGCATCCATAGATTTAAGTAGGAAAACAGAGAGTGGACATGCCAAAGTTAGCCTCCACTATGCGGCTTCATTTTAATGCCAAGGACCTGTTAATAGTTTATAAGACACATGTTCTAAAAGTCCCTGTAACAGCTACTCCTCATTTATTTGTAATTTTTGTGAATTGTTATCCCCTCCCCCATTAAAACTAACAAGTTTTAGTTTGAATTAATTACAATAGTCAAATGTCAACCTCTAACAGCCAGCTTGTAGCTGACAGGTTGTAGCTTCTATAGAGAGAAAAACACTTAGAAAACTGGTAGACACATTTATTCTGAAGCTATGGAAAAAAAAATGCTATTTGCTCATAACATTATCTATTTTGTAAACTGCATGAAACCAACCATGCAGCCAAACAGGTCCACGGCAGGATGCTCCACCTCCAAACTGGCACCGTCTCAGACCTGCAGTTCCAATCTTCCCATTGGATTTGTCAGTTTAAGCCTGCATCTTAACAAGTTTTTGACTTTAGTTTAAGAGGTTTGTTTTGACATTTGGTCTAACACATGTTCAACTCTGAGACACAGACCCGCTTTTTAAAGAAGCTAATGTGTCAGCGCGATGGCTGAATGTCTAACCAGACGACACAGCAGTGTATTTGAGATGTTGCTTAACAATATATCCATCGATGTGCCTCCAATGAATACATTTTCTTTTCCGAAATAACCAGATGTTTGCAGCCACGGCATCGTCATCTTCTCTGCATTCCTAAGTTTATGGACAAGGTAAACGTATTGTTTGTAAACTACAGAATGTGAAGTGTGAACATATGAATATATTTTGAAATCTTTTAATCATTAAGGAATATTTGGTATTCCTAACTAACCTCAGACATAAATTTTTTTTTAATGCATATACATTTTTTGTCTAATCATTTTTATTTTAACGTCAGCTCTGAACTAAATTAGCTGTAGCCGACAAAAAACTCCTGATTGGGACATCCCCAGTATTTTGTATTTGTTTTTTAACCCTTCCCTCCTGTTGTTTTCCTTTTCCTGTCTGCCCTAATCTTCTTGAATCTGATGACCTCCACTCCCCAGCGGCCATTTGACTAAGTGGGAACTTGTTTCAGAAATATGAAAACAACAAGCCAGACACAAGACCAGTGGGGGGATAGAGTAGTACCACCCTCCAACCCCCCTCTCACACACACACACACACACACACACACACTCACAGTCTGATGCATGTGTAGCAGCGAGCAGGTAATTGCGGCTCTGTTTTGTCGGACAGGAATTACACCACTGGGGGATTCAATTTCAGAGACCTCCCTAAGGCCCAGCATGCATCCTTCCATTACACTGTTATTTTGCAGGGTGGGATGATGAACTTATCATGATGATGTGA
>JAVLVB010000397.1:202167-220052 GCA_032876305.1 Orestias chungarensis | reverse complement strand
CCCCCCCCCCCCCCCCCCTCCCATAAAAACAGGACTGGATGTGTTAGGCAGTCGTTTGTAGAAAAGGAACTCCAGATGTACCACACACAGAAACAGTGCACGTGTGTGATTGCTGTTTGATGAACACATTCAACTTATGTTTATAGCGATTAAAAAGAATGTAAACCTGTAAGAACTGCTGCATTTCTGCTTGTTTTCAGCTTGTTTAAAATCACCAATAGCTTCTATTGTGTTCGGCTTGCGTTTCTCACTCAGGTCACTTAATCGAAGGCAGATGTAACTCCATGGCAAGCAGAGCCAAAAGAGAAGAAAAATCCACAATGTCAAAAATATATTGAAATGAGATAGACTGAGTAGTTGTAAAGTTATTTTTCTGGTTTAGCAGACATATTCAGTAAATTTGATTTGTAGGTACCACTTTAATGGGTAATAAATAGTTCATAGATATAAATTCAGTTGTGAATGCTTTATAAGTCATTAAGTGTTTATGATAAATTAAATGAGGGCAAGAAAGAGATAAAACTAAACAGTTTCTGGCCAAAAGCTAAGTCAAATCTGTTCACATATAGTCCATCTAGAGTTGTTGTCCTAAACATTTCACACTAAGTTACTACCTTGTATGCCAAAGCTTTTATCAACTTAATTTTTAGAATACAATATTCTACTTAATCACTGAATTATTAATATACATACCCATCAAATGAACCTTGTTATTAATGTATAAAAGAGGACACTACTTATTAATGACTGTTAAACATTTTTAAATTGCTAGTTTGAGCCTTATTGTATGCAAGTATTATTAAGTATACAGCATAACACTGATTATTTACGATTTATGAACATGTATAAATGTCTTAATTGTAAACATGTCAAGCATGTGACATTTATATCACATTTATAATAATCTCTTAGTCAAGAAATGATAACATACCTTATATTTAAAAATGTGGCTCTCTCTTCGTATTATAAATGCCAGAGGAGAGATAATAATAATAATAAAAAAGGATATACTAAAAAAGCAAAAACAAAAAAAACTACATTCAGGGAGTAAAATATTTGAAGAATGCCAAAATATAATCAAAAGCGGCTTTGGAAAAGCATTAATGTCAGTGTGAGTCTTTCCAGTCACTTGCCCAGGTTACCAGAGGGGGCCACCAGTTCTCTGATGCCGGAGCTCTCGTATTTTTGAATGCTCTGTAGCCTTTCGTATTTTGCCACGCCAGTAACAACCATTGTGTTTCCGCCTCAGGTTATCCCTTTTTCATCCAGCGCATACGATCAGCAAGTTCCTCCCTGGCTTCCCTCATCATCTGGTTCACACTCCTCTTGGCTAGCTCGGTCTGTCCGCTCCAGCATCCATCATCTACTGCTCTGACCTCCTCTGGATCTAACCTCATCATCCCCACTGGAAAAGATTCCCCGCTGACTCCTCTCTGGCGATTCCAACTCACCATCTAAGTAAGATCGTTCCCTTCATTCATTTTCTCGCACGCAACAGTTTACTCACCTCACCTGTCCTCAGAAGCTCCCGGTTTCCCACGTCGTCAACGCCCTCTGTTCCCTGCCGTTTCCTGTTGCCCAGCTGTTTCCCGTTTCTTGCCATTTCACTGCTGCTGCCCGTTGCCTATCAGTCTGGATCTCCTTTTCCCATAAATCACCTAAAATAAATCATTGTAAATATCTCCTGAGAGTTCTGTCTTTATGTGAGTCCGAAGCTTAAACCTCAACATGACAATTACTTTAAACGTACCAGGATTTTTTTGCTAATTAATTAGATTATTTGCTTATTTTATTTATAAATTTTTTTCACCCTCGCAGACTTGTAGGATTAAAGATTAAAGAATTTCTTCATCTTGATCTCCCCACAGGCATTTTAATAAGGGTGTGTGCGCTTCTGAGGAACCTCTGGTGATGCACACTTGTATCACCAGAGTGAAGAAAAATCAAGTTTGGAGTTTTATTAACAATGCAAACAATTTTGTTCTAACTGAGTTGTGCAGGACTCTGATTATATACAAGCTCCATGAATCATGCACTTTGCTCAAAACTAGTGTTTGACAGATTGTGACAGACAGAATCCATCTATCTAAAACATTTTTATTTTTATTTTTTCCAGAAATAGTTAAACATCCTGAAATTGACATGTTAAGATGTCAGTTCATGAATTTTGGTAGACCAACACAAAGTTGACCAACACCTAAGGCAGTGTTTTTCAACCAGTGTGCCGTGGGTGATCGTCAGGTGTGCCGTGGAAATTATCTTGGTGAAATTGGATAATTTTTGAATATATTGAAGTGGACATGTTAAGTGCAATTTGAAATAAGAGATATAAAATCTGATAAAAAATACATGTTTATTTGATTCATATTAAAGAAACTTTGATAAGAATTACTATAAATTTAATATATACGACTATAGAGTATCATTTGTTTATATTTTTTGTTGGTGTGCCTCGTAATTCTTTCAATGAAAACAATGTACCTTGGCTCAAAAAAAGTTGAAAAACACTGACATAAGGCAATAAAGTCGAGGCTTAGTGACACAATGAGCCCTAATAATTGTTGCAGATCTGTGTTTAGTCTGAGAGGATTATATACTTCCTTTTAAAATGATTTTGTTATTTTAGTTAACAGACAAGTCCTTGCATAAATCCAACCAATTGGTCAAATAATCAAATGAGGAGAATGAAAGGTTGAAAACAAAGAAGGAAAAAGGTAGCCTGCTTGTTAGCCGAGGCAGACGTGACCCGAAATACCAGGAAAACAAATAAACTTTGGAGGATCAGGGTGTTTTATGGAGCGCGGCGTCTCTGGACACAGCCTGTGGCAACGTTTGATTGGGAAAAGATGTCAGTGTTTGCATGGAGGGAAACCTGTCAATCACAAAACAAGTGGTGAGCGAGCAACAAATGGCGATTCCGCATTATTATCGGACAATATTTATTGAATGATTGTCTCTCTGCTCACAGTTGTGTCTGTGCGCATCTATGCTTGCATTGACGTTGAGGAGTTTTAGCCTGTCGGGGTGAAAACGTGACGTTCAGTGAGGTTTGTTTTGTTAGAATGCATGCTATACTACTTAAAAAAATAGCATAAACAGATCATTTTGTGTCATAATGCCAAAACCTGTATAAAAGAACAAACATTTGCAATCATAATGGTTTCTCTGTTAAGAAAATACCTGAATTAATCAACTGTGTGTTAATATGGCATTCACAAGTCTTTTTTACAAGCATTGGAGTCAGAGCGAGTCTGATTTGTACGCTAAAAGCTGAATAGTTTGTTTTGCTTGATTAATACTTGGGTTTATCCACCAGGGTGCTTGCAGAGAGTGCTGACCTGCAGATCATGATTTGTTTTTGAAATCAAAGTAGATCTAGCTTTATTTGGAGGAGTGTAGAAAAAATGGCCAAAACATTCTGCTTAGGAACAAACTAATTTCTCGTACAGGGGAGTTATTTTTATTCCCGGATGTTTTTCCTATTTAAAATTGTGACAACAGCAGACACTAGTCTAAAAAGAAGTAAAAAAATGCATATCATGATAAACTATCATCTAAAGTGAAAGTGAAAAGAAACATTGACACTGAAAAATACATTTCTGATAAAAAATTAGATAGTTGAAATAAAGGATTTGAAAGTTGAAATAAAGGTACTGAAAATATTTGTACAGAAAGTTTAACAAAAGTGGATTATAAAGATTATTTCATAAGATATATATATATCTTTTTCACTGACACATTGTTTTTTGTTCTGTTGTTTTTCAGTTTTCTGCAAATGCTTATTTCATCATAACTTCAGCCTGTATGTCTAGTGTTTCTAGGGGGCGCTGTGGAAAAGATAGGCGATGCCCTCAAAATAATTTGAGTACATTCCTGTTGGTGAGTGGATTAATATTGTTCTTGCACAATTTGTTGATAATCAGATGACACAAAAGGTAATTAGAGCCTAACAATATGGCCAAAGCGAAATCCATCTGCACCGGAGCTCAAATGATACCAACTTGTTTTTCCGTCTCAGGGCACAATTTATTTTTAATTAGGTTATTGGGGTCAAATATAGATCTTCCAAAGTAAAACATTACTCTTGTGGTTCTCAGTGGACGTGGCTTAGGTGATGTGATCATTAGATCATTAAGTTTTTGTTGGATACCAGATCTCGATTAATTAAGGTTTCTGGGTGGAATTTGATCAAATTGACGAGTAGAATCGCCCAAGTTTGGTAAAAATCAGAACCCAAGACGTTGGCAAAAGATTTTTATGTAGGTCATGAAGAATTTTGTGTAGTGTTTTTTAAAAAAGTTCACCATTTTATTATTTTACACTTAAGTAAGGTAAATATGGTGATTGTTAGGGGGTGTGTTGCAAAACTCTTAAAATACTAAAATTTTCACTTGGACTGATAAAGAAGCAAAATTAAGGCTGTGTTAGTATGTGTTAAGGATTATAAAAAGAACAGAATAATTTTGAAATTACCATGTTCTTTTATTGTTACCAAATTGCCCTTTCCCAAATCTGTGTTGTTCTTATCAGCAGGTGATAACAACTGAAACAACTGAAACAACATGGCAGAAAAATCTGAGCTTTGTATGAAATATCCTCATCAGGATACATTTGGGAGCCTAAATGGACCGCTGAAAACTATTAGTGGCATTAAGAAAAAAAATGTTGGCCAATAAAAAGATGATTTAAGCCCTAAATCTGCCAGGGCATGAACACGATGCTTAACTTTATGGTATTTGGTCCCATCAAAAATCTCTTTGTTCGAAGTTGAAGTAAAAGGAACCTCGCATATTTTTTCTAAACGCTATTTCGAGCAGTCCAATAACCATTTTGCACATCAAGTAATTTTTCACAAGGTTCCTTTATGACTCGTCAAGCCCAGGCAGTTTAGGTATTTAAGGCTATGTTCACACAACAGATCTAGATTCAAGATATAGGAAAGTTAAAAAGGAGAAAAGCAGAAGTTGCTCGCTTCAGCCATTGTTGAAGTCCAGATTAACCATATCTGGCTTCTTCTGGTGCAGAATTACATCAGGGATCTAAGTCGGCTAAAATGTGACATGGCTGTTGGGACCGCAGATGCTTTGAAAGCTATTGGACATGTGTCTGATTTAGTATCACATATAAATGTGGCACAATTCTAATATTTTTCATTTTTTGGTTAATAAGATAGGATTTCAGACTACATTGGTAGAAATGGATCCACCTAAACCTAGCAAACATACAGATTTTAGATTATTTTCTTGGTAGTGTAATTCAGTTGAAAAGAAATCAAATAAGCCAAAAATTATTGATAATAATTAATGTGTTCTTAACTTTGATGATGTTTTTTTTGCCCACATAAAGCATACATTATGTGGGCAAATGTAGAATTTGACAAATAAACAACATTTACTTAAATTTTTCCTGTTTAATCATTTTTGTGATAAGCATATTTGTGATTTTGTGTTTAATCGTTTTTGGTTCTCCCAGGATGGAAAGCAAAGGGAGAGGCGTGGAAGGGTTTGATTACAGCTGGTTCGACAGAAAAGCATGTTGTGCCACTGTGATGCGGTTTAATGAAAGTGTTTATTTTATTAATGACAGTAATTTGCTGGTCATGGTTACAGTGTTTCAGGCTACGAGCACACAGCCGTTTAATACGACCCACACCCTGGGTTCAGTGCTGCATTTAGACGCTATTATTGAACACCGTGTGCTCTATGCTGCAAATTCTCATTACATCAGCATCTGTGCTCTTGTTAATGAGCTATTTTTCATAGTTGGAGTTTATATTAATAAAACAAGTTATGTAAAAAATAAATAAAATAAGCCATATTAATCATTCTCTGGCGAAAGGTATTTCCCCCCATAGCATTGTACAGATTTATGTAGGTTTTATGTCTTTATGGCATTTTTATGTTTTGACAAGAACAATAATGGAGGGTAGGAAAAACAAAGAACATTTGTTGGACAACCTAAATAATAGGTATTCAACTTTATTTATCTTGGTACAATAAAACGTAACTGGACTTTTTAATCTAAATAACACGCTTTCTATGTTTTTTCTCTTCTTTACACTCTTCTAACCCCAAATCAGACGGCTGGACATGACTGTTGTTTTTCAGTATTATTTGTCCATGTATTTTCAGTTGTGTTTTAATGTGCCGATTGCATCACACCACTTTTCAGCCTTTGTTTAAACAGTCGTGTTGACAGAGAACACCTGGTTACGTAAAGCAGCATGCAGCAAGCTGCCTAGCATTAAACAGCCCAGTAGAGTTATAACCAGCTAGTTTAGCTCATCATTCCTTTAGTTAAGGTTAAAATGCAAAGGATTTTATTGATTAAATAACAAATTTAAGTAGTGGAGATTTTTCCTGCATCGCTTTATTGCTGTTTTGCATACGTGTTTCCCAAAAAAGACATTATGTTGAAAATACTTACATAAATGAAGCCGTGACTTAGACACCTACCTATTATTAAACACAAATCTAATGGGTTTTCTCTGCAGCGTCTTCAAAAAGATCTTCTGGAGTTCATTGAAAAAGAAATTGCACGCCACATTACAACTGATTGGCTGTTCCATCACTGTTTCCTATAACATCTGTAATATCATGGTGGCAACATATCTGGATTTGTGCATGCATAAAATTGTTTGTTTTATAATATGAGGCACAAAGACACATGCTTGGGTTTGTCAATAGATTATTCAAAGCAGGACTGGCAATGTTAGCCTCATGCTAAGTCCACATTTTGTCAAGCTCCCACGGGGTTGATTGATCTCAAAGTAATTAAAGGTAAAGCTATTGGCTGTGGTGCAGCCATGTGTTTAACAATTCCTTATTAGTGTAGCTGGAAAAAGAAGGATTTCATTTGGATCCTTGCACACAGGATGAGATCGGAAACAAACCTACCATCAGCCAACTAAAGGAACATTTAAAAAAATGTCAAGAATTGCATTGCTTTCCTGTTCTACAAATGTACAACCCTGAATGGCTGCTGCTAATGTTATTTAGTCACTCACATCAAGTCTTATTTTATCCTTTAATGTCCCAGTATGTCCAAATTTAAAAGTAAGCTGAGTGTTTGGATAAGAGTGGAGGTTTATGGACATAACAGATCAAGATGCTTGCTTGGTGTTCTTGTCTTTGTTGGTGTTTTCAGTCCAAAGGGAAGGGCACAGAGTCCTTGTGGGATGGAAAAATTGGAAAATGTAGAACTTTTCCTGTCAACATCCACCCATCAATCTTCTGGTTTTTAACTGCTTATCCTTGCCGTGGCTTGCCATCGCAGGCCAACATAGAGAAAGAAGTAGCAAATAGCCATTTATGCACGCACACGACAACTTGATGAGATTTATTAATCTGTGATGTTTTTGGATTGTGGCAAGAAAACAAACATGCAAACTCCATGTAGAAAGTCCAGGGACTGAGATTTAAACCTCTGACTTTCTTGCAGAAAAGCGACCGGTGCCACCAACTGTGCTACTGTGCAGCCCTTTTATGGTGAACTATGTGTCTGAAAGCTTTTTCAGTAATTTCTGGGACCATCTGTTTTGAAAAAAAAAAAGAAAACCCAAACAAAAAAAAAAAACATTATGATAGATGACCAGTATGAGCTGGTAAATAAGAAGCTAAGAATGATGAGAACAGTGTGTAAAAAAACAAAAACGGGCTGAAAACTGAGGACAGGCTTGCCCAGTAATCAAAGTTTGTGTACGCACCTGACACAATGCTGGTTTTGTATATACCAACGAAAAAACAAGAAGGAATGGTGATCTTACTCCATAAAAACATGGTGCCCAATGTTATACTGTACAGGGAAAGGTAGCAAATAAACAAAAACCGGTGATATTTCTCTGCATGAATGTTATTTAACAACTGACCACATAGATAAAAAGTTAGTTTGCAGTAAAATGCTTTTTTTTTATTGACACAGCCATCTTTAAGAACACCTCTTCTGATTGTCTAACATAATACATTAGAATAAGTCTTGGTTGTTTTTCATAGCAGTATGAACACAAAGGATTGCACAGGTCTAAATGACTTCAGCTTGACTGCAATGATTTAAGGTGGCTCTCGCATTTTTAATGGCGCTACATCCCCTTGTTTGTTTGCTTTTAATATTTTCTGGTTAACCAATGCACCAAACCCTTTTAGTTTCCCAGTTAAATACAATGTAAGACAGATGTTCTACAAGACCTGGCCACCTTTAAGATTGACTTATTGCAGATTAATTTGGACGAGAGCAAGAAAAGAATAAATTCTCACTGATCCATTGGAGGATAGCTGACTTCACTCTGCTGCTGTACCGGAGGGGTCAGCCAGGACAGCAGGAGGGTGAAGCACTTAGGGTAATCACTGACTGGTGTCTTTTCGGGCAAATCTTTTGCAATCCATCTCCAAGGTGTTCAAATAAATGATTCTATCCATGGGTCCATACAGCGTACAGTCCTTTATTCCTCACCAACACGAGTCAATATTCGGCCCCTGTGAGCCTAAACAAGAGCTCAATATTTACTTTCAAGCAACGGAATAAATGCTCTTTCCCCAGAGGTCATAAAATATAATAACTTTGGGAAACACATAATAAACTTTGCCAATGTGATAACAATCTTTACCAACCTGCCAAAAGAACAATAATAGGGCTAAAATAAAAGATGTTTGTCATCTTTCTGACGCATCTTTGATGTCATCTACTGCTTAAATACAGAACGAACATTAGGCTTTAAAGGAAATTACTTGAGAACAGTTAATGTTTGCTAAAGGCTGACACATGGTTTGGTTTAGATGCTCCAGATTTGATTTTATGGCTTGGGTCTCAGTGTACATCCATTGGACTTTGGTCAGAAGTGACTTATCTAGCCAATGTACAAATCTAAGCCTTAGGTGCAGGGGGGTAAATAAACAATTGGGCCTGTGATGAAAGTACAGCTAGCAAGAAAAAAAAAAGGTTTATTAACTAGTAAACAGAGGCGTTTAAAAATGTACTTTATACATCTTTATTTGGCTTATTTCATTTGAGACCCTTCTTAATATCTGGTTTTCAAGCCACCAGACCTACTTGTAATCTTTGAAAGTGTTCTTGTCATGCTGTTTGTTCGTGAAAGCAGAGACTAAAAAAAAGCTGGTGGTTAGTGTTCAGATGTGTGAATTAACTTTTATTGGATGTTGAGCTGGTAGTTCATTGGTTGTTGGGAATCAACTGTAAGCCTAAAAGATTCAATACTTCCTTAGGTTGATGCGTTTCTTTATTTTTTTAATGTTATTTTTCATTTCCATAACAACACCATTAGGCTTGAAGTTGAGTAAAGTGTCTGTGTGATTCTTTGAATTTGTCTCACTTGGATTTGATTTAGAAGTGGCTTTGCTCTGCTCTTCTTTCGAATTTGTGTACAATAAAACTATTCATCAATAGATCCACAATCTTTCTGTCCAATATTTGTTTGAAATTGAGGGGAGTACGCAGACTTGGCAACTAGGACAGACACAGTTGCAACGGTTTGACTTCAATCACAGATATCACCTTGGCCCTTTAAATAGTTTCCTCTACAACCTGCTTTGAAGGGATTGTGTTAAAATAGCAAATGTTTTCTGTTTTGTTACCTATCTATTGCTGATTTATACATAAGTTGGAGTTAGGTGGATTGAAAAACAAAAGCATTCCTTCTAAGAGTGGGTAGGTACAAGGATTGCCTTAAAAATTATTTTAAAAAGTTGCAAAAAGAAAAATGAATTGGAAATGTAACTTCATTAGCAAGTTAAAGAATCATTAAATCAAGACTGTAAAACGTCCAAGTGCTTTTAATCAAAATCAAAATAAATAAGAAACATGAGACTATTTTCAGACTGCCCCTTTTATATCTATTAAAACAGATGCACAAATAAAAATGAGCTTACTGATTACGGTCACAGTTTAGTATATTTTGGCTCTTCTACCCTACTAACAGGGACCAGCTTTCTATCCACTGTCCCCAGACGCTTGCTCAGACAGACGGTTGCTAATTAGCCTTGTACATCATAAAGTACATCAGATGAAACTGTAATGTAATATGAAACTGATCAGACCTATGTGACAATTTGAATGACTTATGTTGATTTTAATTAAGATCACTTACAATTTAAATTATTAAAGTTTAGTACTCTATGAATACAGAACAATAAAATCAAAATGAATTAAGCAACTATTGTATGAATGAAGTGATATAGAAACTTTTAGACGTTGCTCTCTCTCCTCTGCTGTCACACAGTTTAATAAAAAAATGCATGTTAGCAGACTAAAAAATGTTTTTTATTTGCGAATTCCTACCATTCAGTTATGTGGGAACCAAAGTCCAAGGACAATCCATTTTCCCAAAATAATACTAGTATCTGAAGAGCATCTAAAATAACCAAAGGGCAGGACTAGAATAATGAGATTTTGCATTACATGGTAACATAAAAAATAAATTGTAACCGTGCTCCTTTTTGAGGATATATTTTATACTTGAAATATCTCAGCAAGATAGCATTTCCTATGTTGACCAATTCTTCTGCCAGAAATATCTTTTATTAAGAGAATGTAAAAGTCCCAAATAAATAAGGAGTAAAATCGCTGTCAAAAAGGTGTATGCAAAACTCTAACATTCATATTCGTATTTATATGTCAATAAAGCTCTTGTACCCAAAATTCTGCTGAAATATTTGTGAGCCTGGGAGTATTAATCTAAAAGCTGTGAGTGCAAAGTCTTATGAATACAAATCTAATATCTACGACTACAAACTCCTCCTTTTCCTGTGGACACGTAGTCGACTTTGTGGGTATGAGTAAAAATTGGTTACGATGACGTCACAGGCCAGAGTAATGGATCCGCGATCTCATCAAACACAGCCCTGGGGAGCTTTGGGATCTTACTCCATAGGAAAATACTGTATTTAAATAATGTGTAAAACATCCAATAAAACATACGTGGGAAAACAAAAGTCGTGCTGATTTTGTCCAACTAGAGCAACTCCTTGCTCTGTCCCCTACATGGCTCGTACGTTTTGGCTCCCTCTACTTTACCAATATATATAGCTCATTGTTGCTTCATACAGTTACGTACAACTTTGATCAAATACATTGCTTTTACAGCTTGACAACCTACATTATCAGAGAGGTAACTGCTTACATTGTCCCAAAGCTCCCTTCAGGTCCATGATACATGGTTTGTTCTCGTAATGTTGGTTTTAAATGACATGGCCCCATCCTGTATTTTTAAAAAGCTCAGAGATCATATCCCAGCCAGGTCTTCCTGGTGTTTCAGTAAATGTCTTCTTGTCACACTCCCAAGCAACACTAGATCAGCTATTGATTGCTTCAGCATCATTCTCATGTTTCTGTTATCTGTTTTATATCCTTTAATGATGTGATTCCATCATCAAAACCATACCCGGAGTGACGGGATGACTTCATGAATCTATTGTGGTAACCATTCAGGGGTGCCTACAGATTTGCTTCACCAATGCACCACCTATTTATCCATAACATGGAGCTTCAGTCCCCACCAGGACAAAGTTCCATAGACTTAGCTCCAACAAACAAACAAACAACATGACACCACCTGTTGATCACTCCAGTGGGTGTGAGCAACAGAACCATGTTAACCTCCAATAACATTTTTGTGAATGTGCTGGGGTCATTGGGGTGTGGTGAAAAACAAATCTGTAAAAACGTTTTTTGGTTGTCAGCTGGGTACATGATGTTTTTAGAGTGTTTTACTCATTTTTAAAAGGGCAGAATACTTTTTTTTCTTCTATTTCCTGTGACCGAGCTCATGAGCGGCTGAATCCAACAATAATCATCGGTAACTACCACGTTTTTGTCTGTTTGAATGTAATTGTCAGAAATTTCCAGTTAATGCTGTAATCAAAGATGAATACATAAAGGTTTTTGTACTTACTGTTAGTTTAGAGAATAGTTTATTTGTAATGCAGTATGATTTACATATACTGTACAACCTGACATACAACACCAAAACATTGCTCAAATTTAGTAGTTATATGCCCTTTTGTGAGTGCAAACACAACTGTTTCACTCACAACTTTTTGGTCCTGAGCTGCTAGATGTAACAGATGTAACCTTTACCTTCTGTTTCTCACCATGACATTGGGTTGCCAACTCCCTGAAAACAGGGACATCTCTCTTATGATCTTTATGTAAGTGTGCAATTATGGGCTACTAAAAAAGTGCCCCAGCACACCGTGCAGTGTACTTTGTATTCATTATCACGCAATTTTTCTACCGAGGTATTTACTTTTTCCGATTCTTTCCTATATTGCTGCATCCTCTTTAGTTTTTTCCTTGGAGAAGTATTAGTTGCATCGCCCCCAAAAGCAGCGTTGGCACCTTTGTCATTCGGTTTGTCCCCCATCCTGCTCTGTCCGTCTCTTTTCCATGAGTGACACTTGCCTGGACCAATGGGATGAGAATATTCTGGATCATCTCACATCTGTGTGAATATGTTGTCAGCTCACTGGTCAGAACGCAGGACAGGGCTCGGGAGCAAGTTTACCATAGATTTTCCATCTAACGTGCCCCATTTTCCTTTAGCTTTTTACTGACTATTTTTTGACTCTCACAGTAATGTGAGTGACTCTTACTACACTTCCGTGAAGGGGCTTGGAAACGGAACAACTTGCGATTTCAAGGCCTCAGAAGTTTGAGCTTTGTTTACCATTTCACCAATGAAATGCTAACCGTAACTCCTTTAGAGAAACACAAAATTTCTACTAAGTGATCATTGGGTTCTTTTTTACTTACCTGACCAATGACCTTTATCCCTTTTCCTTGATTCAGTTTGGAAGCGATCTAGGGATAGCAGTTGTATCAATAGCATCACTAGCAAATCAGCAGGTTGTGATTGATACCCTTCTGAGTGGTGGCTTTGGAGGACGCCTCCTAGTATTGCTCACCTTGTCGACATAATTAACTCTATTCTCTCGATGCGTATATAATTTTGCCTGAACC
Source organism: Orestias chungarensis (assembly GCA_032876305.1). NCBI lineage: Eukaryota > Metazoa > Chordata > Actinopteri > Cyprinodontiformes > Cyprinodontidae > Orestias > Orestias chungarensis. The sequence continues at coordinate 207,083 of JAVLVB010000397.1, read as the reverse complement.
TTGCCAAAGGCAAATGGAAAGTTATACTGAAAGAAGAAATATGTCCATCAGCAATGCTTAAACTGCCCCTTTAAGTCCTTCCTGGGTACCTTATTGGGTATGCATCATGAACTGGGCCTTTTTTTTTCAGACTAATGTTATCAGACTTAATTTATAAAACATAGCAGCTGGGTTAAGTTTCCCTGAAGTCACTAAAGAGACATTCAAAGAGGATTAACCTAATAAAGCAAAGCCGTGAGAACTGCCATTTTTCAACTGTGGAGTATTTCATTACCCCTGGATGCTTATCGCCTGTCGCCATAACTCAGACGCACGTGACCCAAACCTGCTAGTGGACACTACTGAGAGAAATGTAGATGGATGCTTAAAAAGCAGGAGCAGGAAAGTCCTTTTATTGCACATCAGGGTTTTTTTTTTCTCAAGATCACATTGATTTGAGACAGAAATTAATCTTTTATTTAACTCAGTCAATTAGCAGTTTTGGAATGCTTCCTTTCGCAATTTTGCATTATTTTTTATAAATTGTCTTGCTAAAAAAATGACACCATTGGGTTTACTGGTATCTATTTCATCTGTATTATTCAGTGTTTTGGTTCTCCATGCTACTCTTCCTCCTGCTCCACAAACACTAGTGGACTGTGTAATTCCTGAGAGGTTGTCTCCTCCTTTTCCCATTGATTTTCACCAACAGCTTGTCGTCTAATGCCCTTATCAAAAGCGCGACCTGTTGAATGATGAGTGCCTTTAATCACCCGCTCCCTTGCCAGCAGCTACTGACATTTACTACAATTAATTAATGCATAGTAAACAGGTAGTTGGTCTCTGTGTTGCTCTACTAAAAAGACAGTTTTAGTAATATGACAATCCTGGGAAATGGGTTAGAAGTCTGTCTAAACTTATAACTTGTTAATTTATGTTTTAGTCAAACTCTTTACTGACTGATATGATTGCATACTACTATTGGTGCGGAAAGGTAGCTAAGTATTTGAGCAACAGCTTTTATTTGTTCATGTATTTTTTTTGTTTTTGTTTTGGCAGACAGCTTTTTCTCAGAACACCAATAAAATTACAAACATAAATTAAATTCTGCCTATTTGGAATCAGAATGACAAAAAAGTTCATCTAATGTTAAAGTTACAGATTATCGAGTATATGTTTATATTTATGTGATAACAGGAATTACACTTGTTTGGTTTGCTGAATGAATCCATAATTTGCACAAGGTGTTAAAAAAAAAGGAATATCAGTACAGTTTGTGTCACTATATTTACCATCCTGGTAAATCATGACATGACATTAAATGTAATTAATGTTGTTTATTTATTTAATTTTGGGCCAAACCTGCTGTTTTGCCAAACCACTTAATAGAACATATTTGGCATCATAAGTAGGCTAAAAGACCACAAAATGCAACACATGATAATACAAAGGTATTAGGGAGCTGAAGTGAAACAAAGGCACCAAGATCTATCCAACTGGAGAATGTTTTGCAGACACCTCAGAGTGGCGGCCTACACAAATTAGATAAAGTTTCTTGTTGTAAATTCATCAATGTGTATGAAAATTTATCCAGACTGACATCTGAATCCTTAAAGGCCAAACTTGTCTGAATATAAGCAGTTTTCAGGATCCGTTAATGGAAATGTTTCAAGGCCAGTTTTCAAACACAGACAAAAGCCCGTCTCATAATTGCTGACAATGATAAAGATATCTTTATCATTGTTAGCAGTTTTTGTAAAATATTATCTGGACTGAGGGGACAAGAGAAGAACTTTATGGATCCTGTGTGTCTTATTTTATAAGGGCAGACAGAAATAGAACGAGGCATTTGTAAAAGCTTTAGCTTTACGTCACAGCACAACAAAGATTTCAGGCTTTTTTCCAGGTTAAGTATCGCAAATACCGCAAGGATCCTTGAAAATTAGAGTTTTTGTTTCTTGGCTGCATTTTTGCAGCTGCTATGTTCTCCACCAAACCGGTTCTGCCACTGTTTATAAGCCTCGTTGTTCCATCTAGTACTCATTACATGCTCCATGTTCACTACATTCTCCTTCTGCTGAGAGTTTCATGGATCTCTTTATAAAACATAAACATACATTCAAGGCAGGGCTAGAACGCTCACCTCCTCGGGCCGTCTTTATCAAATGTCAATTTACAATTCACATCTGTCTCCTCACAGCGTGTGTAACTGTCACAAGTGTCACGACCAACTTTCCTTTTTGTGGCTCACATTTACAAATTGAACACAGATGTTATGTCTCGACTGCCAAATGCAACACAGATGCTGTCAGAGTTCGATTGCCTGCTAAAAGAAGCAATCACATGCCACAATGCACCTTATGTCTCTCCAAGCGGCCGTCATCCTGCTCTGCCAAACAAAAGGAGAGAGTAAGGCGGTTCAACAGGAGGAAGAAAGCATTTCATTTGAAATGATGGAAAGTTGTAATCAAAATCAAAATTCTGCTTCAAGAAAAATGCAAACAGAAACAGAAGTCCCTAACACAGTCCGTTGCAAAGATGTTAATCGTACTGTTTTAAAATTTCATCCACAAACCTTAAGGTGTTTTATTAAGATGTTCTGTGAAAAATTACACACATTAAAAACAATGATTTGCCGAACAATTTAGAAAAGTTTGGCTTCCATTGGTTTTTAGCCCATAATACTCTGTCACCCCCATAGGAAACTCAGTGTTTTGCCAATAGAGGTCATAAGGTTACAGTGTTATTGTGTTTAATTTGATGTCAGTAAAAATGCAGCTTTTATTTGAAGGCCTCAGAGATTTGGTAGAAAATCTTACTGAACACGTGCCGTCAGACAAACACAGCAAACAGGGAGAAAAGTTTTAAGCAAGAAAAGGTGACAAAGTAATATTCTATACTTTAGACATTTCACTGAAGGGTTTTGTTTAACTACAATCCTATCAAGACAGTAACATCTCTCTGAAATGGCAAGCAGGACAAGATGCCCAGGGCATCTAAGATAGCTTCTCTCTGGCCTGGCAAATCTGAAAGTGCAGTAAATTACCAGGAAAATTTGGAGCACTCCAATGTTTTCCACTGCTGACAAGCTTCAAGGGAAATACGGATTTTTAATTCATTTTATCTAGCAGGTGTATTAAAACCTTAACCATTTGTTTACTCAGGCTACAATGGCGATTTAAGGATGCATTGCTAGGAAATGTCCTAAATCTGAGAACTTTAGCTCCTTTCCAACCTCCGGTCTGTGACTTTGTACTGTGAATGCTTTGTTGTGGTTCTGCAATATAACTCATACATCATGTATCAACAGAACGTGCTTTTAGGGCATTTTGCCTTTTTAGATTGGGAAAGCCTTCCTAAACAGTACGACTGTGTCAAGAGCTATTGTTACGGCAGAAGTTAAAAGGTTACAGAGATTATTGGCCAGAAGTTGCCATTCGTCCTCATGATTGTGAAGGCATAACACATCATATCTTTTATTTTCATTGCTCTCATTTAATATTTTCTCTTTTTGAGAAACAAAAGTTTAGAATTTAAAAATCCTTATAATTAATTAAAAGCACTTCAAATATGTCAGTCTGTGTGTAATGAATCCACATACTCGCCATCTTCTTTCAACTGTGTGCTCTTAATATTTTCACTTCTCAGCTGTACCATAACTCGCTGTGAGGCTGCTGTATGCTTAAAAATGAAGGAAATCTTAGCAAAACATCAAGTGAGGCCATTCCCCTTAACTGTCCGTTTGATGTTCTGCAGTCGTATTGTGTTCTTTGATGCTGCGGCGGCCCACTTTAAAACGTACTTGGTTTGAAAGCTCTCAGTGCCCAGTGGGAGGGAAGAAACAAGTAAAATTATGATTAACCTTGAATCTTTCAATTTCTCTCCATTGATGATTTCAACTTGTTTTTCTTATTGCATCAGAAAACAGACAAAAATATGCAGTTATTTTTCTAGAGGCAGAGAAGCCTAAGTAAATGAAGAGACCATTCATATGTGTTGGGTAAATAAAAGCAATGGTAGTTCAACAGCAGCTTTACAACACAAATATTTAAGTTAACTGTATAGATGATATTTGGGGTCATTTTACTCGTCTTACCAAAAGGTCAAGAAGTGAATGTATTTATTCCATGAGGTTTTAAAATCATGCTGTAAAATCCTTTTTGTTTTTGTATTTGAATTCCCTGTAATTATCTTCCATCCATCCATCCATCCATCCATCCATCCATCCATCCATCCATCCATCCATCCATCCATCCATCCATCCATCCATCCATCCATCCATCCATCCATCCATCCATCCATCCATCCATCCATCCTTCCATCCATCCATCCATCCATCCATCCATCCATCCATCATTCAATGCATCCATCCATTCATTATCTTCCGCTCATGCGGCTCATCCAAAGTATTCCCAGGCCAGCCAAGAAACACAGTCCCTCCTGTGTGTCCTGGGTCTTCTTTAGGCCTCCTCCCAGTGAGATGTGCCTGGAACACCTTCCTGGGGAGAATAAAGACTCAAGAATCAGTTTATTGATATAGCGCCAATTTACAACAGGTGTCGTCTCAAGGCACTTCACAGAAAATCAATAAAAATCAAAGATACATCAAAACAAATCAATTTGAAAAAGTTTCCAATCTAAGGAACCCCAGCAGATTGCATCGAGTCATTGACTTGCAGCATTCACTCCTTTGGAATCAGCAGACCAAAACAATGGCTTGTGTTGTCGTTGACTTTACAGCAATCCCTCATACTGAGCATGCATGTAGCGACAGTGGAGAGGAAAAACTCCCCTTTAACACGAGGAAACGTCCAGCAGAACCAGGCTAAGTACAAGCAGCCATCTGCCACGACCGACTGGGGGTTTGAAAAGACAGAAAGCTAAATTAGAAGCACAGGATACTGAAATAATAGAGTTTATAGCAGCAGTTTTAGAGT
>JAVLVB010000397.1:169057-202067 GCA_032876305.1 Orestias chungarensis | reverse complement strand
CCAAGAAGCTGTCTCAGCTAACAGAACGCCAGCCCAGGTGTGGTTACTATGGAGAGAAGAACACTAAGAGAAAACAAAAGGTTAACAAGGTTGAAATAACGGTAACTAAGTAGATTGGACAAAGGAAGAAAGTAGCAGAGAGAGAAGTGGTCAGATTGTCCTCCAGCAGTCTAAGCCTATAGCAGCATAACTATAGAAACACTTAAATAACTTAACCCTATAGAGTGAGACATGAAGAAGGTAGAGCAAAGAAGAACGGTCTGTCAAGACGGAGTTCCTCCCCAACTGGATTAGGCTTTCTTCTCTACCTCTTCCTAACTATAAACTTTACCAAACAGGAAGGTTTTAAGCCTAGATTTGAAACTAGACAGTGTGTCTGCCTCACGGAGTAAAGCTGGAAGCTGGTTCCACAGGAGAGGAGCCTGATAACTGAAAGATCTCCCATTGTGCTTTCAGAGATTCTAGGAACCAACAGTAAACCTGCAGTCTGAGAGCGAAGTGCTCTGTTAGGGACAAAAGGAGTAATCAGATCTCTGATATACGATGGAGCTTTATTAATGAGGGCTTTATATGTCAAAAGAAGAATCTTAAAATCTATTCTAAGTTTGACAGGGAGCAAATGAAGGGAAGCTAAAATTGGGGAGATATGATCTGTCTTTTTAAGTTTCATCAGAACTCTTGCTGCAGCATTTTGGACCAACTGTAGACTTTTAATTGTATGTTGTGAACTTCCTGCTAATAAAGAGTTACAATAGTCAAGCCTTGAAGTAACAAATGCATGGACTAGCTTTTCAGCATCTGTCCTAGAGAGGATATTTCTAATTTTTGCTATATTCCTAAAATGACAGAAGGAAATCTTACAGACCTGTTATATTTGAGACTTGAAAGACATTTCCTTATCAAAGATAACACCAAGGTTTTTTACATTGTCACCAGATGCCAACCTGGTTCTATCCAGGTCAAGTGGCTGACTAAGCAATTTCTTTTTTAGAGGTTCTGGTCCAAAGATAACAACTTCTGTCTTTTCAGAGTTCAAGAGCAGAAAGTTTAAAGTCATCCACATTTTTATGTCATCTAGACATGCCTGTAATCTACCAAACTGACTGGATTTATAGATAAATACAGTTGTGTATCATCAGCATAACAGTGGAAATTAACACCATGCTGTCTGATGATTTTACCAATTGGTAGCATGCATATAGTAAATAGAATTGGGCCAAGTACAGAACCCTGTGGTACTCCACAAGTATCCTTACAATGCGGAGAAGATTTGCCATTTAAATGAACAAACTGGGATCTATCAAACAAATAAGATTTAAACTAGCCTAGTGCTGTTCCCTTGATCCTCACAGTGTGTTCGAGCCTTTCAATGAGGATATTGTGATTGACTGTGTCGAAAGAAGCACTGAGATCTAACAGAACTATAATAGACACAAGCCCATTGTCTGAGGCCATGAGAATATCATTTGTAACTTTAAGGAGAGCTGTTTCAGTGCTATGATGAGCTCTGAAACCTGACTGAAATTCTTAAAATAGGTAATTATTCATCAAATGCTCTCTCAGTTGATAAGCAACAATTTTTTCAAGGATTTTAGATGAAAAAGGAAGATTAGATATGGGTCTGTAATTTATTAAGTCTTCTTAATCAAGAGAAGGTTTCTTACGTAAAGGTTTTGTTACAGCTACCTTAAGAGCCTCTGGTACATAACCATTCACTAATGACAAATTAGTCATTTCCAAAATGGGGGTAATAATAATAGGAAATACTACTTTAAACAATTTTGTCGGGATTGGATCCAACATACAAGTTGAAGGCTTAGATGAAGAAAATACTTTTGAAAGCTCAGAAGGCTCAACTGGAAAAAAACACTTCAAACAGAGATCAGGCTCCAGAGCCACATCCAGTAACTCATTTCTTACTGAGGTAGTAGTTATGTTTGGTAGGATGCTATAAATTGTAGTTTTAATAGATTCAATTTTATCAATAAAGAATTCCATAAAGTCATTACAGCTAAGAGTTGGAAGAATCGGTGATATAACATAGTTTTCATTTCTCGTAAGTTTAGCAACTGCATTAAAAAGAAACCTAAGATTGTTCTTATTCTCCTCTATTAATAAAGTAACATATGCAGATCTAGCTTGGCGCAGGGTCCTTTTATACAGAAGCACGCTGTTTTTCCAGGATAAATAGGACTCCTCTAAAAGCGTATACCGCCATTTCTTCTCCAATTTCCTGTTTTTTCCCTTCAAGGTATGAAGTTCTGAATTAAACCAGGGGGCCAACTTCCCATGAGTAATCACTTTCCTTTTTATGGGGGCTACGTTGTCTAATGTTGTACGCAATGAGGACGTAATATTATGAACAACAGCATCAATCTGTGTAGGGCATGAAATTAATTTGTTGCCCTCCACTGCGTTTCTCTGAAATACTGAAGAAATTAGAGGTGGAATGGATTCTTTGAAGGCTGTAACAGCATTGTCCGATAGACACCTACTATAAAGACATTTTCTTTTTAGGTACTCTGTGAAAAAGAACTCAAAAGTTATCAAAAAATGGTAAGAAAGGAGAGGTTTTTGAGGCAGCACTATAACTTTTTCACACTCAATGCCATACGTCAGCACAAGGTCTAAAGTGTGACCAAGAGAGTGTGTAGGTGTTTGGATTTTTTGAGTGAAGCCAATTGAGTCTAAAATGGCAGTAAAGGCTACATTTAGACATGAATGTTAAAATTTCCCACTATAATGATTTTATCAGTGTTTAACACTATTTCAGATAAAAAATCTGAGATCTGATCTATAAATTCAGAGTAAGGACCTGGCGGACGATACAACATAACAAACTGAAGTGGTTTAATTCTTTTAGAGGTTGGATGAGGAAGGCTAAGGGTTAAATGTTCAAAAGAACTATAACTATTAGTTGGCCTGGGATTAATCAATAAATCTGATTGAAAAATGCTTCCTACTCCTCCACCTCTCCCAGAACTTTGAGGAATGTTAAAGTTTGAATAATTAGAAGGGGGTTGATTCGTTGATACTAACATAATCCTCATCCTGCAGCCAGGTTTCTGTGAGACAAAGCAAATCAATTTGATTATCAAGAATTAAATCATTAACTAATAAGGACTTTGAGGATAGAGATCTGATGTTCAATAAGCCACACTTAATAGTTGTGCATTTTTGTTTCATCTGAGTTGTTTTTATCTTTATGAGATTTTCAGGATTAGCTCTTTTTAGATTGATCTTTAATCTATTTGGTTTTGGCCGTGGGCAAGACACCGTCTCAATGGGATGTTGGGTAGGTAACTGTAGAGAAGCCACATAGAGGAGTTCTAAACTACGACTCTGCTTCCTGGTCTGGACCCTGGTTTGTCAGTAATTTGGGGAGTTAATAAATTCGGCCATATTTCTAGAAAGAAGAGCGGGTCCGTCCAAAGTGGGATGGATGGCGTCTGTCCTGATCAGACCCGGTTTTCCCCAAAAAGGTTTTCCAATTATCAATGTAACCCACACCGTTTTCTGGACACCACCTAGATAACCATCTGTTGAATGACAAAATGCCACTAAACATGTCGTCACTGTTCCGATCAGGCAGGGGACCAGAGAAAACTACAGAGTCCGACATTGTTTTTGCAAACTCACACATCGAAGCAACACTAATTTTAGTGACCTCCGATTGGCGTAACCGGGTGTCATTACCGCCAGCGTGAATAACAATCTTACTGTATTTAAGATTATCCATAGGCAGCAGTTTGAGGTATGATTGTATGTCACTTGTTCTGGCCCCTGGCAAACATTTGACTATGGTTGCTGGTTTCCCTAAAGCAACATTTCTGACTATGGAGCTGCCCATTACCAGAATCTGTTTCTCAGCGGGTGTAACTCTGAGTGGGGAAAATCGGTTTGAAACATTAACAGGTTGGTGGTGAGCCAAAGGCTGGGTTCTGGGACTATGCTTTCTGCGTACAGTCACCCAGCCAGGCTGATTTCCCAGCTGCATGGGAACTGCTGGAGGATCACTAGGGCAACTTGTTTTTGTGCCCGGGAGGCATCCTGAGCCAACTAATTTCCCCGAGGCATTTGAACTTGTTGCTCCAGATGTGGAGAAGCAGCGGTTCTACTTTGAGTCCCTCCCGGATGATCGAGCTTCTCACCCTTTCCCCAAGGGAGAGCCCAGACACCCTGCAGGGGAAACTCATTTCGGCCGCTCGTATCTTTGATCTTGTTCTTTTCGTCACAACCCAAAGCTTATGGTCATATATGAGGGGGGGAACGTGGATCAACCGATAAATCGAGAGCTTCACTTTTTGACTCAGCGCCTGCATCACTGCAGATGTTGCTCCAATTCATCTATTGATCTCCCATTACATTTTTCACTAATTCGTCAACAAGAGCTCCACTTGGGGCAGGACACCCCGCCCCAACCTTCAGAAGGCACTCTGCCCTTTTCTTGCTCAAGACCATTGCCTCAGACTTGTGAGAGTAGCAGATCACGAGCCGATGAAGTCAAAACCGACCACATCATCTGAAATCCTTAGACCACAAAAACGGATCCCCTCAACATCTTGGCTGAGCCTACAGTTTCTCTCAATAAACGTTATGAACAGAATCAGTGACAAAGGGCAATCTTGGCGGAATCCAACCATCGCCGGAAAAGAGCCAGACCTACTGCCGGCTCTGACACGGGTCATACAGTGACCTGACAGCCCGTATCAAAAGGAGATAATTTGGTCTTGGGGTATGGGGGAGTATCTTTGTACATGATAATAAAGACAAAAAAAGAAACATCTACAAGTTAGTTTATTTATTTTCCTTGACCAGGCTTCCCAGAGTGTGTGTCTTTTTCCAGCTTATGGAGTAGTTTTAAACTTTCAAATTCATAGCCTGACTGTACTAAATGTTTGTTCATATAGTAAAAAAAATGCGTTTTGTAATTATTTTTTATGGATTCATCTACTCCTTATTAAAGCTAATCTGATAATTAGAATTATGGGAATTGGAAAATATTTTTGGTACTTGAATGCAGTTTTCATCTTTACCTAAATTAACAGAAAAACTACAACTTTAGTCTGTTAACCTGGGAGGTTATAGGTCCTTTTTGAAGGGATTCCTGATTAAGATGGATAGAAAAAGTTAGCATGTACCAGTTTGCAAAGATCACTGAAAGTAAGAACAGAAAGAATTATAAAAAGGTTTGGCCAAAAGGGCAGAAGCACTGGCTGCAGTGTTTCAACATAGACTTCAGCTTTGAACTCCTAAAATCTGGTTGCATGCTGCTTTGACTCTTGACATGCTGCAAGGTGAGGCAGCTGGGCTGGTGGGTGAACTCAAACATCTGCAGAGAGACCTAGAGTGATCAGTTCAGAGATTTACTAATAGTCAGGCAGAACCTGCGGGCAAAACTGTAAAATTGTACCAAAAACACAGAAAAGTATGAAACCGTTTAAAAAAGTTATGCAAATATGTAAATTGACATTCAGACCGTTCTTATACATTTTAGTGTAATTTTTGTAATAAAAATAATTAGACAAATCTGTCACAGCTACTAAGTTTTTTCACATAAAAAATTTGAAAATCTAAGAAAGTCTTTAAAATGTAATACTTCATACCATCAAAACCAACTCATATCCTTAAACAGATAACTGCTTTAACTTTTTGTAATGTAGCATTACAAGTTTTCGTACTTGTTGCGGATAATACCGTCTGGTTTCTAGATCAGACCCCTCCAGTGGCGTGCGTGGAGGTCAGTAGCCTACTAATGTAGCGAACCCCCTCCCTACAACCCCACCCACCCATGATGCCTAATATTGATCCCATGGGAGAAGGTACAGCACATTAGAATGGAAGGATCAAAGAGGCTTGAAAAACAAAGTGAGGTGGGGGGAAATGCTTATAATAGGTAAAGCAAAGGGAGTATGGATGCTCCTCACGTACAGAAAGGTGGCTGTTCTCTCTCCCTTAGCTCTGCAGGGCTCCAAATAGGCTGATTGGTGCATTAGGAGCTTGCTGTGGTCAGAAAAAATCGGTGGCTCATGAGGTGAAGTTCAAAGGAGAAGTACATCAACCGCATGGGGTCGGTGTGATCTGTGCCTTGAGCCTACATGGTATGGACACGTACAAGGATTGCTAATTCTCCACTCGAGCTAAAATGTTCGCAACTTTTAAAACAAAATGATACGTCATAAAGAAAGGAAAATATTCTTCCTCATACCTTTTACAGGACTGTATAGGTTTTGTGATTAACATCAGTTAAATCATTTATGTACTTTAAAAAGGACCCATCTGATTTAATTAAAATGTAACTTTTATTTATTTTTGTAAGTTGGTGGTTGAGGTAAAACCCATTATTTAGATTAATTACACTCAGTTTTGTTAGTTATGAGGATCTTTATCTAACAGTTAAGGAAAATACAATATTTTAGATCAGTGTATTACATTAGACATATAGAAAAGCTGTTTTAATACAGATATTTGTGCCTAGTTACAAGTATGCGTAGTACCTGGTTAAAAGTTTTGCTTTTTTAAAATATACATAAGTTAAATCGAATTAAAGCAAGTTTTATTAGCACATTCTCTAACATACCAAATGAATTAAATAATGACAGGGGCTAGGGGTTAAAATAAATTCACAGTAAGATGTTTTGTACTGACCACATAATAACTGGCTATTTAGACAAATCTATTTGTATTTTTACTTCTAACCAGACAATATAATATACTGCCATTTACTCCACTTATATTGTGCTGCATCAAATGTGGATATGTGAAACTAACATATAATATTTTCCAGCAGGAGTTCACCCAGAGTGATTTTGGATTGATGCTTTTGTCATACTGTCTCATATTTATTATTGCTGTGCCTCAAACTAAGGTCAGAACTTGAAATGCCGACAGACAGGTTTAAAGGAAGCAGCAAAATTGCCCAAGGAGCAAACTGACCTTGATCTTGCACATAAGCTGGACAGTAGAATCTGCAGGAAAATACGTCTGACTTTCCTCTTTTACTTTCATACAAAGTTTAAAATGGCAATTGATACAAAACGGATAGATAAACAGGTAAAAACAAAAGAAACACAAACTTTACTGGGAATACAGAGGAATTCAAACTTTAGAAATATGTTTAGATTTTATGAATACATTATATTTATCAAACTAAAATGATTTAACCGTAAAGTGTAATGTAGCTTTTTAACTATACATGTAACTCCAGAAATAAAATAAAACATTAGTGGGTTAGCAAGATCAAGGGGAAGATTTGGGGGGAATCTCTACCGTTTTCAACAGATAAAATAAAGTAATAATTAAAATAATGTTTACTCCAAGTTGGACTTGACCATGTTGTGTTTTTTATGGTAGCTTAACTCAAAGGTCCTCCACAAACCCAAAAATAATTCAGAAAAATTGAGTACACAGTACAACTTATTAAATACTGTTGAAAATATAATTAATATAATTATATCAGTAATTTACATCTATAAACCAGAGCCTATATAATTCAGTACAGATGGAAACGATGAAAATGCTTTTTAGCGTATTACTAAAAATATAATGTAAATACATATGAACCTTTTACAACTGCATGTTTTAAAGGATATTAGCTGTATAAGATTTTCTTTAGTGGGTGAGCTGAGTCATCATCAGCATGTATGTTTGCAGATGAACAAACATTTTCAAGATATTCTGTAGCTTCCAAAAATTTTCTCCTCTTCTGACCTTGCGTTTTTTTTTTTCTTCTTCCTGAAATTAGTCCTCTGCATTATTTTGTTGTGTAAATGTGAGTTTCTGCTGTGGACTTTGTTTTCAGTTTCTTATTGTTTTTAACTGTCACAGTGGTAGACGGAAATAAAGAGAAACAAACATTTGTTATTACATGTGGAGTATTTATTTGGTATAATTACATGCTCAAGTATTACAGACCATTTTATGAAGTTTACTTGTTATTGTAACTTGTTATAGGAATAGAGGAAATCAATGCCAGTCAAGAAATTAACAAATTTTTACAGGCATTGCAAACGACATGTCCTAAAACCTGATATGTGGACGGTGCTGATACAAGTTTGAATTATCTGAACAGAAGTACTTGTTTAAAAATAATTTGGGAGTTACACAAATCATAGAATCAGTTAAATATTTTAATAATTAGTACATAAAATAACGATGGAAAGCTACATCCTGTTTTGTCCTCAACCGGTATATCAAATTTGTCATGTCACAGACATGAAAAATCTAGATACATCTAATGAAATCTACAGTGCATAGCTCTAAGTGGGTGTTTAGGGTCTTTGTCCGGCTAAATGGTGAATATTTGCCCTATTCTCAATTCTTTTTTATTAGGGTATTTCCACAAATTTAGGTTAATCTATTTTGCCTTCAAATCTGACCAGATTCCTTGTTCCTGTTGAAGAAATTATTGGTGGTTGCACAGCATGATGGTGCCACCACTATGTTTTACTGTAAATTATGTTGTTTCAAGGGTGATTGGCAGAGTTAGTATGCCATTTCACAAATATTTTTGAATATTAGTTTAAAAAAACATCACTAACTCTCTCAAAAGTTCTTCCGTCTTGTCAGTTTTTCTGGAAATCTAAACCAGAAAAGTATATATACATACGTTTTACTAAAAGCTCCTTATTTAACTCTGGAGAGGGAGCATTGTTAAACACAAAAAGACAGACAAAATGTAACTTATATAGGAAGAGCCATTAAATATACTGGGAGCAGTAGCTCATCAAGCCCTTCTTTATAAACAAATTAAGTTAATGTCCAGCAGATAAAGCATGATGGGGGAAAAAGTGAAGAATGTAGCAGAATGATGAAAAAAGCGTTCATAGGTGAAGGTGCTTATGAATTCACACAACATCAAACCAATCTGTTTAACACTAATATGCAGGTACCACTATATTTGTTGTGCTTAAAGAAGTAGAGGAGTCCTGAATGTGTACAGTATAGGGAGAGTAATTTAAAATCATCTTGAAATAGGAAAAATACAAATTGTGCTTCACAGCTTTTCCAGAATGCATTGCAAATCATTTTCAAAATGACCTCGGCTTTCCTCCCGGGAATTATGTATGGGACTCTAAGTTGGATTTTCAAAACAGACTCAGTTCAGGCTGTCCTAATTTGTATTTTCACAGATGCTACCAAATGTTACCATGGTGCAGAGAAGAATATCTTGAACACTGATTTCTTCTGGGAACACCTCCTTTTCCACATAAAACACTTAAATGCTTTCCAACACTTGGTTTACATCTCTGTACTTTTATTATTTAATGTCTTTTGGATATTGATATTAATGTCTCTTTTTTCCTGCTCCATGCAACTCTAAATACCTTTGATATTTGAAAAATGATTTTTTTTTTTATTGAAATAAATAAACGTGTATGCATGTTTGTGAGCAAATCATACAAAAATTGTGTAAATACATAATTTCTTCTCTTTCTTTTCTCTAAAAGTTCCAACCAGCTTCACAATACATTGCACATCCCTAAGCTCTATCCTCAGCTCCTTCATGGCTAATGTCTATTTGTCTCCTCCACCTAAAATGCTTTCTGGGGAGTTGTGAAAACATTTAATAAAATACGACATCCCTCCTTCAGAGGCTTCGTTTCAAAGCAGTTTTAATGAAATACGACATGCTGGACAGATAATCTGTCCGTGTTTTTGTCTTCCTCACATGAGCAATAACAGTGTTTGTGACAGGTTGCACATTGACTTTTAATTGAATTTACAGTGTGTTTTATGGTGTGTTCCTCTGCCTTCGTGCACAATGAGAGACAGACATGATTTTATAAAAGACACACCAGTGCATTTTCTTCTGTAACTCCTCCTTGAGGCTTCTTTTTGTCCTCACTTTTTTTTTCCAGATGCATTTTTATGAAATTGAATTGTATTCAAAAGGTTGTGCTGAGACAAAATTACAGGTAAAAGGCGAGAAGATGGAGGAGTGGTGTGAGATGCTGTAATAAAATACATGAATCACACTGTGAGAGTCTGTGGTGTCACCGTGATTCACTGGATGATGCTGAGGTTCTGATGGAAGTTATGTACACATGCGTCATGAATTTAGCATTTTCAATGTCAGACGTCTCATCTGATCTACATTTAATATGCTTTGTAGCCTGAAAACTATTAATCCATTCATTCTGTGAGAAATATGACAACAATCTCCACTATTTCTCCACTATTTCATATATACAGGGCTATGTAGTAAGGTTGGAAGACATACGTCCGTTCTTTCAAAGAAAAATCCCAAAACACTTGGAGATTTTATGGGTGTAATCATGAATCAACACTTTGCATCCCTGAAAGATCATTATACCCACAGTGAAGCATGGTAGTGACAGAAATATCTTTGTTTGGATGAAATTGAGGTTTTTCCATTGATCTTCAGCTAGCCCAACGGATTTGTCTGCCTGCCTTTGCCTCCACACGTTTGACCTCTTTTCGGCCTCAACACAGCCGATACCTGCCAGGCCAATGGATGAGTCAGCCAGATTCTGCCTACTTGTGCATAGCCCTCGCCTGTCATTACTTTTTTCCAAACAACGCAGACAAAGGCAGACCTTGAGATAAAGGTACTGAATATAATAAAGCTATTAAAATTACCCACTTGACCGACTTAACTTTGGGATTCTTTGTTTGGTTATCCTATCATATAGTGACAACAAAATAATCCCATAATGCAATGCTTCAGTTGGGGGACAAATACACATCAAATTGTGAGTTCCCAAAGAAGAGATACTGTCTCTGATTGAGTCAATAGCATGGTTACCTTAGGCTCCGCTTACCTTAGCAGACAGCATATAGGTACCGCCCGTCTTCACATGCATGTCGCAAGCACAAAGTTTCTATTGCCGCTAGACCAAGAGTGTCTGCCGCAAAGATTGCTTACCCAACCGTTGTTTCCACTGCCTTCTTGTTCATCTGCTATGCAACCTATTGACCCATTGGACTGTTCAAAAGATTCAGCCAAGTAAGAGGTTGTGTCTGGGGGGAAAAAAATCTTTTGTGGATAATAAATTAAGATTATGGATTTCATTGTGTGTGGTGCTAAATCACCAGAGTGCAAACAGGCCATTAAGCCTGAGCTATCAATGTTTCTCTGCACAAGTAATCTTTTTACCTCTTCAACTTAAGCTTGAACCATTTTTACAAATTTTTCCTTTCCTGTCACCCCTCTGACATACATAAAATAATTCTGTAGGTCCTTCACCATTTCCAAAATTGTGTCTATTATCTCAGGTGCTAATGGTAAAGGTAAATGTCCTGGTTATGCTAAAGGGTAGCTGACATTGATTCTGGTGTGTTACCAAATATTATTTGCTTTTACGGTATAATTCTGAAATTAAGCACTTGGACAAGGACATGACGCCCAACGTTATTTGTTAAATTTGTGTAGTCCGTGTTTGCATTTGAACACTATGGAGATACAATAATCGTGTTTAGATATATCTTGGAAAATACCTTTAGCTAGTCTTTCTCCACAAGCTGGTGTTTATGAATCCTGCACCAAATGGATGTACAACTTCCATATGTGTTGCTGTTCATAAAATATTATTGGGCATAATACTTCTTCTACTTCTAATCCTGGGATAGGAGACAAAAGCAAAGGTTAACTTCTTAATATCCTTCTTTGCATAAAAGCAGTCAATATCAGAGTATGAAATAGTCTTGAACTTGTGCCAGAACTGCTTCTATAGAAAATCCTAAAAATGATTGCACAAACACTGTATTCTAAATATCAGACCTTCCCAGAGCAACGGGGAAAAAAAGGTAGCATAAACCCACATGTGCTTGCCTGCAACAAATCTACTGCCAAAATAATCGTGTTTAGATGTGACCACGTCTCAAATAGTCTCTAAAGCCCAAAAGCAAGGGAGAAAGATATTTTTGAATGAGTACAATATTTCACACAAACACAATTCGAAACAAGGCAGCTATAAAAGTATTTGATTTTGTCATAAGGGAAAAAATGCATGTTGACTGAGAAAGGGACAATCTTCCGAGAATAATGCGGTGAGCCAAAAGTAATAACACTGAATCAAATTGTATTATCTTACATCAAACCCTAACCTATAAAGAAATTATTGACAAAATTATCTACTGGCTTCCATTAAAAAAACAACAACTAAAAACCTCAGTTTCTCCATTGAGAAAGACACGAAAGAGCTGAAGAAATCTTGTTGTAAATGCATGAAATATAGAACAGTGATCTAGTGCAATATTAAAAAGTATTGCACTTTTTCTAACCTGACATTTGCATTATCTGTATACAATAAAGCTAGCTTTACTTGAAACGTTAATCTTAAAAGGTGGCATATAATGTTTATGACAAGACTGTAGGATCTTGCTTTGTGAGTATAACATTAAATTATTACATTAGATCCCTATAGTTATTGCTTTTTAGACTAACGTTTTTGGGTGTGTTGGATTTTTTATTTTATTTTTTTTAAATACAGCAAAGCTTTCAGACAAAATAGGTAAATTAAGCTACTTTACTTAGCACATTACTAAGTTTTAACATAACATTAAAAATACCCAGAGACATTAATTTGCTTGTTTTTATGTGTGGTGTTTTTGTTGATGCAAATCTAAAGCAAGACCGTTCTCAGAATGAACTTGAAAATAATACTGTATAAACTACTTGTTAGGAATTATGCACAGTGTTACTTTTCAGCACCCACAGCTGTAGTGATATAAATGCAAAATAAAAAACTAAACAATTGCATTAAACAAAAGTACTTGATTATATAGATTAAACTCAGACGGGCATCTCTCAAAAGATAATAAAATGAGATCAGTATTAACTGTGAAAATAATACTTTATCTCTTTGTCTAAATATACTTAGAAATTTTATAGAAAAGTGTTAAACCCTTCTAAATGATCTAAATGATGAATGTCTTATTGGCACTGCAGTAATCAAAACCTACAAATAATCGCTAAGCAGATTGTTACATGTCTCCATAATTATTTGTGCTGATTTATCTTTGCAATTTGCTCCACGGTTAGAAAGTATCCTTTCTGTTATCCTATTGTTAATGCAGGTGGTGCTCTGTGTTCAATAATGATAAAGCTTTGATTTATTAAAAATTCATTAATAAAGTGTTATTCATATTTATTGATCATAATTATTAATAATTTAATTACCCAAACACCATTAAGTTCCCTTAACAGATTCCTAATCAGATTCCTATTGGGACTCTTCTTGAGCCACCCCAAAAAAATTATAATTCTACTTCCAGGAAGAAGAAACTTTATTCCTAAAGCTGCCATGCATCTGTATAATTATTGGAATATCTGGAGATATTTAGGGTATTTTGGGCAACAAAAACTCTCTTTACTTTGTGTTTAAAGCTAAAGAAAAAAATAAATGATACAGTGATTACAATATGTAACAAACCTATATTTACTACATCATACATTTTCATCGCTTCTCTGAATTTTGCAACGTCATCTTCTGTTGCACTGTTGTTAATGTTTGTTTAATGCGTTGCGTTTTTTTGTGAATTGCCTTGTTACGGATTTAAGCTGTATAAAAAATCATTGCAGTTATAAATACTGCAACTAAAAGCAATCTATAAAGATATTTCAGTAAATTCAGTTTTTTTTGTCAGCTGTGTAGTTTGATGGTAAACATGACTTTCCAAGCGATTTATAGCAAAATACTTTTAACATTTAACTCTTTACCCTAAAACTCATCCTTTACAGAGGAAGAGAGAAAAAAACAGATAGAACACAAAAGAAAAGATAGAAGGTGTCATGATCCTTATTATTTCTAATAAGTTTTTTGTTGTCACCCCAGCTTCCTTTCTGACTCTCTCTTTCACAGACACTCACTCAGCCTGCCAACCTGCATTATTACCAGCTGCTCTCACTTCTCTTAATTAGGTTCCACCTCCCAAACTTAGAGTATAAAAGCTTCTTTCCTCTGATTCTTCCCAACTGGAACGTTCCCTCTGCTCACCTGTTGGTTTCCTCATGCCTGCGTTCCCCTTCTTCAGCTCTCCTCACCTGCCGGCCCTCTAAGTCTCTCCCTTTTGCTTGTCGAGTTACTGTGCTGATCTCTCATCCTCTCCATATCCTCCATTAATCATTCGACGTTTTGCTCCTCAGTTTGTTCCTCCGTTACGGTCTGTTTATCAGTATTGTTCTGCCATCATTCAACTCCGCAATAGATATTTATTACTCAATCATTATACCTCTGTTCGGGTCCATTATTAAGCTGTCTGACAGAATGTGAAAAATGATTAAAAACCCTTCAGCCTTCTACATGACAGTAAAGTCTAAAAAGCCCCTTTTCCACCAAACTTGTTCCAGTGCTGGTTCGGTGTTAGAGTCATAGTTAGCACCGGTTCTTTGTGTTTCCACTGACCAAACTGGTTCCAAACTGGTGCTTAGCTGGCCCCAAGTCTTTCTGGGGCCAGAGGAAAGAACTCGTTCAACGCAGTTTTTAAACAACACTGCAGTTGCTTGTGGGACAAGAACGAAAATGGACCTGAAGTCAAAGAAGCAGTGGTCAGTGGAGGAGACAAACTTCCACTCGCAGTGTGGTCCTCCGCCGTAGTGGAAAGAAAACAAAACTTGAGGGGGCTTCAAGGACCAAACCGGTGTTCCAATACATCTAGCGAGAAATGGCTGCAGGAGGGTCTGAGCGCAGTGCTGAGCAAATTATTAACAAGCTTAAAAGGTGTTGTTGGGGTCTTGCGGCGGTAGAATTTGACGCTAAATCTACTGGGTAACGTTGACGTACATGGAGCAACGTAATCACAGTTCTTTGTCGGTTCCCACTTGGAACCAGCCGCAAACCGGCTCTAGCAACAGCACTGAACCAGCCCTTGGTGGAAAAGGGGTAAAATAATCTAAAAAGGAAGCAGATGGACTTGATTTTTTCCAATCTACTTCATTTTGAATGTAAAAGGTATCCTTTTTTTTGTTTTTGCTTTGAGCTAAAGAAGAAAAATGTTATACCAGATTAGGTGGATTTAAAGAAGTGGCTTTTTCTATTCAGTTGAATTACAACCTGTAATCATGTGTGGTCATACAGCAGATACTAAGTAAAACATAAACATTATGTTAAAACTTTTAAGCGAAAGTTATTTTATCAAATTAATAGACACATTAGTATTATCAAACCTTAATGCTGGATCCTTTTAAGAGGTTAAAAGTTAATTGGTTGCAAATATGGCAGATCAGGGAAAATTCATGAATGTGACATTTACACAGTCAGCGTACAAGTTGATGCCGAACCCATCTTTAGCAATATTAACCTTTGAACCCTCAATTTAAGGACCGTGGTACATGATCCGTCTCACAGGCTTCCCAACGAACATGTCTGCACTGCAGAATACATAGCTCAAATCCTCTCTTTTATTTACCATGCAGCCTCTTGCTTGAATATGACTCAGGCGAGAATAGTCTCCTTCCTTCTTCCTCCCTCAGAGTGGCAAAATCGAATTTGCAGGAATAAAGAATGGTGTTAATACTCTGAAGAATCAAAGTTAGCCTCAAAGTAAAAGCACAGAAAGGTAACCAGAGCCTTCTAATGTGAGACTCTGCCTCAAGGAGCTCTCTCATGGCTCTTTCTCTACGACGATATGAGATGGTTTCCATGACTGTAATACACTTTTGAGCTGTAAATGAGAATGAGCTTGGATAGTATGAACTTTTAAATATCCAACACCCACCCCCCACTTCAAGGTAATGAACGTTGGTTGATTGCTTTGGATGCTCTGTGAGGAGGAAGAGAATTGTTTCATTTTTATTTGTTTTTGATTACTGACTTTAGTCCCAGTACAATCTCTGCATGCATTTAGTAAATCACTCCTCATTTGACTCTTCTTTATAATTTATTATGTAGGTTTGAGGTTGTTGTTTTTTTTCTTCTATTTTAGCCAGAGGGATTATTTTAATTGCTCATTTTCAATCACTTCTAATCAACAAAGTTTGTAGTACATTTACATTCAGATCAGGAAAAATTAAATAGTAATATTTGACTGTCTGAAAAATGAAAATTATTGGTGAATCACATCAGTTCATGATTGAAACAAAAAAATCACCAAAATTTATCAAAAATGTATAAATACATCTTTAACTATATGTTCTGCTATTTGCTTCCTCAAATCTACCCTTTGAGGAAAAGTACCAGAAAAACAGTATCTTTTATAAATAATTAAAAAACTTCTCATTTATACTTTGCAAATCATGTGAGGAAAACCAAAAACATGTGGAAGCGATGCTGTAGTTGCACCAAACTTCACCGAGGAACACGGCGACATTGCTGAGATGTGGAGGTGTGACTTGAAGCAGCACAACAACTCTAAAGATACAGCCTGAACTGTAGGGAATGTTTTACATGAAAGTCACAGCAGACTGGCCCAGTCAAAGTCCAGGCATAAAGATAACCGAGGATTTCAAAAAAAGCGGGTAGAGACGAATACCAAAAGCCTTGTTGCTGTCATTTCAGTGAGATGCTGTTCTACAAAATGTTCACCTATCTAATGCTACAGAAATCTTATTGTTTTTTGTTTTGTTTTGTTTTTTTGCTTTCTTTAAATAAAAATCATGGGTTTTGGTATGTTCTTGAGAGGTAAAGTGAACCTACCCAAAGTATGCTGTTTCCTGATGGCATGCTGCCTTCTCTGTTGTAGAGGAATCAGTGGGACGCAGAATGAGCCCAGCCAGCATCACAAACTGGAGTATCAAAGAGGACTTGTGTATGCAGTCAAATCTGAGGGACAGCCTACCTGCTTCAAGGGATAAAAATAATCTCAATTATTATCTGTTCTCTTCTCTCATTTTTCAGAACATATCTTATTTCTTTTCTTCTTTTTTTTTGTTCTTGTCCAAAGTTATTTGAATACATCAATTGTTCCACATGCTTTTTATAATATTTTATTCTGCAAGAAACTGATTAGAATTTAAGTTAGGACTTTCAGGTTTTACTTGTGCACTAAATGCTACAGAGACAGAGAGAGACCATGATGGATGGATGGAAGCTATGATCATGTTTCTATATTTCAAAGCTACTTTTCTTTACCCAGAATGTTTTCTTCAACAGAGCCTAGTATTATTTCCTCTAAAACCTTCTTTGATTTCGATATGTTCTTTGCCCTCCTCGTCACCTACCACAATCTCTTGGCAGCAAAAAAGTTAGCTTAGGGACTTAGAGAAATGAGATACTGGAAAAAAGATGTTTTTTTCAGGAAAACCATTTACCAAAAGAACACGGTGAGCAAGAAAATGAACAAGAATTGGACATATAAAATGTGCTTGAGTGACTGATGGAGACACAGAGTGGCTGAGAAAAAGGACCTTCACTCTGTCATCAAATACAATATTGATACCTATGGCACAAGTGTTACACATTAACATGACAGCCTTCTGAAACAATAGCTTAAACTTGCAAGTAGTGGGGTTTTGTGTGTTAAAAAGAAGTAGAACAGATTCAACAAAAAAAGTAAAAAGACTTTTAGAGACTGAAGATGACTGGAGGGTCATAAATGTGATGCTTGTAGTTTAATTGTCTCAACATTAGGTGATCATGGTCCACGCCTGCTGGCTGCACGATTCAGGATGCAGTAGCTGTCATTAAACCCTTCCAACAGGTGTCTGGGTGACTGATTATAATCTGGGCAAACAGGACAAGATTAATGGTGCGAAAGGGCACAAAAGGGTGGCAAGGATGTCAGTTCAATGGTTTCATTAAACAGGTTCCTAATGATAGACAACTTCCTTATTTTTCATGTGTGGTGACCTGTGGGATGTGAGAATGAGTTCCTGGTTGTGTTATTGTTAAGAACAAAATATGAGGCAACACGACGAAGAATACAATGCCAGCTGTTAGAAAGTGTAGATATCCGTTTAAAATGCTATGCTTTTGTGGTGTACATAATGAGACCGTGAACATTTTTAACCTTTTCTGTGACTTAAAAAAAAAGTTAAAAAAAACAAACAAACACATGTGAGACTCCTACATCAGCTCTTTGTCTGATGTCTGTTTTTTTTTGTTGTTTTTTAACAGGCCTCACGGATGTCAGATTTAAGGGCTCTAAATCAATATTTTCATAATTTCAGTTCCAACCAAAGAAAACTGTTGAACTAAATCAAAGTTTTTAACTTTCTATCACATGCCTGAAGGTTTTGGGCCAAATCTGAGCGGTATTAAGACCAATTTATACCCAGAGGTGGGTATAAATACAGGTTAGAATTTCTCTAATATCTCTAGTTTATTTATTTATTTGCTACATTTATGTTCTAAAGTAACATTTTAATTTCGGACTAAATTATTGTTGTAAAAGCTTTGGTTAGATTTTGGGCAGGCTAGCATATTTTTATCTTGTGTCTCATTATTTTATTATTTCCACCATCATCCCTGTTTTTTAGTCAATAAAGGTGGAGAATACAGATAGTTATCTTGTTGACTCTCAATTTTCCATCCTAGTCCACCATGATCATCGACAAGAGTTTAGGATCCCTTCCATCAGACGTTTATACACTGACATCTTTTGTACACTTTCAATCTTCTGTCTTATAATTTTCATGCAGACATGCAGCCTTTTTCTATCATTGTCAAACATGGACATGAGACTGAAGCAGTTGCAGCAAACTTCATTAAAACACTTCATCATTGTTCTCTTCCACAAACCTCCAGGTTTGACAGCAGCGGTTCAACTCCACCTGGTTTGTCCAAATCAATACGTGACTTTAAAAATGCCTGTATTCAGCCTGAAGTTCATTACATGGGTCGGTATTATTTATTAGCCTCAGGCTGCTTCCTCTTCCATCCCCTACCTTCTCCTCCTCCCATTTTCCTCGTCATCCTGTTCCAGTAGAGTATTTCATATAAATACACCAACACAAAGCACGACCTGCTCCCACTCAGTGTCACCCACAGACGGTACCTCCAGTCAACCAGCTCACACATCCAAATTAAACCTGCTATTGTCAAGATGTCCACATTGCACGGACATGTGCTGCATGTTTTGTGTTTCCACTGAGTTTTCTCCCACACAATAAAGGCTGGAAATCTTAAGTATTTGTTTTTGGATTCAATTCTCCAACAACACAGGAGGGTGGATGAAATGGAAATAAAATTGATTGGTCATGAGAAGAAAAAAAAATGCTTTGCCTTATATCAACACTATCACAGGGGAATTCATCACGGTGCAGTAAATCAAGAACAATAGAATTAGGACTCACAGGAAGCAGGAATGCGGCCGGTGTGTTCATCTGTGGTTTCTCAGACAACAAATGCATAAATTCAGCAAAAATAATTGCTAAAATCACACAAACCTCAGCCTATTGCACGCTGTTTGGGTAATTATGACGCTAATAACTGTGTAATGTCCACATTATAAAGCCAAATTTAGATACGTGGCAGCCTTTGGAGATGACATTGGGCTTTTTTAATTTGTAGTGGTATCACTAGAATTGCTTTTAAACATAAAAAAAACACAAAACCAGTGCATGTAACATGTATTATCTGTCAGCATATTAGAATGTAAAAAATGGCTTGCCAGCAATAGTTGAACCGGATGGAGACAATTATGACTTACCTGAGTAAACAAATAATTTCGCATACCGTTGTCAGTCTATAGTGTACATAAAGATACAGGACTTTGAATAAATACAGGTTCACTATTGCCGTCAACTACCTATCTGATATTGTATCTTATAATGTGTAATCTCAAGTTTAGCTAGGTGGCCAAGCTTTCTTTGGAATGAAAGATGAAATTTACACAATTGCAACTCAAATGGGAAAGCAATAATTCAATAATACCTTAAGATTTTCTGATTTCCTCTGGTACTAAGCCATAAATTAACAAATCGCTTGAGCCACTGATGGATGAGGAGTACATTTTCTGGCCAGGCAAGTAGTATAAAAAAAGAGAGAATTTCAGCATTTTAAGATAAAGTTACACTGCCTTAATTTTACCCCTTTTATCCAAACAACTACAGAAGGAGGGCATGATAAAAGCTACACACGTCATATTAACAAACCACACTTTATTTCTCAATGTTACTTCCAAGTAAAACAAGTTTTTAGATGCGAGATGGGTGACAAATGTGCCATCAGATGTAGAGATATAAAGCGGCTAAACACACAGTCTGTAAAAAAGTTTGAGACCTCAAACAGGCTCTGAACTAAAAACCTAAAAGGTTTTTAGTTCAGAGGTTTCACCGAAATAATGGAAAAAATGAAGACCGACCAAACTTGTTATGTTAGTTAACAATACTGATTTATATTGTTATGGATTTATTTTTAAGAACATAACTAGGATCTATGTAAAGGTAGGCATACATATAAGTGTAGGTACATGCGTGACCATATGCTGCTTCCTAATTTATTAGATACCAGGTTTTCCTTAGTTGCTTTAGTTTTTACACAAAAAAATATTATCAAGTAATAAATTAGGTTAGAATGGAAAAAGTTAATTCATAATACCTTACATAATGGACAATTAGTAAAGGTGTTTGGGTTCAATGCCACCTTCCTATTTTAAGCCACATTTGCTTCATACCAAATGAGTCCCATCAAATGAGAACTGCAAACACTTTCATTTAGAAACTTGTTGAGTAAAATATCATGTTTTTGTGTCCCTGAACAACAAATACAAACTTTTAGATAGAACATCTTTCCTGGAGAAGAAGGCTGGTTTTGCCTCCTTTCTGTTTACCAGTATCTGTTTAACCACAGAGCTCTCTGCTGATGGCTAGTTGGAGGGGGCCTGGATTATTCTGCCTTTGCCAAATGAGGCAGAACAGGGCTAATTCTATTTGAGCTTCACTTCTTAAGTCAACCTTACAGCACAATTAGAGAAGGCTGGAGGAGAGAACAACTGGGAGTGGGTGGGAAGCACCAGTGTGACCTTTTACCAACACAAGGCAAGAAATGCTGAATAATACTTTCTCATTTGGCCGGATGTGGCTTAGTGCACGGGGGGGAGACTGCATTTTAGTTAACTTCAAATCAGAATCATAAAAAAAAGTGCCTGGTGGCTCAACAACGGTAAACACAGAAACTGCGTTAGCACAGAGTTTTGGAAAGATGCAAACTTTTAAAGTTCCAGGGCGGATGCTTTTCATTCAGTGCTGTGCTGCACGTTTAGGAAAAACTTCAGAGTCGGGCTTCATTTTTTATACATTTTTAATGAAATGTTTCTGTTTTCACTTAATAGACCAGAGATGAGAGCAGAACCCTAAGGTTTTATAGTTATACGGTTTATGTCAACACATTAGGACACACCTTTGTTACTTTGTGTACTTTACATTTGCTGCAACGTCAGAGCATCGCATGAGTGTTCATATGGTCACCTGTTTACCTTCGCTCGTATAACCAGTTGCATAAGGAACGAAAACAGTCCCTAATGCAAAATAACCTTGTTTTTAGGCTTATACTTGGGTAATGCTGTTATACGCTGTGACTGGCACTTTTTGTCCAACACTACAAGCTGTCAATTTTCTTGAACAAACTTAGGTTATGGCTAAAGTTGCAAAGTCACTCCCTGCGAACAAAAAAGCTATCCGGTTCTAAACATGTGAGATGACAACAAACCAGAGACATCCTAAGAGACTTAGGAGGAGTACGCTAAAAGTATTTTCCACTGCAGACATTCCCACAGATTGCAGCTCTGAGCCCCAAAGGGATGTTTAGCAACCCTCTCCGTTTCTTAAATCCGTCTATGTCAGAATATTTTACTGGTTGGTTTTATTTACCCGGCTTATACAATAGTTCTTTTTAATGAATCTGAATTTATTCATTTTTCTTCTTATGTGTGTTAGTTCAGATGGGAGTAGACTTTAAACAAAAAAATAATAATAAAAACGGTCTCAGTTTTAGCTTGGAGTGAAGCCAACAAAAAGAGAAAGTTTAAAAGTACAGCATAATCTCTAACCAGACTATAGTAAGCCCGTCAGGGCTCTTAGCTAAGTAAAATGATGAATCGCACATATTTATTATTCACCCTCGGTTCTGAGCAACTTCTGGCAGGGGTTAAAGTCCGCACTTCGCAGCGACACTGCCAAGTTTCGATCTCTTCGCGTACTGAGGGGAAATGTTGTTTGCTTCCCCAGTTTTAAAGAGTTTAACTAAATTTCTTTTCCACATTTCTTGCTAATTAGAATTATACCGGAAAAATTAAATCAAATCAACTTAGAGAAGAGCGGATTGTCTTTTATTATACAATTAGTTTAATTTCCTAACCGACATGAACAAAAATCAGCATAATATGCTGCTAATATTCTTGGTATGTCTGTATTTTAAAAGGAAAAATAGAAAATAGTAGTAAATGTTAAAGATTAATCCAAGAAATTACTCATGTAAGAGTAAAAAAAGTATTTTTTAAGAAGTGTACTCAAGAACTGAACAACTGGATGGAGAAAGTATATTTTGTGTGCAAATTCTAAAGACAATAAAAATAACTTAATAAAATAACTTAATTACTACATTACAAATTAAGATGGAATTTATCCTCTTTCAATTATTTGTTATCAAATATAAAACTAAAGGGTACAGTAGGTGTTTTATGTATTAGAATATTTAGAAACATCTTCATTTGAAGATACATAGAATTTTTTATTTTTTTTATTTTTTTACAAATATCAAAACTCCAAAGAAGGAAACATGAGTTATCTTCATCTAAAAATGTTAGCTGTCTTTTTTTTTTTAAATCCACCCTAAAAAAAACAAATTGAATGGGGATTCCTTAATAATGACAGCAGATTTCATGTGGAAATAACAAACAATGTAAAAATGGCGCCTTTGATCCTAAACGTTGCAGACCTCTGTTTAAGATGATGTTGATGACTTGGACCCTATTCTCTGTTTACATGAATGATTTGACAGATCCACAAAAAACAGCTTGGGAAATGGCTTAAGGAAGTGACCAGGAGATACAGAGCTGGATCTAAACCAGGTAAGAAGAGAGACAATTCAGACAACTTCAAACAGCCCTGGATTTAGTCACTATACCTTAATTTAAATATACTTGACCATCTCCTGTTTTTGTCTTTTTTGTTGTTGTTTTTTTCTTTTTTAATTCTGTTTGTACTAAATCAATGGGGCCTTTGCAGATCAGCTGAACTCTGTTGAATAATTAAACATCTTCCAAGATCAGTTGGTTTTACTGGGTTGATATAAATGTGCATCATATGTTATTTGTAATGCATAAAAAACTGATTATTTTCCTTACATTTCACAAATTTGCACCACTGCATACTGTTGATATATCATCTAAATGAGTTTGAATACATTTCCAAGGAATTAAATAAATGTATGAAGTTAGTACAGACTCATCCTTGAAAATGGTAACTAAAAGCATTTTAAGCATAGACCTAAGTACAGTAGAAAAGTGAAGATTGAGTATGTTATTAAGTATTTAAAGTAGTTAATTATGTGTGTTAAAATGTGATGCATCACCAGAAAAGTAGCAAAAATACGTAGATTTTTATATAATAATAAAATTTAGGTAATGCCAGAATATGTTTGACTTAATTATGGAACGCGTTTCAAAGGAGTCAGTTTTGTAAAATCAACAAGATTTTATTGATATTATATTTTGTGACCTTCACTCCCTTTATCTGCCAAAGCCAGATTTTACTTCCCATTTAAACTATGTCGAAAAAGAAATTTGACTAAAAACAAGAAAACGTCAACAGTTCGCTTTATGGGTTTGCTTCACGGAAAGCCTTCGATGTTGGACCTCAGTGTTGGTGAAAAGAAGTCATAGTGTGGTTGTGAGTGAAAATATTTTTCACTAAAAGTAAGTGGTTTGCATCATGAATGATAATCATGGAGATTTCCGTTGCTTGGTTACTATAACTGAAAATCAGGATTTTCTTTTTTTTTGTGGAGAGGGGGGAATATGGCAGATTTTGGATGCCCAGGGATTTATGCCTTCATGTTGTTTGGTTCTTCCTGTTAAGCTAAAATTTATTTGGTATCTTATTTTTTCCAGTGGGATAAATAAATGTATTAAAATGAAATATTCTGCTCTAATTTTATATGTTCACTGAGCATAAATTTTCTTGATTCTAGACTTCTTAAACTTTATCTCATCAATCCTCTACATTGTCAAACGTAAATCAGTTAATGAGACATTTGTCACTATGGCTGTGTTTCTTTAACTCATTAAGAGAGTCAAACTCTCATTTTTATTCAAAGACTTCATCTAGAGGAAGAGAAAAAAAAGCAAAACTCTTTGAGGCGCTCCCTGGTATTACTTCTAATTTAATTAACACGTTAGGGTATCCTTGGGGTGTCAAATATCTTCACCTCATGTTAATGAAGAACATGTAGATTATCAAGGTTCCATGTTAGAAGATGCATAACTTGTAATGTGAGATCACAATCTGGCTTTCTTTTTTAAAGTAAAACACAGCCACTGCTTTTTGTTATGTTCTTGATTTTTGCTCATTAAAATCAAAATTATAATCAAGATAACATAGTTGTCACCAGTTCAACTGTTTTTGTTGCTTTCACAGAAAGTTAAATAAAGAAAGTATAAACCTATTTTTAAAGATCTGGCGAGAACCAAGAACCAGTTCTGGTTTGGTATTATTCATTTATGTACATTGACAATTAAAGAGCTATTTCAACACTCAGTGTATTTACATTTAGTAATGTATTATAGTAAATTGTTAAAATAAATTACTAAATCAAAAGAAAATCAAAGAAGCCATTTTTGTTTTGTTTTTTGAATTATATGTACATCAGCTTTTATAGTTAGTAAAAGGTTATTTGTGAGAGAAAGAGAAACACCCACAAGCGTTTAACCTGTCGACAGAGTAAGAGATTTCAAAATCCTGAAGTCATCTGTGAGGCTTCAAGTCCGTGTTTGAGTACTCAAAGATTTTTTTCTTTTCATTGTTTTTCAAAAAGAAAAGTCAGAAGGACTGCTGATGCCACTTCTGCTAACCTTGACGCAGTTTTCTGTTGGAACCCAGAAACGAACCCATTTGTCCATGTCACAGTTTTTAAAACCAATCTACAGAGCATCCTCTGCAAACCTTGAGCTTGAGCACCTCAAAAGTAAGAGGATCTTCTCCCTTTTTTGGTGAGCAGCTGACTGCATCCAAGTTTGAATAATCCTGCTCTGCACCGCAATTATTCAACCTCATCTTCCCTTTCTTTATTATCTCTCCCTTTTTTTCCACAAGCACATAAAGATTATTGACTAACAGTAAGGAGGCCTGAGGCCACAAGGTCTGTTGTCTAGCCTTGAAGGTAAGCTAAGCACATGTTAATGTTTATGGTCCTTTTTCATAGAACTAACTTGTCTTTTCTTCCTCACCCACACACACAGTTTGCATTACTGATATTGTTTTATTAACTGGTCAAATATTTTTGTACCTATTTTTCATTCATTTGATTCTTTTAATCATAATTTATTAGTTCTTTTTTTTGTTTCTTTACTTTTGCATTAGTAGTGTAATTTAATTTCGGTAGTTTGAGGTGTGGTTTATTTACTGAATGTTTTGGATGTTTGGTTGTGCCAAAAGGTTAATAAATTTCCATACTTTGAAGATAAGCTGTTTAGGTTTTGTTTCTGGTGTATGTTTACGGTCTCTACTGACTGGTAATGTAAATTAATCTCTTTATACTGAACATGTTTAGCTAATTGTTCCTGATACTCGTGAAAAGGTCGTGTCTTATTTGTTAACTATAGGAAACTAAGATTTTTTTGATAATTATATTAAGAGTATATTATGTAATGTGGACAACTGCATCTCAATAAGGCAAAAATCATTTTTTTAAAGCACAACTTTGTTTCAGTAATCTATTGAAAAGCTGAAATGTACATGTCATAAAGATTCTTTACTAACAAATGGATATATTTATTTTCATAATCACATATTTTATAAGAAAGTAAGTTTATTATTTTATATTATATTTTATATAGAAAGATTTATTGATGATTATATTAACAAATTATTCATCATAATTATTATGTAATTGCATAACTAAAACACTGTTTTATTTCTGTTGCTCTAAAGTCGCATTATAGTCACAAAGAACAGGTTTAAAAGTTTGACATAAAATAGCTAATCTGCATATCTTCAGCTAAACTTCTTTCTGATGGAAGGCAGTATCAATAACACATTTAAGTTTATACTTCCTCAATAATGGTATCCATCTTGACATAAGCCTTTTAATGTGATGCATCTGTGACGTTACCAATGTTTACCGCACCTCTCTTTGCTTGTGGAAAACTAACTGTATGCAACTCTGACTTATTGCCTGCTTGGGGGATAGACTTTCAGCCACTCTTTCGCTGCTCTCTGTCAAAAAATCTACATTGTTACACCAGCGGAGCATTTTTTATCATGAAAGCTAATTTAAAAGCAGCCCCTCGTCTTCGCCTTCTTCTTATTACACTTTTCTATTTGCCGGTTTAGAATTTACAGCCTGCAATGTAACAAGCTAGACAAGATGAAAATTTAACTGCCTTTCGTTTCCTTAAAGTGATCTATCACTGTGAGGCCATCTATCAAGTATTGCAATGTTTTTAGCACATTTTCAGTGAAGAAGTGAGAAACCTTGGGTGACTTGGGGACAAACACATGTATCACGACTCTTACTATGATGGTCTGTCACATCCTGCTGTTTTCTTCTTATATCTCTTAACAAACATGATGATTGCCAGATCCTTTACTCTTTACAAGCTAAAAGTATTAGCACCATCTGTGTCTGGATTGTGCATCCAGGGGGGGGGGATATCCTTGTAAATGTTATTCAGCTGGCTGCGGACCATCGGGACTCGGTATACAAGGTTTGGCTGAGGTATGCGTGCGGCTGTGTGAGATTAGACACCATCTGCAAAACGTCAGTTGTCCCTCTGTCCACAAATCAGTAAGAACAAGAGGAGTGATTAAACTTGTCATATTTTGTAATGCATGAGAGTGGTATGAAACTAAACTGAAACGTGAGTAGCATACTTGCAACCGATGTATGCAGGACAGGTGCATCTCAACAGGTTGAAGATATTGAAAAACTTTATTTCAGTATTTTCTTGAAAAGCTGAAATTTATATGTAACAAAGATTAATTAAATCAACAACATAGTGGTGTATTTATTTTTTATGATCACAGCTTACCACTATTGAAACCACAAATTTCTGTTTTGCAAAAACAAATTGGAATTATTATTATTATTATTGCAGCAGGGTGGCTGGGGGGGTTGGTGGCAACATAGAGAGAAACACACACTTTGGACAATTTGGATAGACTTATTAACATAACAGTGTTGACCTGTGATGGACTGGCACGCATGCACAGTGAGAACACACAAACATCATGACCCCCAGTCAGGAATCAAAGCTAGGAACTAGTTTCTGCAAGGAGATTGTGCTACCGACTGCTTCACCAAGCGGTATTACTATGAATATTGATTTTTTATTTATTTATTTGAGCAGAAAACGGACAACAATTTTATCTTTGACAGAAACCGTTGACCTTTGTTTAGGCCATCTAGCCAACGGCTAATTTGCATCCCCAGTCCCTTGTCAGGCTGTTGTGGATTAGCCACTAAAACCAACAATACAAAACAGCCATTTCAATTCTAACATTAGAATTAAAAGATTAACTGTCATATAAGACTAAATGACACGTAGTATGAGTAAGAAAAGGACGTGTATTGCAAAAATGTTTGCCTATGAAAAAGCAATTGTATGTAATATACAGTTAAGGCAGTTTATATTTGCTCAAGGCACCTTTTGCATGAATTACTGCATCGCTGCAATGTGGCATTGAGGCGATCAGCTCATAGGTCTGTCGAAGTGCTAAGGCAGCAAAGGTTTGTTTCATAGTATACTTCAGCTTATTGGCATTGGATGGTCAAGAGTCCCACATCATTTCCTTTAGTAATTACAATTCTGTAGTTTCTCTTTGTGATTTCAGTATAATGGGTTAACTGGTCAATCAAAGACAGAGTTCACTCTTCATTGGGAGTATAATCAATAGATCAATGAAGTAATTGGTACTTTTGGCAGTGTGACTAGGGTGTCAATTGGTGCTCTAAGATTTTCTGATAGACTTCAGATTCAATAAAATATCTATCGAGAGAGTTTGTATGAAGTCCTAAAAAGGATAAGTTTGGCAAAATTACTCTGGTCATCAAGATATATTTGGTTTTCTAGACTTGTTTCCTTGTTGCATTTTGTAAAGGACCAACACCATG
The DNA here is from genome assembly GCA_032876305.1 of Orestias chungarensis. NCBI lineage: Eukaryota > Metazoa > Chordata > Actinopteri > Cyprinodontiformes > Cyprinodontidae > Orestias > Orestias chungarensis. The sequence goes on along the minus strand of JAVLVB010000397.1, from coordinate 173,895 downwards.
ATACTTAATGAACATTGTGGCCTTTATATTGACTTATATCTAAGATAAATTCCTTATTTCTAATTTTCCACCTACTCACAAAGATTACCAATTTAACTCTTCCACATAAATTGTATGGTGAAAATCTTCTAAGTATATAGACAAATCCTTTTTACCTTATTATGATCACACCTGGTGGGAGAATAAAGTCCTGTCATTTTGTGCTTCCAATCATTTCAAGAGGCAGAACTCACATAATTACACCTGTCAAACAGATTTCACACAGAATGCAAAGTGCATTTTTGGAGGTGGCATGGATGCAAGTAAATGAAAAGGCCCAATTAGATGCAAATTCACAGTTGGCAATTTGAACTGACAGAGTGAGAAAATGTCTGCATAAATAGAAAATGTCTCCAGTTGGGAGGGGTGTGAAGGGTTATGCCGGTAAATCTTGTGAATGGAGTTTTATAAGTCAGACGCACTGAACGGGGACAATAAAAGAAGCTTAGGGACAATAAACTTATGGGAAATTTTGTCAGTCCCAAATATTATCATTGCTTGGCTTTTAATAGAGGAATAGTTTACAAATCCAAACAATGGGAGGCAAAACCTTTCTAAAATGATAAAGATAAATAATTAAATTCCACTCTGTGAAAATGCTTATGGCTATTCTTGGTTTTAAGGAGTTACTTGGAGTTAATAAAAGCAATAGTATGAGGCATATTTATTAACAAAAACATAAAGAATGACAACTAATGTAAAAAAAGACAGTAGGCCGAAGTCAGATTTAAAAACAGAGCACAGGTAATTCCCCGTGAGAAAAATCGAGTCGGGATGAATTTAGCACAAGAAGACTGTGATGTAGAGGCCAATATGTAAGCCCAAACAAAGAATCATTTTTCTGACGGAAACCTCACCACCAAAGCACATTAATGGCCCAAGGGCAAAACACACTATCAAGATCAGCAACGAAAGGGAAACATCACCCAAAGCAGTGGCTAACTCATGAGAACACAATAACGCAGTGAAATTATCTCAGTGTGGACTGAACAAAGTTTGGAACAGCAGAAGAAGCGTAGGCTTACTGTAGAACAGGTTTAATAATGCCAGAGGCGACAAATGGATGTTTGACAGTCTCTTGAAGTGTGTTCGGGCATCAAACCTCTAATGCTGAGTGTTCAGCTTGGCAGAGGCACTACATGCATGCTGTGTAGCTTTGGCAAGTTTAAACTGGAGAAAAAACATTTCTCTGTTGGAAAAGATAAGATGTTTTCATTTTTGAAAAGCTAAACTAAGAATATAACCAGGAGTGAAGAATATGGGAAGGAATATGCATGACAATGCTTAGATCAACTGTGCATGTAAAATTAGTGTAATGCAAATGCATGAGGAAAAGTTATTAGAAAAACATAGACAATAAGGTTCACGAGTGAAGGGAGGGAAAAGAGCAAGTATGATATCTGTCTTAAATAAAGAAGTAATCCAAGTTGACTTCTCAAATTACTTTTAATAAAAAAATATTTATTGCATCTCTTTAATATGAATAAAAAAAATCTGTGGTCTGTGTTCAAAGTCTCCATGGTAACAAAGTAGGTTCTGGACAATGGATAGTTGCAGTCCCCACTACTTCCATTAGTGCTTTGGGGTTTGTTTGTTTTTTTGTCAGATACGCTTCGCAACATTAGTTAATACATTTCACATCACCCCCACAGCTTTTACGTTTTGACCTACTGATATTTATATAGTACTCTATAAGTATATCCACTATATCCAGTGAAAGAGCCAGTTAAAAACATAACATTTTATTTGTAAGAGTACGGAATATGCATTTTTTGTATTTGCAGCTATAAATATTTACTTCCTTTTATCAATATGACAATAATTTGCTGGAAAAAGCTATGTTGCCATTGTAAAATGTATGTCACTTTTAAACCATTGACCACCGCCAAAGGAAAGCCACTTCTTGACATAGGTACATGGCAGTCTTTCCAGAGTTGACTATGACAAAGCAACATTATCTAGTCTGATAAAACAATGATTAACCGCTTAAGGAGACCAGGCATGCTTCTTCACCTGTAATGACTAGATCAGGAGACCTGATGATTCAACCAGACACCGGTTACCATTTACGAGAGCTCATTTAGCCAATCGTGTCTTTGCAGTTTCTTTCCAGCTGTATGGCTAAAATTGGAGGACATTTATGAATGCAGGATATTTACAAACAGGGATTCAGAATGTACCCTATTTTCCTCAAATACATGTAATGGCCATATATGAAAAATAAGTCAGCTTTGCAGGGAACACCAGAACAACACATTCTGTTCGCAGGAGCGGGAGTAATGGAGGCCAACTATTCCTAACCTCAGATCCATATAACACATCCATTTAGAGCGCCATTTCAGCAGCTGCAAGAATGGTGACAAACACATGGACACAGAACTTAAACAGATATGTGATGATTAACGAGTTGATAATGGCAGGTGGTTGATGGACTTGTTCCATTATTCCTCCCATCGTCTGCTACTGGCTGTTTGTATTACCATCACAGCAGAGGCAATTGTTTTGGCGGTTCAATCCTGGACTCTTTTTGGTTTACCCATTAACAAGAACTGAAATGGCTTTTTATATATATATATATATAAATGTAAAATGCATCAAACTGGAAACATAATACAAGTTTTGTACGACATAGCAAGGTGTTAGTAGACTTAGAACACTATTGTCTTCTAAGTTGTATGTCAGGCAAATTTCTGCCCCACACATTGGAGAACAAACAGTAAACTACAAAAACAGACTCTTTTAGATGCTTAACTGCAAGTTTTCTGCCATTGATTATCCTGCTAATTGTTAAACTAGGAAAATGCAGGTGCTTTATAAGAAGGATTCTGACAAGCTTACTTTGCTAGATTACTCACCTCACCCAACTTTATGATCTATGAGCAGGGATCCAGATCTGAGTTCTATCTCTTAGTGGCTGAGAGTTATTGGAATCAGGAGGCTCTCATGCATGTTTTTATGCAGGGATTGAACAATAATGTTGATACAACAAGCTTGATACTCACCATTACCTCTAGTCACCTAAAAAGGAAGAGGATTTCGCAACCCAGTCGGAGAGAGGAGAGACATTTGAACTAGGCTTGTCCCGATCCAATATTTGGATTGGATCGGCCGCCGATATTTACAAAAAATGCGTATCGGTGTCGGATTGGCCGGCACGGGAAAATCTGATACAAAAACAGGATCCAGTTTTTTTATAATCAGATCCGTGTTGTCAAGCGCACGAATTTAGATAATCCATTCCAGTTTTTGCTGCATTTTCCAGCACACCTTCAGCACACGAGCATTAGCATCTCCTAACCATTAACCCTATAAGCGCTAAAGTCGCAAAATTGCGGCAAGCAACATTACTGAATAAAACAGGCTGTATCTATAAATATGATGTTGAATCTTGTTACTACTTTTCACCAGGAGTTAGGGGACATATGTGCCTGTAATCCGAGCAGAATTTGTGGACCTGGTTCTATTCAAAGTTTTTGAGTAAAAAGAGTTTGTAAAACACCCGCGCAGAGTCGCGGCGGTGAAGCAGTGGCGCGTAGCGAGAGCAGAGCAGTATTTTTCCTTTTACTCAGGATGCGTGATGCGTCCCTGTCTTGCAAACGCCAAGCAGGGGACGTGGTCGGGGTGGCAGAGGGGCTCATAACACCGCAAATAGGGGTGAATATAGTGGGGATGAAGCCACGGAAAAAAAACGCACCGCTAATGGCGGCATTCACTGCCGCATTCAATGCCTCAGCGTAAATCACGGCGGTGATGATGATGATGGCTAGCAGTTCTTGAGAGAAGAGGAAGAGTGGATCCGAAATTTCGAAAAAGATGAGAGGCTTTTAGTGCAGTCTCACTCATCATTGATGAACACAGGAGCAGACTGACACCTGAGCGTGTCGAAATGCTCGTCTTTGTAAAAGAGAATCTCCCCATCATGCTTGGACTGTAGTCAGGGCAAACAGTTGACATTGAAGGGAATGTGGAGATGGAGATGGAGCAGAAAAGTGCAGAGAAGATTGGGAAGTAAAAGGCATTTTTGCTTTTAAATAGAGTTTAAAATATTATTTGCACTGATTTTTTAAAAGCCTTGGTTTACACTTGTTCAAGAGCAGAGTACCGATGCTGACTAATAGACTATTTTCTACTCAGGTTGTTTTTGTGTTTTGCGTTTTTAGTACAGTTTCCAATATTTTTTGCAAATATAGTTTTTTAAGCCTTGTTTTACTGATGCCATTTCTGTTTGTTATTTATTATGTTGTCTATTTTGTGTTTATTTATCCCTGAATAAGCAGGTCAGTTTCTCATTACCAACTATTGTGTATTATTCCAACTCACCTAATTCAGCTGGATAGTTGTTATCAAGAGTAACACCCTTTTCAACATGAGTCTGACAACAAAGTAAGTAGGCTAAATAACTTTAATCGATAATTGGATGGGCCGGTATCGCTATCGGACGGTATCGGTCGATACTAAAAGCAACTATATCGGTATTGGATGGGAAGTGCAAAAAGCTGGATCGGGACATCCCTACTTTGAACCCAATAAACACTCTCTTTGTGCTATTAGCTCTCCCAAACCAGAACCAAGGCAGCTCGGAAGGATGCACGTTTCTTAGTGTTGAATAAATATGTTCATGTAATATGTAGTGAAGAGTGTCTGTGTGTGCTGCCAAGATAATCATGTGGTAACCATGTGATGGAACACAAGATAACTATGTTCGTGCTGACAGGATAACCATGTGATAGAACAACAATGGCATATTCTGTTCTTCCCTCGGGTGAAGGGAAGTGTGTTATGACCAGATAAGAAACGTG
>JAVLVB010000397.1:147496-168957 GCA_032876305.1 Orestias chungarensis | reverse complement strand
GAAATGTGAAGGGGAGGAAACCTGATTCTAAATAAATAACTGTTTGCCGAGACTGGAGACAGAACTGTTGGGTGCATGGTGCAAAGCAGATTCTCCCTCTTGCAACAGGTAAACATATGTCAGCGTTGGGTGTCTTTATTAATTCTCTAAATATTTGCAGATCTGAACTCGGTGAGAAGTCTGGGAGACTTTCTCAACATTAGGAGGAATAAATTCAAAGGAGCCAGTTTTACCTTTCTTTCTACTTTCGAGGGAAGCGACATAGAGGTAATGGTGTTAGGTAAAAGATCAAGCTCAGCAGAGAAAAAGAGATGCTAAGTCACATTCTCCATCTCCTCACAACCACTTTACTTCTGGGCTAACATTGTGATCTCCTCTTACTCCTATCAGTTGTCAGTTTTCCTTGACTTTAGAGCAGATGCTAATTTACAGACTTGTCTTTTGCCAAGAATTACAACATGTTCTGGAGGGAGTTTTGTTTGATGTATCCATTAGTCTGTCATCTGGTTTTCATCCACAATCTGATTGTCAAACAGAGAGGGCAAACCAGGAGGTAGTGACCAAACTCCACATTCAGTTAATTCTGACCAAATTAAATGGTCGCACAATTTGCCTTGGGTGGAACTTGCAATGAATTATCTTCCCTCTAGCACCGCTGCTCTTTAACCCTTTTCAGTTGTGTATGGTTTTCAGCCACCAGTGATCCAACACGTTTGGAAAAAGTCCAGAAGGACTATCTTTAACAGGTTTGGAGTGCAGTCTCAGATCAGAATCAGAATCAGAATCAGAATCAGGCTTTATTGGCCAAGTATGCTCACACATACAAGGAATTTGTTACAAGGAATACAGTAAAGAAATACAGTAAAGAAACATTTGTAACATTTAGCATGTTTAATTTATATTGTAATTATTATTTTATTTTTTGAAGTGCAGTTTTGTGCAGTATAAAAACTATACAAGTTATAAAAATATATAAATAAATTGTTCGTCAGAATAATGGAAGTTGGAAAAAAGCTTCTCTGTAGCCTGGTTGTAGGGGTCTTCATGTGGCTTAAGCGTCGGCCTGATGGAAGGTACCAAAACAGGTGACGGCCAGGGTGAAAGGGGTCGGTGATGATTTTCTCTGCACGCTTCCTGGTTCCCGAGCTTTACACCGATGGTCCTCTCTGCAGACTTGATAATGCGCTGCAGTCTCTTGGTGTTGTGTTTTGTGATAGCCCTGCCCCAGACTGTGATGGATGGTGATGATGGACTCTATGATGGCTGTGTAAAACTGCACCATAAGCTCTTGGGGTAGGTTGAACTTCCTCAGCTTGTACAGAAAGTACATCCTATGTTGAGCCCTCTTGATGATGGATTTGATGTTGCTGTCCCACTTCAGGTCCTTGGAGGTCGTTGTGCCCAGGAACTTGTAGGACTCCACAGTCATCACAGTCCTGTCTAGGATCGTGAGTGCTGGCAGGGTTGGGGGGCTCCTCCTAAAGTCCACGGTCCAGAGGACAACCTGATCAGCAACCCGTCTGTAAGCAGACTCATCACTGTCACTGATGAGACCAATGACTTTTGTGTCATCTGCAAACTTCAGGATTTTAACAGAGGAGTCCATGGAGGTACAGTCATTTGTTTACAGCCAGAAGAGCAGTGGGGAGAGTACACAACCCTGTGGGGCACCCGTTGGTTGGTTGGATGGTTCGGGTCACTGAAGTACACTTTCCCAGCCTCACCTGTTGTTTTCTGCCAGTAAGAAAGTCAGTTATCCACTGGCAGATGGAGACTGATAGGCTGAGTTCAGTCAGTTTGCTGTGTAATTGTCCTGGAATAATTGTGTTGAAGGCTGAGCTGAAATCCAGGAACAGAATTCTTGAATAAGTTCCTGGGTGGTCAAGGTGTTGGAGGATGAAGTGGAGACCCATGTTCACTGCATCGTCCACCGACCGGTTGGTCAGATAGTCCCAGTGCTGCACGGGGGACAGAGCGATAAGCACCTTTAAATACAGTGTAACAGTGATCTAAAATTTTGCTCTCCCTGGTGGGGCAGGTAACATGCTGTCTGTATTTAGGTAGTTCGTTGTTAAGTCTTGCTCTGTTAAAGTCCCCTAAGATGATAAAAACAGAGTTTGTGTGTTGGTTCTCCAAGCTGAGGATCTGATCAGCGAGTGCGCTCAGTGCTTCACGCGTGCACGCTTGAGGTGGAATGTAAACAGCAACAAGCACAACTGATGAAAACTCCCGCGGACAATAAAACGGTCTACAGTTCAAGAACAGCGATTCCAGATTAGGGCTGCATGTTCTCATTAACACTGTCACATCTGTAGACCAACCTTGGTTGATATGAAAGCAAATTCCGCCACCTTTCTTCTTGCCAGAATGCTCCGTGTCGCGGCAACCACTATTTGGTGGACTGGTAAGGATATGGACCAAAGATGTGGGGTTAGATCCCTCCCAAGTTTATTATTGATAGATCCCTTATCAGTGACTTCCATCATCAGCACCCAGCTAAAACCCAGGAGCAAATCAGTGCTCATTCCTACCATCTGTGTTCCACCCTTAATAAGCAGTGTTCTAACAATGCTAACTTTGCCATGTTTTACAGCTGTGACAGCTGTCCCTACTGTCACAGACACCTGAGTGGTAATTGTTTTCTGTTCATCTTTAAAATTAGTTTACATATTGATTAGTTTAGATTTTTATCTGTAAAATTATTTTTCTTAGCCTGACTCTTTAGTTAACTATTTGCAGTGCACACATTTAGTTAACTTTAGTTGTCAATTCTTTATATTTTTGTTAAACATAACAAATTAATTTCTTCTTTTGAGTTACCAGTTTCCTTTGGAGCTTCTGCTGGAATCACAGAGGTGCGCCAGCTAATTGCTGTCCTTATATGGCAGCCAAACCTCCTCAGTGGGTTATACCATTTGTTGGCCAAGGGAAGGGGACATCTGATCTTTTGTTTAATGTTACCATTTCTTTAATGTTTCTTTTTCGGAAGTTAGCTCATTTCTAATATTTATCTAATTTAAAGATTTTGTAATGTGCTGACCAGTATTTGTTTATGTTCTTGTGTGTTTAATTACCCCCATGTGTGTTAGCAGTGGTCTGATCAGCCACTATTTAAGCTCCCTTCATGGCTTGTTTGTTGAGGTAGGTTTGTTGCTTCAATTCCTTGTGTCACTACATAGGTTTTAGTTTGTTATGTTGACCTCGGTTTTGTGCCCAATTTATCATTTTGGAATTTTTTTTGACTGTTTTGTAATAAATTAAGTACATTTTTGAAATCCATTCAAAATCTCTCTGGCTGGTCCTCACAACAGCATTAGACTGAATAAATGTACACCGTTCCTTTGTCGCCTGATTGCCCTGTAATAGACCTGGATTTCTTACCCCCGCCTTAACCAAGACATTTCCTAACTTTTTGGTCTCTGGACACCGACTTTTCTGTTCCCTGACTACTGCCATTTGCCTTGCTCACTGAATCTCCCTAGTTATGTCAAACCAAACTTCTTGCCCTGACTTTGGATTCTTGCCTTACCCATGCATACCTGTGCTAGTTATTGTTTATACAGCTATGATCATGTTCCTATTCTTTGATAATTGAATCCTGCCTCCTCCCTGGAAGACATAACACGAAGTTCTTTCACTGAGTATTGATTAGTGTGCTGTGCTTCTGTGCCTCCTGTGCATCAGTTTACTTGCGCCCAGAGTGGCTCAAGCTCAGTGACATCACTGCAGTGTCAAGTGCCGGTCAGAAGCTAGCTAAAGAACCAAAACCCAGTTTCCTCTGTTCCCCGTTGATTCTAAGAAGGTTAGTGGCTTTGTTTATTACTAATCAGTTTAGATCTAAGTTTCATCCAGCCACTAACGTCATCTTACCTCCTCAGAGGTTCAAACACCCTCTGCAGATGGTTTGCTGCGATTTCTCCCCAATGCTTTACTGGTGTATGCAGTTGAAATTTTGGATCCTCAATCTGGTTCATTGCAGCATTTAATTTTCAGCGAACACAGAAGAACTAAAAATGTAAAACAATCAGAACATGAACTTAATCAATTTTAGCAAATGAAAATAAAATATGGCAAACTAATTTAATCTGAAAATACATATATAAAACCTAAAATGAACCAAATAATGCAAGAGGTAAAATAAAATAAATACAATCAACAGACAAACATCTAATTTACACGATGCTTATTTTAAGCATGTGAAAATTTTATATAGACTTTTTGAACACTTAAACAGAAATATCTCATGGTGCACATGCAGGAATTATGCATAATGCACTTCCAAAATAAACAATTATTTTAAAATACTGACTCCTTAAAAATATTAACAGACATAGTGAACATATTTATGCATGCAAATGCAGAAAGTAAACAAAAAAATGTAATCAACATCTTCCCTCTATTTCACTTTTAAAGGGGTAGCTATTAAGCCAAATTGGAAAATAAACAGCACCCACCTTGCTTCATAGTTTAGGACTTGCTCAAGCTGTTTGTGCTGCTATTCATGTGTTTATACTATCTCCTGTTTCTGTCTTGATCTTAATATATTTTTCTTTTCATTGACCAGGGCATTTATATCACGTCTAAGCACCATACTGCCCTCTTTGGTAAAGGGCTCTCTACAGTTTCTCAGAAAGCTGAAACATTCTGTTATTTTTACTATTCTCAAAGACTCCTCTTCTTATTCTACTGATTTTCTTGGTTCTGTGTCCTTTCTTTCACCACAGACATGTAAGAAGAGTGAGGTAAATGAACTGTATATTTCTTACCATCCTAAATTCAGAAAATGAGATGTTTTTTTTTTTTTACTCTTGTGTAATGCTTTTGACTCACTGGGATAATGTGGAATGGGAAACCGATAATCACAATCGAAGTCTCTGAAATACGACAGAGGCAGTAGCTGTAAAGCTTCCAGCTGTGACAAAACAGTACGCCATAGCTCTGAGGCTGCAGCGACATTAACCAAAAGTGAGATGTGAGCTGTCATTGAAAATGATGTACGAAAAATTCCCGTAGAGGTTAATCTGTCTGCAGGACAACCACCAGGAGCTTAGTGTCTCATGTACACATCTCTGCCTCAACAGAGAGCCAGTATCTATCTGCCCATTTTACCACTACAGCGACAACCTTTCTCTTGCCATAACTTTTGTTGTTCAAGCTGCTGATAAAGAGTTTAGGTGTTTGTGGAATTTAATTTAGTGCAGACACATGAAGATGTAAGACATGAGGCTTTACATGATCTCATGATTTTCAAATTTCTCCTTAGCCACTTTTAATCAGAAGGAAACACACACACACACACACACACACACACACACACACACACACACACACACAAATAATGGAAAAGTATCCTTATATTGTCATTGTTAGTGTGTCAACCGGAAAGTGCATTACAAGTTTTGATGAGCTGCATCAAGCCACAGGTTTTGTTTAAAGTCTTTCTTTTCTTTAGACTTTCTTTAATCTTTAGATAGATAAGGGAGTACAGAAGTTCCTCTATACTACTGATCCCTGTGTAAGAGTGTAAGGTGAAGTAGTCAGTAAATACTGGGTGGCAGCATTATGCTAAACCAGCGTACAGCCTACGGTAAACCATTGGAAGAACACTGACAAAATCATCATGATGGCGCAGAAAAAATGTAACTTTTTTTTTTCCTGCTTCCAAATTTTTTAGTAAACGAAATAATTATTTTACTGCTTTTAAATGACCTTTGAACCCATTCAGTTAAAAAATCAAAGAATAGGATTTATCAGATCTGGGATCTTTAAAATAGGCTGTTAGTCAGTTTCCAGCTTTATAACTAGTCACAGCAGTTCTACATTTTCTAAAAAGATGTCATTGGATTTTTAGAAGAATAGTTTTGTTCCTCTAAATCTTTGGTTTACTGTATTACCAGTCGCACTCAACCACAACCCACTGTTTTGCCAATTTGTATTGCCTATTCTAACCTACATGCTCCCTTTTTGTTTGATTAAATTTTGAAATTTACTATCATGAACCATTTGCTAGCAGCTTTCTTTTTGTTAAGTATTTTGTAGCATTTCAAGATAATTGATCATATTAGAGTGCAATTCTCCCCTGCAATTAATAAAATGAATAGTAGATTACTGTTTAAACTGTTTTTATTACATCTCAGTTTCAATAATTTTGCGCTCTTCAAACTGTTCTTGGTAAATTTTTACAATTTTACCATAAAAAGATAATTAGGACAATGTATCAACTTTTCTGAGTCAGTATTGACTGAGGTATTGATGGGAGCTTACTGAAACAGTGTCCTCCCAAATGAGATAACAAGAACATCCATGCTCACATTCTCAGTTTAAACATAAACAGAAACCTATGACTGCTTGTTAGGCTTCATTGACTGACTGAGAGATTAAGCCTGGATGACGGATGTCCAGGCGGATGTTTTAGCCCAACTATTTGATGTAGTTCGTACTGAGTAAAGAAGCATGAATCAACAGAACCTGTGAACCAGTGGCCATTCTAGTAAATGTTAAGCTGCAAAGCAAAGTGTCTAGGAAAACATTATATGCATGGTGTGCTCTTTTATCATGCAGACCTATCTGAGAGATAGCAGTGATGTGTTAAACAAAGAGCCAAGCCTCTTTGTCATTGAGCTAATTCTATTTGAAAACATATGTCTTATAACAATACCTTTCTGGGAGGCTTGGTTTGTCAGTTTAATCACTATATTCCAAATAAAAGTATTATAACTAACATTATACCTGCATCCTGCATTAAATGTCTCTATAATCATACTAATGTTTTCATAGTAATGATTTTTGTAAAAATTGCTGTTTAAAATACAATTCTCTGAAATTATTCCAAACTTTGTAAGTTTGTGTGTGGCTTCTAAGCTGATTTTATTTACTTTTAATTTCTTCATACCTTTAACTCCTTCAATATCTGACGGTGAATATCAAATCCTTAATATCCTTACTCATTAATGTATGAGTAAGGCCTAGATTTTAGTGTCAAGCATGCAAGACAGCCGTAATGTACAAGTTTATAATGTGAAATATTATGGGGGGAAAAAACTACTAAGACAAAAATGGTCCCGTGTGATGTTATGATTTTGATCCTTTTCATTTAATGCATGTAACAATCTGACCAACTTCAGTTTTTTCAGTAGCTATACCTAGATAATATCAAGACAAGTAAAAATCTAAAAACCCTTTATATGAAGCCTGACTGACAACAGGAAGTGGACTGAAATTTCTCAAAAAGCAAAAAAATCCATTCAGGAAGTAATAATAATGAACATTTAAAGCACTGCGGTCATTACCTCAGTTAAACAGCCAATAAAACGAATGAAAAATATGAATTAAATCATTTGAATAAGTAAAAGCACAAATCAATGTAGAATGAGCGCTTTAGCAATGCCTTCATCACTGCCGACATCTGAATGATGTCCCTACAATGCCTCTTGTTATTTATAAGAAATAGCAAGACCGTAAAAAAAAATGATTTTTTTTATTTTTTTTACAGGATGAATTATTATTTACATAACTTTGATTATCTGTGTTAGTCTAGCCAGCTTGGTAATAGTTTCTAGCTGTGTTGCTAAAACATCCATCTGCCTATTTTCCATACTTTTTTAACAACAGTCTTGAATTTGTGGGTTTCAAAATGTCTTTCTTATATTGTCAAAACTGACACCACAATAGCACAATTTCACTCTTCCAGGTAAGTGAATGTTCTTGGCCACAGATGACCCCATGTTGGGATGCTTTCATACTCGGCGTCTGTCCACTTCTGTTTTTTAGAGAAATAAAAAAGAAAACACACACACACACACACACACACACACACACACACACAGACACAAATCCAAAGTCTTGGACATGCGTCGGACAGCAAGATGTCAAGGCAAGAGCTGACCTCAACATCCCAATGGTTTTTCCTCTGTGATACGCCTTCAGGTGTCTGTGAATTGAAATCTGGTCCAGGTCAGTGAGATGGCCATGTCAAAAATAATAATGAAAAGTTAAAGTTTTATCGGTTTGACCTCAACAACAAAGTCTTTCCATCCAACCTGCCTTCCAACCAAATATATTTCATGGTTTTCATGAGCCGTCCTGTTTTATTTGCCAGTGTTGCAAACCGTTATTTTTGACACTCTGCTTTGCTTTTTTTGTGCACAGTAAGTTACAAAATGGGCTGAAAGCAATGACATGAAAAATGAAAAAAAAAATTCTCCCCATTTGTGATTTTACTCCTTTGCTGTTTTTGTCATGGTCTCATTGTTTATTGGTATTTATTCCTGTCTAGTTTTATTGTTCTGTGTTATTCTACCTCCCTGTGATCTCCCGTTACCCCTGGGCTCTCTCTCTCTCTCTCTTCCTCAGTCTACTTCCCGCTTAATCACTAAACACATGTAATCATTCTGCAACCAAGTAATTTCCTTTGTTCCACTACTTATCCTCCCAGCATATATACTTGCTTCTTCATTCTACTCACTGCTCAATTCTCCCATTCTCCCCATATGCCTTCCTTGGTTTGTGCCACTCTCCCCGCTCTGCTCCTTGTTGATCTCCTAGTGTTCCCTCCGAGTCGCTCTGTTCCTTGTTGTTTCACTGCTTGCCGGTTTCTGTCTGCTCCACCACTTTTTCGCTCTCTGTTCATTATTCATTATTCAAAACTACAATAAATCAACATCTCACCTTTCATCGTCTCTGCCTTCTGCATTTGGGTCCACAACTTACATTGCTCCCTGACAGTTTTATTGGAGTGGGCTGGCCAACCTAGAACCTGCAAGATTTCTGATAAACATGTTATGATGTATTTTTAGTAAAACAGAAGATTTTTAAACTATCAAAACCATTCCATTTAAATTATTTATTCTTTTTTTATACAATTTAACTTTAATCATAGATGATACATCAGGATAAAAATTATCTTATCACCCATGTCACTTTCAGTTCAGTATCTTCTTTTTAATCATCTCCTGTACCCTTTGCTCAAATAAACAGTAGAATAAAGTGGCAAAGCCTCTTAAAACCAAATTTCCTTCACATATTGAGAGGGTCACTTTAAAACCTTAACTTAGGTTATTTCATACTTTTCAGAGCTGGTGTTGCTGATGCTTAATGACCCAACGTTATCAGGTTTTTGTAGTAGAGCCTTGCTCTTAGTTCACAGTTCCAAAAATGACAGGAAGGAATCTTGGCCTGAAAAGAAAAATTAGACTAATATTATTCTGCTACCACCACTCAGTGGTGAATAGTCACGTTGTATATTTACTTGATAACTATAATTAAGTACATTTTTTGAGTACCTGTAATTTACTCGGGCATTTGTTTGTTTGTTTTTTCACATCAGTACATTTTAAAGAAAAATTTTGTACTTTTGACTCCACCACATTTCTAGGAAACCTTTCATTACTATATTCCTTGTAGGTTCAGGGAAGCTTTGTAATGCACCGTGACTCCTTTCTTACCTGAAATGTAATTGGCAGCGAGCTGTACTCCAAACAAATCACAGTCATTACTCACACCTGGGAAGGAAACCTGGGATTAGAAATATGTTATACTCATCCACTGTCACGAGCTCTCCCACCATTATTTAAATGTAAATGGCAGGAGAAACCAAAAAGAAATGGCCCACGCCTAAATCCGAGCTCAAAGTGTCAGATTTTACTACAGAGAAATTGTTTGCAACATCTCCAAGCTTGACAAAACCAGAGGGTAGCTTTATTATTTTAATCAATAACCTGTGAGACGGATTGAGGAAACTACTTTGGCAATGTTGTGTAATGTTGTTTTTGTTGCATTTTTTAGCTGAGGTTTCTACAGTTGTGATAGACTTTTTATAATAGAGTGCTTTTAAATGTCAGTACATTGTCAGGGGGTATCAGAGATTTACAAGATTCTGTGGAAACACGTATGAAACAATACAAGAATGTAAGCATATAAGAAAACATGTTTTCAAAACTTAAGTTATTTTAAAAGTACTTCAGTACTTGGCCCTGAGTAAAATTTTTAACGAACATATTGTGGTTAAGTAAGATTTGACCATGAATGTCAATACTTCTGCCGTCGCAATAGTACTCGCCTTAATCATAGTACTTCTCTGTCTCATCAGTCTGCAGATGTTTTTTCTCAAGTCTTGAAGATAATCAAAATCTTTATTTCACAAGATTAGAGACAAACTGATGTGGCATTTCAGTTCAGCTGTTGTTTTGACCTTGGAATCAGTTACACATTATCTTTGCACAGTCTGTGTCTGATTGTTTAAACAGAGATGGAGAGAAATGCTGTCCAAAAGTTTTGTTGATGGTTAGATTTACTTAAGCTGATTTTAATCCTGGTTAAACTTTGTTAAAAGTCACCCTCTGTGATGGGATCACAAGCTCAGACATAATAGCCATAGATTTTCTTAGATGAAGAGAAACAATATGTTTTCTCTGGAGGTCTTTTGTTTTTCTTTCAGCTGTTAAAACAAAACTTTCTTGTGACTTCAGAAAGATTGTTTTGATGAAGATGAAAAAATATCTGTAGCCTACAGAGAAGGAAGAACAAGCTACTGTGGGGAAGAAAATTGCCATTCCTTAAATATGATTTCTGAGAAGAAGACACAAAGGTCTCCATTAAGACTAGATCTGATTTTAAATATTTTCTGTATTGATACATGTTTTGATGGAGAGTTTAAGACATTTTGTCTCAAAATTAGAGGTGAATATTAAAATAGGTTCTGTTCTACATTAAAACATTCCTTTATGTCTATAGCAACATGGCCAACAAAAGCAGATGTCAGTGTATGAAAAAAAAAAACAGATGAAGGGAATCCCATAAGAAGGAAAATGAGACACAAATTATGCTAACAATAAAATATGCCTTAACACTCTGCAGAAACCATTTTTTACCGGCCTAACTATGAGCAATGTTGCCTATTTGTTTAAGTCTTTATGCAAAACCACGTAAAACACAGTGCCAAATATGGATAGATTATGGATGTCAGAGCTATAGCCCAAAATATGCAGAGGATTCTTTTTCCATATGTACTAAAACACCTGCCTAAGGACAGCAGTTTAAACTGATAGTGGCTGGGCTGGGCTGAGCTTGTTCCGGAAAAACTGGGCTGTAAGGATACTTGCTGGAGAAATATGTTATCCTATGATCTCTTAGGTAGTTTTGACAGCTCTTTCAAATGCATTCTTATCTGTCTGTGTGCAGCTGGGAAACCACACACAGAAGAGAGAAGGTGATGGAGATGATGGAGCAGTGACGACAAAACAGAAACAGTTAGGTAGCTTGTGTATTTATTTTGAAATCTTTAACCTCCCTCTTTAATCAAATAGAAAATATTTAATTGAGCTAAAATTAAACAGACAAACAAAATGTCTGCATTAGTTAAAGGTATAGGAGAGGATCTTCAGGTCATTCTCATTTTTGCAACACTGCGCATGCGCCACCTCATCTCCAGTAACGCCCCCTGATATTGGGAGCGCGCACGTCCTCTGCACATGCAGTCTGGGTACATCTGCGGGACCACAGCCTCTGGCGCCGCACCGGACTTATTACAGAATTGATTGCTTTTACAGCGATGAATTAGCTACTGAAAGGTTATTTGTTTAGGAAAACGCTTGAACAAGAACATTTGACAGTAATTAGTGATTATCAGAGATAAAGAATCAGGCCATTTGGTAGTAATTCTACATAAAGGCGTTTTCTGACGGACTCTGCGTAGCGAATTCAACACTTGTGTCAAATCAACACAAATCCTTCTAAATGAGCAGGTATAAGCAGCAGAAACTCCGCAACGAGTTGATCGGTCTTGAATCCCTTTTCGGCTTTCAATGCCCGCTAACGCACAAAGCAGGAATCTCGTGTTTGGTTCATCTCTGCAGCCGTCTTTCTTTTTTTCTCAGCGACTTCCAACACGATTTTTCTCTTGCGAGCTTGCATTTTCGCTACCGTATGGGGAGCTCCTCTCTTCAATGGTGAATGTTGCGTGTTGTCCGCCCTGTTTTTCCTTGGTTTCCTTGTTTAATTGGTCAGCACTACTATGTGTAATGGCTTCTAAGACAATACACTATGTACAGATCACTTAGCTTTACCCAAAAATGGTCAGGTGAATATTAAATATGGATCAAGAAAAATGCAAAACAGTATGGACACCTAAAAACATATTTAACATGCATGTTCCAAACAATGAAAATAAATAGATAGTAAAGCAACATGGCATTCTGAGCTGCTAGAATATTGTTAAAAATCTGTATTTCTAATAGGCAGGTGAATTCTATTAAATTTAATGTAAAAAAAACATACAGGATGTTGCATGATAGTAAGCAGTCTTAAAAAGGTTGCATTTATAGGTTCATAATACCATCCTATCTCAATGGCTTGGTGTTTCAGTAGCCTTAATAAGTACCAAGCTTCCTCAGCATTAGTTTTTTTTTCATACTGTGTTTCCGTGAAGCAGCTAGAAGGATTCCTTGGTAAGGTCTAGTGAGGAACACCAGAGGTACTTCCTGACCTCACCTAAAAATGTAAATACAACTCAAGTTGCCATAATTGTATATATGCTTCTTATTGCTAAGGTCGTAAGAAAGCATAGTGTTTATTTCCGCTGTTATGCTGATGATATTCAACTGTATTTATCCATAAATCCTGATAAACCCAATCAGTTTGCTAGATTACAGACATGTCTTGAAGACATAAAGATGTAGATGACTCTGAAGGTTTTTCTCTTGAACTCTAAAAATACAGAGGTTGTTATCTTTGGACCAGAACCTCTAAAAAATAAACTGCTTAAACTAGATGGCTTCAAACTGGCTTCTAACCATAAAGTAAGGAACCTTGGGTTATTGCTATTCAAATCGCATATTAAACAGGACTCTAAGATTTCCTTCTTTCACCTAGGGAATATGGTGTGGATTAATCTCATTTTGAATGTGAACAAAACAAAAGAGATGTTTGTAGATGTTAGGAGAATCATGGTCACATCAACCCCTATTTCCATAATAGTACAAGAAGTAGACATGGTTGGGGGAAAAAATACCTCTGTGTTTATCTGGACAACAGACTGGAATGGAGAACAAAAAAAGAAAATCCGTCTACAAGTTGGGACAGAACAGACTGTACTTCTTGAGGAAGCTAAAATCCTGCAAGGTTTGCAGCAAGATGTTTCAGATCTTCTATAAGTATGTTTGTTGTTAAGAATGTCATCTCCTCAGCCATCATCTGTTGGGGCAGCAGCATCAGACCAAGGGACCTAAAAAGGTTCAGCAACCTGATAAAGAAGGCTGGGTCTGTTCTGAGGACAAATGTGGAATCTCGGGAGATGATGAAAATAAGGATTTTACATAAAATCATAGACATCCCTGAACATTCTCTTCATGAGACTGTTATTGAAAAACAGAGTCTGCTCAGTCAAAGGCTTCTTCAGCTAAGCTGCAAAACAGAACGCTACATAAGGTCTTTCCTGCCCACAGCCTTCACCATCTACAACAACGCCTTAGTTAAATTAGATACTCCAACACCATTTAATTTACCTTAAGGATACATTTTTTGGTTTGATTTTATTTTGATATAAAAAAACGGAAACTGAACAACTGGCTAGAGACATTGGAAGTATCTACACATTGTGGGGGCAAAGCTAGCAGATACAGTATGTCTGCTCGTCAATTCGTTAAGGATGCTCTGTAGAGCTCTGAAAGAAAGCCCTTGAAACTTGAGTTTAAGTCATTGCTTAATAGCATAAATAAAATAACCTTGAAAACAGGGGATGAAGAAAAAAAAAACTTTTACTTGCTTTCCAGAGGGCTGCAGGAACTAAAACACACCAGCACAGGCAACAGAATATACAGGATGCACAGTAGTCAGGCATGCTTAACCGAAATGGCCTCCACATCATGATCTTCCAGACTACTTCGATGTAATATTTGATAAATGTTGTATTTTCAACCCTTGAAGAGTTGAAACTTCTACTTGAAAGAAATGTTAATTCCTTTCTGATATTCTTAGAGGTTCTGGTTTGGAAGTTTACTCATCTGAAAAAAAGTTTGGATTATATTCAATCTTTGCCACAATTTAGACACCCAAGGTTGATGGTATGACCCTATAAAATTACTATTCTTACGTCAAGTGTAAACCTACAAAAAACAAGATTCTAGACTGAAAATAATTGTGTATCAATCCCACAAATGGGTTGTGTTTTTTATTTCTTTCGAGCCTGTTTAGGTGTCAGCTTTTCTTTACATAGCCATGTACTGCATTCTTTCTGGGTTGCTTTGAATCCAAACCCTCTACGTATTCGCAACTGATTTCTTTATGTCTAAAATGAATGTCTTCTTCTTAGCATACCAAGGTTATAATCAAACCGCACTGAGGTGTGTAATTATATTTAAATCTCTGAATGGCTGCCCCGAATTATTTTACATTTTGATTCCCATGCAGCCACAGGTGTTTGGAGACCCTCATTTTGAGACTGTTAAACTAATTATAGTCAAAGACCAGGGATAGTCGATTTAAGGTGCTATTAGCGCACTTGAGGGTAGGGTGTGTTGTTTACGACCCAAGACTGACTTATCAAGATGTTCATTTGTTCTAATGATTATGTACTTACTTCCCCAATTATTCCATTTATGGTTGGTTCTGTGGAGTGTCACTTACTGCTTAATTTCTTTTAATAATGTCTCAGCTCATATCTATATGTAACATAAATGTTTCATGGTAGGGATTAATCATCAGAGAACCCTTCCCTAAAGACCTGGAATAAAAAGGGCGCCTGCAAATTCACAAGCAAATAACCAATATTTACTCATCAAAGATAACAATGTGACATTGTTTTGAACAAGAAAAATAGTAAATTGATGGCTGATGTTTTTAATACTGTTATGGGTGAAATATTTAATTAAATCAGTCTTTCAAAATGACATTCTGGTTTGGCCTGTAAGACTGAAAAGATGTGCAGGACTTTGACTTTAATACATGTTTGGAGATTGATCAACCTCTTCATGAAGGATTATATATAATTTTGCTCAATTTACTTGGTGAAGCATCAATTACTTTTTCTGATCAAATTCCAATGTAACCCATGGTACTTTTCGCAAAAACTACTACACCCCTGATGAGAATACAGGAGAACACTCTGGTGGCAAAACCCAATAAAGGGAATGAGGTGAGTTTTATCGGTCCGAATTTCATCCTCCCTCTATTTAATCTCCCAACAAGTGTTGACCGGCCAATAGATCACTTACCACATCACTATTTAACAAGTATGAAATAATGAATTTGATCAATGTCCAATTATGTACTACTACAATTATTTATTACTCATGTAATAAAAATTTTTATTAGTGCAATACGTCTGTATATGTTTTGTTAGATATCTATTTTGGAGTTCTATCCCCCATTTGAGGAAACGCCACCAGCCTCAACAGCTCCCAACCCACAAGAAACAGATTCAATTATCAAACGCTTAATTCTCAAAGGGGGAGATTGTTGATGTATTCCAACAAATAAAGGTTTGAGAGAGGTTTACAATACACTTCTTTCTATAGAAACTTTGCCCTGGAACCCCTTCCTCCTTCAGATATTTGATGGATAGCCTACCAGCCATCTCATCATTGACAATTATCATCCTTGTCTTAAAAAAACAGACAAAGCCACTTGATTATAAAAGCTACAGGTCAATAAGCCTGATAAACAGTAATTGCAAGTTCTGCCTTGGGTTGAAGTGACTGCTTTGGATTAGCTCATGCCAAGCCTTGTAGATCCTGAGCAGACAAGATTAATTCATACATGAAACTTTCATGGTCCATGTTGTTTTGGTTTTGGATTATTTTCTAGTTTTCCTTATGTTACTTTCTATTCTGTTGAGCCTTCTTAGATGTTACTGTTTTGTGTTTCTTCAGAATCCCTTTGTTCATCGTGCATGCTTGTTTTCTGTCTGCTGAACCTCTCCATTCTCTGGATCACCTTGACCTTAAACCTACCTCTAGTCCCCTTTCGTGCTGCCATGGAACCTCTAGCAGCAATAATACTCAAGGACCACAATTGTCTGGTATATTTACTGGAAAATTAATAAATAAATAAATAAAAAATCTGTTTTTTTTCGCTTTAAATCTTATAGCCAGAAGACTTGGTTTTTGGCAATCATATGTGTCCACTCATTTAGCTTAGCCTATCAGTCTCAGCTACCTATGTATTTTACCATAGCTCAAATCAAGCTGACATCACAAGTGTGTTGGTGTCCAATATTTGATGCCTAAGGGGACAAAGTATATATATTTAAGTTTAATTGTGTTACAGAATTCAATTACTTCTTGCAGCCACTCTCATTGAGAATTCCACCAAAGGACTTCCACTGATTTGGCAGACTGTGCGACCAATTCATGTGGAAAATGCATGGATTTGGTGTCCCAAACTTATGTTTCTTTATTGTTATGCATTTAGTCTGAGGCAAATGGTTTCCATTGCCATTGCTGTTCAAACAAGCATCCCAATGGTTTAGAAGATTCTTGATTCAGATTCTTATCAGCAAGTTTCACAAGAGACACAGACTCACCCCATTTTCTCAGCTCCAGCAGAGGTGTGGAGAAAAGAGGTATCATTGTTAATTCATAACTCACACATCCATACTTAAAGCTCTGAATCCCAAAATATGACGCAATCCAAAATAAAAGCAAATTCCCTTTTCTCTGTAGATTACAGTATGGGTTTAAAAATTTATTTATTTTTTCTAGGAGATTTATGTGAAGGAGGAGGATGGGTACTTAATTAAGGTCCTTTGCTAAACTTAAAATACTTGTGTGGAGGTACCTCCAACTCTGTCAATTAATAAAATGTAAAATGTAAAAAATCAAGATCTCGATTAAATATTTTACCAATGAAATAATGTTGAAAACTACTCTCTAGTGCCCCCTTTTTAAGTAATTTTTATTTTCAGGCTAATAGGAAAAATATCCATATATGTGGTTCCCCGTGTTGTCGGCGAGGGTGCCAAGGTCGTTCCTGCTCCTGTGCACCTGTGCCGTCGCACAGGTCTTGCTGCTCCGCTGTTTTCAGAGCGGCTTAGGAGGAGTGGTAGACCAAACACACTCTGCCCGAGTGTTACTCACCGGTAACGTTGCTCCTTGGTGCCAGTTTCTATGCGTTTCTCCTCGTTGTATCTTTGTGTTTCCACGTTGCCTCTAGAACCACTAACTTCTTGTGTGCTCAACCCAGGTCAACCTCTCAGAGAATGCTCCGTGACTCCATTACTTTCAAGCTACTGGAAATCCTGCCAACTGGCTCACTCTCCACACACAACACCATCTATCCCCCGCCGTTGGACAACTCAGCCTCTTGTATCATCACTGCCCTCAACCCGCTCACCTCTCCCTGGCAGTTATCATCCACCTCTCAAGTAAGATCCACTTCAGTCTCAATAACCTCAACCCTCTGCCTTCACCAACCTTCTCTGTCGTCAATCTCCAGTGTTCCCGGTCCTCTGCACCGTTCCTGCAGTTCCTGGTTCCAGATTCACCTTTTACAATAAACTCTTTAAACTTGCTGAGGGTTCTCTTGAGAGTCGTCTCTGCATATGGGTGAAAAAGCTAAAACAAAACATGACACCTGAGAATCCCTTATTTAGGGTTTATGTAGGGTAATCCAATTAAAGGTTGTGTGTAATAATTTACCAGGCCTATATAGAGGTTGTATTAGTCCTGTTGTGGCTTTTTCAAATATCCGATAAACGATCTTATTTCATTTACTTCTTTGTTAATAGCCATGTCTTTAGAGTCTTTCAGATTTATCCTTTAAAGAACTTAATTTTGTTTCTAATCTTTGTAAATTTGGAGTGGCAGCTCAAGAAAAATAGATCGGCCCATGAGTTCCTCTGTGTTCCTTTATGACATGTCCAACCACAATACTCACTCTCAGTTGAACATTCATGTACATTTACAGTATTTTCCCTGGCAAATCCTGCTGGCAAAAGTTTTTAATATTCAGTTTCTCAGAGATAGAGAAAAAACTGGCATAATTGACAAGCAAAGAGAGAGTAAGTGGATTAGAGTGGATTAACTTTAAAGAGTATGCAGATGCAGCCCCTCCTCCATCAGGAAAAAGAGGATAATTGTCGTGATCTTCTGAAGTTAACCACTCTCTGCAGAATAACAGGGTGACGGTGAAAAACAATGTTCCGCTGCAGCACAAGCAAGCCAAAATGGACACCGAGGTTCACAGTCAGCACTCATACACCCACAAATTCTCATGCACAAACAGTCAAACCTGGAACCTTGCAAACTGTATCTCCTTTGTATGTGTAGTACCCACTCACTGGACTCATTATTCAATAATGCGTGTAATTAAAGCTCTTTGATCAGGGTGGATAAATACTCAAAAAGTGCACTCGGTGTACCCACTAAAAATGGAGTGGGCATATGTTGTGTGTCATGGGTTAAAGGAAAGGGTTAGGAAGGCACAAAGTGTTTTTTTCCTCCTTTGCAACATGTTCTGATATTACAATGCTTTGAAAATACTTCACAACTTTTTACATTTTGTTAAATTATAACTAAGTACTACTCATTGTTTAATCACATATAATCGCATGTGTTTGTTCCTCTTTACGCTGATAATCCCTAAATATAATCTATGTTCCCCAGCTTTCGTCAGCATTCACAAATAGTAAAACTAGTAAAATAGTTTACCTGTTTGTAATCTATCTTTAAAACAAGTTTGCATCAACTATTTCTAAGTGAACAGTAGAACAAGCATAATGCAGAACAAGGAAAACAGCAGACAGTACTTTCAAAATGGAAATATTGCTTCACAACTGGAACTGACAAGCTGCATAAGGAATTAGATATTTGTACATACAGATTTAAATTTGTGATAAAAAGCACCCATGTCGTTTTTGTATACACAAACAGTCATACAAGGAAATAAGTACACAGCCAGGAAGATTTTGTATGTACATTGTGGGTGATGGCGTAAAATTAAATTTAAACTAATATTTATATATCAAACAAAGGAAAAAAAAAACTGTCTTTCAAAACCAGTATGATCACAATAGGAGGTTCGACCTATTCTAAATACACGAACTCAAGCAAAATCATACCAGCTTCTCTCTTAAATAAAAATAAAAACAACATGCAAGCTTCTGAAAGTGAGACCAACATTTGTGAGTAAAAAACTGTTTGGTGATTTACACTTTGGCAGATTTGATTAAACAACAGTTGTGGGATGTAAGTTTTGAAAAAAAAAAAAACAGAATTGCTTGGATTTAGAGTCACACAAACAAAGCTACGTTTTCTGATGCCAACTTGCACCAAATGTTGTTGAAGTCAGTCCATCATCTCCTTTAAATCTAACAAAAGGCTGTTAAGAATTTGAATTTTCTCTCCGAGGCATCACAGTTTCCATAAACTAACAATAACATTTTTTTATTAAATCTCTTTATTTATAATGTTACTTTTGTTATTTTCATTTATTTCATTATGTTTTTATCATGTACTGCACTTTAAAAGGACTGGGGAGGAGCCGACTGTATGTAGCGTATCAATTATTGTAACACATAACATAATTTGCAGATACACTTTTCCATCTTTTTGGATTTATATTTATTGTCTTATAATGGTCATTTTCCACTTTCTTACAATCACAAATGAAAGTTGATTTTTTTTTCATTTTCTTTTAGTTTTGTTGCTTATTGTTTTTAAAGGGCATTTTATAGCTTCCTGCTTAGGATTTTAATTAGTGAAAATAAAATCACAAATTCTCTACTGACAACTAAAGGAATTTGTTCTAAGATTGATGAATAGTAATATTTTAAGCAAACTGCTGTATTATTCCTAAAAAGCCTTTCAGCATAATGAGTCAACAATCAGTCTAACTGACCAACATGGGAGCCTATCTATGATTATCATTTGAGGGGTAGCATTATAAAACACAGCATTATAAATTGACTTGAAATTAGTTTATCTCATTTTATGTGTCAAGCAATTTAATCTACATTTGCACTGAAGCAATCATTGTTGCAGTGTCTCGCATTAACATTCAGATTAATATGATTTTTGGTGATATTTTGGCTCAAAAAAGACATTAACAATATAATCTTTCTACAGTAAATGGAACTTCAGCCTCAGCAGCTTCTCGTCCTACACATATTTCACCCAAAGACCCAGCATGCTCAGAAAATTAATCTGATAATTTAAGTTGCAATGCTATTATTGCAGCTACTGCTTTCAGAGCACACTCCAATCTCATTAATCAAACAAGGCAGATGAGTAATTTAAGATTGCGAGAATAGGTGTCTACCTCTGACCAAACAGATGATGATTGTCAGAAGATGACTCACATATCTTCAAGGCCAGGAGGAACTGTATGAAGAACCTTTCAATGAATGAAATAAAGGGGTTGATATTACTAAGTGGGTTAGTGTGTCATTACAGGGGCAAGAAACAAGCACGTTATCATGAATAAAGATAATTAGGATGTCTCTTTAAAATGTTATCTTAACATTGTTTGTGGATGGCTTGGCATGACGTTGGAATCCATGGGAAAAGGTAAGCATTAAAGATGAAGAAACAAAATTAAAACAAAAACAAACTCACACATACACACACACACACACACACACACACACACACACACACACACACACACACACACACACACACACACACACACACACACACACACACACACACACACACACACACACACACACACAGACAGACAGACAGACAGACAGACAGACAGATAGATTATGGTGCAGTGACATACTGTACTCTTTGATATTATGTCTCCATAATGTCTTTCTTTAAAGAATCCTAAGCTTAAAAGTTCAGCTGCATTGACTTAAATTTTTGCAAAAGTATTACTTTTTTGTCTCTTTCCTTTAGACCTATAGTAGGACCAGTTGTCCAAGAAGAAATAACAAACTTCCAAAAAGGTTTAGATACATACATGAGTCATGCTCCACTGCTGAAGCTTGGAAAAAGCAAGTGAAATACTTGAAGAAAATATGGTGATATGGTCAAAGTGAATTATGCCATACACATTGTGCATAATTTACTTTCTTTTGTGAGAAATGTATTATTTTTCCACTTTTGTCATCCTCTCTGCAAAGTTGTTTTTAATACAGCCAAGGAAAATGTAAAATAATCTACTTACAATAACAATGTAAAAAGAAAACCAGCTGTTGTATTTCTTAAGAAAATTATATTCAATTATTTTGTTTCAACTGAGAATAGTGAAAATGAGTTTATGTTTGCAGTTTTCAAGCTCAGTTTCGAGCAGGTGAGCGAAAATGTAATGTAAGTGTAAGAAAATGTCTGCTAAAATAACAACACTGCTGCCATCTGGTGATCAATAGGAAGTAGGCCTAATTCTGTTTTGCATACTGACAGATCATTAATATGATGTCATATTGTATATATATATATATATATATATATATATATATATATATATATATATATATATATATATATATATATATATATATATATATATATATATATATA
>JAVLVB010000397.1:60141-147396 GCA_032876305.1 Orestias chungarensis | reverse complement strand
AATTAAAATTAAACATTTTGAATAAACAATTTTTATCAGTTTTATTTTTTATTTTTTTATTTTTTTCTATCAGTGCATAGAAAAATAAATTCAGATTTAATTCACACAATTAAAAATTTTAAATGATCTTTTTTGGGCTGGTTCTGCAGCTCACCCCATCTTCCTTGCAGCTATTTAGAGTTTCTTCTAATTGCTTTGGTCCAATTCTCTGATCAGGATTAAAGCTCTTATTACTGTGAGTTCAACCTCCGCAAAATTAAGTAATTCCCTCATCATAATAGCAAATGCAAGTCCCTTTGGACATACATCCAACGTTTTAACACAATTCTTTTTTTATATAACTTGACTTCAATTATTCATGTCATATCAGTTAAAACAATCTAAATTTACGAGTGCTGAATCTTCCTGATTTTCATTGCTTTAGTCTTTACAAACAGCAGGGATGCAAATGGACATGAAGGAAGAATCCTCCAGACGAAATCACTTCCCTAAGAAATGGATCTTAAATCTTTTTGCAAGTTAGTTTTTTTAAATATTTTTATTTGCACATAAATCATAGAGAGGAACCACCCAAGCAGCAACAGTGCTCCTTTCTCACATTACTCTCTGTAGGCAGATGGCACCTGTGTGAGCCAATGCCTTTAAACCTTGACAACCGAGAGAGACAAGGCTGAAAAACCTGATGGCCTAAGCTAGTGCAAAGAGAATGAAGGTTATTCATTTGTTGTCATATGATAAAACTGCTTTCTGTGACCCAACTTATGCTGGCAATTCTCACAAACATTCCCTCAGACTCTAAATAGGTATCTGGAAATGCATAATATGCATGTAAACAGCAAGTTTCCCTTTTAGTGGATTTGTCTACATGACTAAAGATTTTATTTGTATGCTTCGAGCTAAAAAAGAAAAAAAAAGATTATCTATTTTTTCCTTTGTTAAGAAAATAATATATTTAATGCAGAACATTGAGGCCGATAGTCTATATTGAGTGCTTTTTGTTCTCTAGCTGTTTTATCCACCGATGCTCTAAAACTCGAGTCAAAACACAAAGCAATGCTGCCTCCATCTGGTGAAAAATGGTAAGAGTTTCACTCAGATGCCAGCTGAATAACATTCTTCTAAAGATTTTCCTGAGATTTTGTCTTGACATAAAATGATATTTATGATTAGTTAATCTGTTAAACCTTAGTCTGTTAAACCTTTTCCCCCTGCAATAGCTGCTGAAGATGATAGGCCTGCTTCATCGTATTCTTCTATAAACAACCTGCTTTATTGTTTGTGCACCATTATTCCAGTTTTATAAGACAAAATATATTTTCAATCCAACAAGTTAAAAACAGAAAACAAGAATATCCATTTATAATTAGATTTTTATTTGAGAATTGTGAGTTTTGGTTTCATTTTGGTAGTATTTTTCTAGACAGCATCAACAGTCGAGAAACTTAATCTGAAAGTATAATTTTGAGACAGTTCTGCTGCTCACAACATAGACTTTGCCTTCATAGCCAGCGACTCCATGGCAGAGAAGAAGGTTTGCGGCTTCGCAGATTTCTCAATTTTCGCATTATCACAGAAAGGAGGAGGGATTAAATCCATCGGCTTAGATAATCCAATCACCCAGTCGTAGGTGCTGGAACACAGGGAAAACTTTAATTACTATTTTGATTTAACAAGAGAAAAAAGTTTTTTAAGGCATTTATTGACTATTACTGAATAAATTGCTACATTGGAATAAAGATACTAAATATATATAAAAAATGTGGGATTGTTTTTAAATTGAGGCTACCAGTCTCTTATTGTAACAAATTACTTAGGTTTGGATAAGTTAAAAAAGAAAAAAACTCTTTAACATGATGTCCTGCATCAGGATTGTGCTTGTGTGGTTGTGTTTGTCCAACCTGATGGCGGTCAATCCTGCTTTAGGAGAATAGCTTGTAAAGGTCACAGGGAGGCAGCCAATCTCAGTGAAGACAAGTGAATATGTGTCTGCAAAACATAAAACATGATTCTGCATTAAACATGAAAGCATTTCAAAGTCAGCCTGCAACACCAATAAAGAGAGCGTGTCAGAAGTTCATTGTTCTACTGCATATCTCATGCGTGCTTGATGTTAATTTAATTCAAATTTAAACATGCTTCATTAATGCAAAAGAAAAAATTTAATAAATAGTTATTGAAAAAAAACATTTAAGGTCACAAACCAAACAGCAAAAGAAAAATGCTCACTTTTGTCCAGTCAATCAGTTCACAAACCACTTTTACAAATTTAGCCACATTCTTTAAGTAAATGGGTTTTGCAGGGATATTCATAATTTTGGACTATTGCAGTATAAACACAACAGTAATAGAAGAATTTGAGTTTCGATTTTCTAAACTTCTTAAACCTTATTTACACAGAAATACATAAGCCTATAGGCTAATATGCATACAAATTATATGACCCCTTGTTGCCATGCGCAAAGTCAATACTCAAACTAAACAAATGCACAAAAATATGTGAATAAGTGATTTGTATATCACATGATTAATTATTTACTTCATAGCACTAGGGATAATAAAGGGTAAAGTATGAATGGATTCAATCTGTGGCTATACAGTACAATGTTTTTAAAAGGTATGAAGTGTCTATCTGTGTGTGTGTGTGTTGTATGTGCATCAGATTTTAGTTAAAGATGCATGTTTCATGTAACAGAGATGCCTCATAAGGAGAGGAGGTTAAAGCAGAAACAAAAGGAGCTGTGTGAGCCTGATATGATGTGTTGTGATTCCATGTTACATTTTTTATAGTATGGGTTGGTACAATTCAACAGGTTGTACAACGTGGTATGTTTCTGTGTCATGTTCAAATCCATGCCCCGTGTGCCCCCTTTTAACTTTGAGCACCTGCCCCTCCAAATGTCTCTGCTCTGCCCTGGTGTTTAATTTAGTTTTTTTGTATTTTCTGCATCAACAGTGGTTTTTGGCTTAGAACATGGTCTTGGAAGCCATTTGTTACCAAATCTGATTGTTATTGTTGTATCATAAATCCAATCACTGAAGTTTAAGTATTGAATATTACAGAGCACGTTTCTGTTTGAAATACATTTGCTTACTTCCTGTTGGTTCCATTTAACACTGTAACTGTTCGATGCTAAATGACTGGCACCAATCAGGACTTGGTGGGAAAATTGAATGAAGATTTCCTGAGAATATCCTTAAAGATAGTACATTCATGATAGAAGGGGGAGATGGGTTTTTCACATCTGGACAGATTGGCTGGTTTAACTCTAAATCACTTTAATAAAGGATTTAACATATGTACATAAAGTCATAATTGTATTGTTCTCATCCAGAATCAAACTGACTCCAGACATCAGTTTGACACCCTTGACTCAGGCAAGATGTCAAAGGTCAGGGTGTTCTTTCTTACCATTATTTGGAAATTTTCCACCCCAGGTGTTGATCAGCAGACCCATACCCCAAGAGGAACTGGAGCCCAGGAAGACCTGGCTAATCAGAGTTGCATCAGCGGGGACATGCATAGGTATAAAGTAGGTATCCAGTGGCAATATCTGGCAGGACTGATTGCTCCAATTGATTTCATACATGACTTCCTGGAAGAATGAATGTCATCAGTTTGTCATCCTGTTTTTCAAAATACATCTTGCGTTTCAGACATATATGAAATGTAAAATGGATCAGGAGATGGGATCATTTAGATAAATGGTGCTGTGAATTTAATTAAATCCAATAATAAACCATAATACAGATTATAATAGCACGGATTTTAGCGCTTAGTTTGCGAGACTAAAGTCATGAATGCATTTTTGGTTTTTTTAAACTTTTTTACACTTAAACAGTTATCTTACTTTGAGAAAATTAAATAATCATATATAACCTTTTTTTTTTGCCTGTATTCATTGGCATGTGGTTTGTCTTAATTAGATAAAAGGATTTTTAGGAAAAAAAATGCATTTCCCCAGAAAGTGGAGATCTCTAAAGTAAATGAAGAAATGTGGACATTTGGGATAGTTTCCTGCTTATATCTGTATAAATTAGACCAACCTGCTGGTAAAGCATCAACACATCAACTTCCACGGTGACACTGCCCAGGTTGCCATAATGTCTGGCTCGCAGTCTCTGTCCGAGAGCGTCATAGGATACCGTTCCTGTTATCAAATATCCATGGGCCGTCACCTGGTAAGGCAATACAAGTGGTGGGAGGTAAACAATAACTCAGAGATCCAATAAGCATCCAGATAAGTTCTCAACGTGGTAAAACCTAGAATCAGTTATTAGTTAGCGAACGTACCACGCTAACACCACCAGTCAGCAGGTCTGGAACAACTATGGTAAGCAAATTTAAACCATTAAGAAATTCTCTGTCTAGGTCCAGTTTTCCAAAAATAAAAAAATAAAAAACTTACTACAGGGTTTGGGTGCCTGGCTTGTAGCAGCTGCCAGCAGCAGGCTGAAGCAGGACATGACACAGATTGAGTTCATGGTGAGTAGATCAGGAGCAGGTAAACCTGTCAGCACTTTATTATGGAAAGCCCAAACACTGTCCTTATGTACCTGCTCACAGATGACTCTGTTCACATGCCCAGCTCTTTCATAGGTTGTTCTTTTGTGTTTATTTGGAAGATGAACAAACACTGCCCCTCAGATAAGATACAATGGCAGCTTGCAAAACTATGGCTCACCACCAGACCTTTGTTGAGGAGAATGATTGAAAGCTGGTGAGGGAATTAAGTCATTTGATTCTACATATGTTAGTAATGAAGTTAGAATAGAGTGAAAAAGTTGACTTATCTCAGAACTCCTATTCAAAAAGAGATACTTCATTACCAACAGACTGATATATCTTAAATGTTAGTTTAGTTTATTGTGGATGTTTATGACTGACTGATTTAATATCTAAAATGTATATTGTGAAAAAGTAAACTACTGACAACACCTGGTGCCACATTCTTATCAGCTGATTGACATAAAAGAGCTGCAAAGGCATTTGAATGTCTTTTCAAGGACTTTTTAATAAAGTCTATCATTCTGGTTCTGTAGCCAACAAAATCATGGGAAAGACTATTGACTTTACAGTCAACATTCATCTTTTGGACAAAAAAGACGAATATGGACACATTGCAGTAAGAGGGCAAGACACAAAAGGTTATAACTGAAGAGTATGGCTGTTCAAGGAGTTTGTGCCTAAGAACATTAATAGGGAGGCGAAATGGAGGGAAAGACGTGGTAGAAAAAGTTGTACAAGCAATAAGGATAACCACACCCTGGAGAGGATTGTGAAACAAAGCTTATTCAAAAATCTGGGATAGATTCATAAAGAGTGAACAGCAGCTGGAGTGAGTGCTTCAAGAACTACCACACACAGGCATGTGCAAGACATGGTTTTGAACAAGACAGCGTCAGCAGCATCTAGCCTGGGCTGAAGACCAAAAAAGGACTGGATTTATGCTTGGTGGTACATAGTTATGTTCTCTGATGAACGTACATTTAACATTTCCTTTGGAAATTAAGGTCCCAGAATCTGTAGGATTCCATCAGGTGGTTATTTCCGAGCAGCTTCACTCCTTCCCACAGGGCCACTTGAACCAAAAGTATAAAAAAAATTGTATCTCATTAGAAACACATTTTTTTTGGACATTTCAATAATAAGACAGAATTTTTGCCTTGTGCAGTTACAGATGTCCATCCATTTTCAAAAACATGAAAGACGCCCCAGCTCTGTTAACTGTCTAATATTTTGTCCTTTGATAAAAGCAATGCGATTTGACGCTAATCTCGATCTAGTGGTATTTGCTTTGCATAGCTTTGGTTCACTAGAAGGACAACACAACCTATACAGGGGAATTTTTGAAGGAAAATAAACCCATCAGCAACTTTATTAGGTACACCAGTCCAACTGCTCATTAACGCAAATGTCGAATCAGCCAATCGCATGGATGTAACTCAATACATTTAGTCATGTAGACATGCCCAATACGATTTACAGCAGTTCAAACCGAGCATAAAGGTGATTTAAGTGACTTTGAACACGGCATTGTTATTGGTGGCAGACGGGCTGGTCTGAGTGTTTCAGAAATCTACTGGGATTTTTACGCACAACCATCTCAACAGTTTACAGAGATTGTTCCAAAAAAGAAAAAATATCCAGTGAGCGGCAGTTCTGTGGGCGAAAATTCCTTGTTGATACCAGAGGTCAGAGGAGAATGGTCCGAGCTGATAGAAAAACAACAGCAGAATACACCGG
This sequence comes from Orestias chungarensis, assembly GCA_032876305.1. NCBI lineage: Eukaryota > Metazoa > Chordata > Actinopteri > Cyprinodontiformes > Cyprinodontidae > Orestias > Orestias chungarensis. The sequence goes on along the minus strand of JAVLVB010000397.1, from coordinate 141,152 downwards.
TTGCCACTTATGTCAGCCAAGAACAGAAACGGAGGCTTCAATTCAGTTTCACCTAACCTTGACAATAGAAGAATTGTTATCATTGCCGTGTCTGGGGAGTCTCGATTTCTGCTGCAACATTTGAATGGTAGGGCCAGAATTTGACTTCTAAAACATAAAAGCATGGATCCATCCTGCCTCATCTCAACAGTTCAGGCTGGTGGTGGTGGTGTAAAGGTGTGGGGGATACATTTTTGGCTCTCTTAGTACCAACTGAGAAACGTTGCAATGCCACAGCCTACCTGAGTATTGTTGCTGACCATGTCCATCCCTTTAGGACCACAGTGTACCCATCTTCTGATGACTACTTCCAGCAGGATAAACCGCCATGTCATAAAGCTCACATCATCCCAGACTGGTTTCTTGAACATGACAATGAGTTCGCTGTACTCAAAAAGCCTGCACAGTCACCAGATCTCAATCCAATAGAGCACCTTTGGGATGTGGTGGAACGGGAGGTTTGCTTAATGGATGTGCAGCCAAAAAATCTGCAGCAACTGCATAATGCTGTCATGTCAATATGGAAAAGACTATGAAAAATTCTACGAATAGCTTGTTAAATCTTAGCTACAGAGGTGTCAGGTAGTTCTGGATGTCCAACCCAGTACGTGCAAGCTGTACCATAATTAGGTGACCGACGAGTGTATTTGCAGATTAAGTTTTGAAGGCCAATTTAAAATAAAAGAAAAAAAACATACACAGTAAATAATTAAAATATTTTTAGTTTATTTTTAAATAAGTGTTAAAGAGTGAATGGCCTTAAAAATGTCATTTTCTGTATTTCTTCTAAACAAAAGCTGTTTATATGAGCATCTTGTTGCTGTGTTTGATTGGCCATAAAAGCTGAACTCCATACAGAATTTTTGTTTTTTTTCTTTCCAGGACAGATATGAGACCCCAGAGCAAACAATGCAGACTGGCTGATTAAAATAAACTTCTGTTTCAGAACCAAATTGATCGCACACATGCGATCAATTTTCAAATTGTAGCCTCTGCATTGGTGCAGTTAGATATTTAATTATTTTTCAATTTAAGTACAAAGATTTTCCTATTTATTAGACAAACATGTTTTTTTTAAATCAACCATGTTGAAATTCTGAAAACGTTGGTCAAACAAAACATGGCAACAAACCAGCAAGAATCCCCTGGTATGAAGGAAGATGTGCTAGAGCAGATATTCTCAGCCCAAAATTTAAATTAATCCTAAACTTGTGTTTTTTAGCATGTGTAGCAAAACAGTGTTTACAATTCGAGAACATCAGCAGCATGTGTGTGGAAAACCAAACATCCGTCTTGTCAGTCAACAAACCGTGTGAACCGTGCAGATACTCAGACTCGCTGATTAGTTCAAATGGTAGGGATGGAAAAACCGAAACTGAACAGGTCAGGGTGAATGTCATGTTTATTTCCATGTATGCATCATAAATTACAATCTCTTTGCAATCTTTGCTCTAACAAACATTACCTCAAGCATTTCAGTGCAAAAAAAAGCTAAAGCCATGTCAAATGAAAATGGTACTTGAGCGTAATTCCAGCAAACTATAAAGCCAGTGTTGACACATAAATTAAAAAATAAATATAGTTAAAAACTTCTGAAACCAACAGAGCAAATGTTAGGAGAACAAATGAATAGGTTCTCTATTATGTAGCTAGCGTCAACTTACAAAAAAATCCCTCTCATATACATATATGTATGAATACTGAAGTTTCTAAACATGATATAATAATGTTAGTTTTTCAAAGAACATCTCTGAGAAGATTACTCTGGATTTCTGCGTATTTTCCGAGTCAAATTATTTACAGTAAAGACTTTTTGGAGATTTTCTATGAGAATTAAGCTCAAGATAAGCCCATCTGTTCACCTTTTCCTTTTTAACCCACACATAAGTTATACACAGGAATCATGAGTGGTTAAAAAAAAAAAAGGCGTTAGTTGATTCTGACATGACCTCAAAAATACAACAAAGTTTCTGGCACGCTTATGTGGTCATTCAGTCAATAATCATTCATACATCTTTTCAATTCATATCCCCTCCTCACAACAGATCTAATCTAGATGAAGCACGTCTAGCTCAGCTCTGCTGAAATGATGCAGCTTCTGTTTCTTCTTTCTATTCACAACTGAATGTAATCCTCAGCCGTCCATGTACTGCTCTCCATGCTGATCATGATTCATCATAAACACCTATATAATAACATATATGTTTTATATCTACCTCTAGAGCCCAGCCTGTCCCATCAGCATAACTTTCTGACTTCTGCTACCAGTGTTTTAGTAACAAGCTAGTTGAAGCTTTTCAATCTAAAATTGAAAAATGATCATGATACAAGTCAAGCATGCGCACCCATACAAGTAACACTCAAACCTTGAAATAAGACAAACCCTCAATGGTGAAGGTTTTGTCCAAATCAGATACATTAAAGTTAAAAAAAATGTTTGTTTCATCTGATCTGTTAGTAAAATCAGCAGGTTTGTCTAGTGCTGGACATTCTGGTGAACTTGGTGTCTGCAAGAGCAGAAACTGCTTTCAAAAAGGACCAGAGACGTTAAAGTAAATGCAACACAACAACAATAGGCTTGGTTCTCGAAGGTGCTCCAAACAAGGGATTATTCAGATGTGGCAGAAATCTTATTTGTAGAGACTGGCATCCGGGATTTAAGTCTTATAAGTTCATGGTCCTTCGGTCGTCTGACATTTGCTCTGCCAGGGCCATCTGTCAGCAGTCGGAGATTTCTGAAGCGTTTGAGTCACTGGTGAGCTTCCGCCGTTGCCTTACAGATTTCTCCTCATCCTACGGAGCAGGAAATGTTATCTCAGGGTTACAGAGAGCAGCTTGAAGCACGTATTCACAATAACTATTTAAGAGAACCACGGGGGTTTAAACTGGAGGTAACGCTTTAGATATTACCCTGAACCTTTTAGCTGTGTCGCAGAATTGTCCGAAGCCTTTCAAAATGGTTATTACAATCAAAGTAATTATTTTTTGTACAGCTGGTGTTTTCCGTTTACATTTATAAAATATTTAAAAAACACAAAAACCTATGATTAGCCGTCTGTGAGGATGGCATGAGCAAATCTCACAATCCTCCCAACATATTAAGAGTTTAAAACATGCGTGGTAAAATAAATAAATAAACATCAAGATGGCACCACATTATACACATCCATGTTAACAATTTCCATCTTCTAGAGCAACTTTTTGTAAACTTTTAAAGATTTTTAAAATCAAGACTCACCGTCTGGAAGACTCCGTTCTGTCCCCAGTCTCCTGGGGAGTGGTCTTCAGGATCCTCAACCTCGTCTTCCTCCTCCTCGCCATCTTCCTCTCTCACTGTATCCATCCCATCTTCCTCGTACTCTGTCAGGCAGTCGGATTCCTCAGCTGAACACAGATATAAAACATACAGAAAATATTTAACTGACCCATAAATGCAAATACAACCTATGTGACTCTAGAGAAAGCGAGGAGTTGTCCACTATTGTTATAAAGTGTCCTTAGGTGTCTTGAACGGTGCTACCAAATAAAACGCATTATTAATATTATTATAGGAGGATGGACGCTGCTCTAATTACTTCACCCAATAAAAAGCTAGACTGATTCCTTCACACACAATTCGTCCCTCCTATTTTCTACAGGAACTCCAGGATATCAAGACTGAAGAAACTTGACAACTTTTTAAAAGGACATGAGTCAATGCCTATTTCATTGCCCTAATTTTACATAAGAACAAAACAACATCTGTCACAGAAAGGGGTTGGTTGGATGTTTCATTCCTCCAAATCCCTGACCAGGAAGCAGCCATCACCTTCTGCAGCTACGTAGCTTTGCACCGGCTCTATCCGTGACACGATCTCTGCAAGGTCCGTGAAGTCAGCCCCTGGACACGTGCAGGTCTGCCAGACAAGGAATCCATCTCAGTCATGTAGTAAATCCCCATCTTTTAAGGTGAACTTAAATAACCCAGAGGAAATCATTAAAAATGTATCATCTGAGCGTGCGAATGAGCTCCACTCACGTCTGTTTTCTTGCTGTTGTTGTAGTCAGCCGAGCGGTGATCCCTCAGCATGTTCTCGATTATGTCCCCCCGAGCCCAGCCAGTGAACACCAACTTGCCATGCTGATAACCAATATCCTGCCGCCATTAACAAATGCAAAAGGTTTTTCAGCCAACATTAGTACTATAAGGAGCTTAGTATTTACTGTATGAAGTTAATTCTATGGAGAATTGTGGTCAATTTTTAATAATGTGAAATTTGGAGATGTGAAACCAACAAAGTTAGTTTACTTTATTTACAAATTTCTACTAGTTGTTTAAAATATGTACCAGTTAAATTATTTTTAAACCAATTGAATAATTTTATATAGATTAGTATTTTTTGAAAGAAAGGAAGGTTATCAACACCAGATTCTGTTGCCAAGAAATAAAAAAACTCATCTGTGTTGGTAGTCGGCCCACATTTAAATCTAATGTTAGAATTATATTTAGTAGAAAGTAAAATACAAATAAACTGTCAAATGTGATATCTAATTAAGCATTTTCACATAGCAGTCCAAATCAGGATAAATCTGGAATCTTTGTTACTTCCATCGTTGACATTTTTATTTTGAGGTAAATCAAAGGGGGTGATTAATTGCTGATGCGATTCTTTGTTGGTAAACAGATGCTGACGTCTTTGGAGTTCCTCGAGTTTGTAACAAAATGGAATTTCTGTCACTTTCATGCTGGCTATTCATGGCAAACCTGTCCTCGTGGTGCACGATATTCAAGATGTGCTCTAAGAATCAAACGTTAACTCACATAAATCTCGTCAAACTTGCCGAAGTCCATGGTCTTGAAGCGATCAATAGGTGGTCTGATGTACTCGCAGTAGGCACTTTTCTTTACCACCTCTAACTGCCTCACACAAGACACATACGCCAAGCGTGACTGGATCTCTGCCATGTCGGGCACCTGTGGGAATGGGCCATTAAATCAGGTTTTGTTAAATATAATTAATTCTATAGAAAAATCACTTTTAAACATAAAAAACCACAACCTCAGAGGATGTTTGTAAATATAGGAGCCGCAGACAGTCGCGTACTTTACCTTGACTTTTTCTGCCCAAGGATTGATCCTCTTCCAAAGCAACCACCAGCCAGACAAGGTGTCGCCATAGTTACAGAGGTCCGTCTCGTCCTGGCTCCCCACATCAATGGCAATGACTGTCCTGGTACCCACGTTTCTCGCAATGTCCGCTGTTTGACGTTAAACATCGGTATCCACAAACACGTCGAGATGGAAACCAGCAGCAAAAAGTGGAACAAAATTACTACGATGTTCATGGATTGTTTGTTTGGACAGCAATTTGGGGAGGATCAGCGTTTTGATGGACTCGCACCACAAAAATGTCAGTTTATGCTGACATACTCCCAATAGTTTATTGTTCATAAAATAGAAACTAAACATCAAGTCCAACAAACATAGTCTAACCCCAATGAATTATATGTTAAAGTCAGCAGAAGTCTTTAATGCATTTAAGAATTAAATGTAATAATTTACAAAAGGATTTATTAAATCAAAGTTCCCCCTCTAGTTATCAACAAACATGCTTATTTTTTCCAAACTGACAGAAATAAAACATGACAAACAGAAAATGGGGCTGAGCGAATTGTATTTGGATTGAAATTTGTTATTATGGCTCTAAGTTTGGGTGCAAGTTCAAAAGTTTTTTCTTTCTTTTTTTCTTATAAATTAAGAAGACATTTTTAATTGTAAAATGTATCTCCTGTCCATCTTCAATTTCAAAAACTGAAGAATTACAGCAGGATGGGAATACTAAATCACTCAGCCCACTCAATCAAAATTGGATTTTATTATCAAAACAGACTGGTGTGTTTTGAAAAACTAAAGCAAGGTTTTTTTTTTTGTTTGTTTTTTTGCATTTGATTGAAAGCAATTTGTGCATCAAATTATTTTCTTCCTCTACACCAGGCTGTCCGACAGGCAAATCCTCCCACCCTCTTCAACTCAGAAGTTAAAGATGTACAATTAATAAACTGCTGACTTTTCCCCACCATTAAATCAGAGTTTTCATTCAGCAAACATTTATTGTTTTATTTATTCCAAAGAAAAGAGCAAGAGTTGATTAATGGAAGATTAAATCAATTAAGTTATTTAAATTTTTGTATAGCTAAACCAAATATTATTCATACCACTGCCAGATATAAGTTAAAAGTTCTTAAGGTTGACCCAAAAACATTTCTGACTGCGAGTTACTATAAATTAAGTGGACCTTCCAGCCTCAAAAACTGGGAGTTCCACGCAGATGATAAGATAAATTGCGAAAACGGCAGCAGAAATGTGCAAACGTCCGATCAAACCACTAAAACGATAATGCTAGGACAGGTTTTCTATGCGGTACTTAAAAGCTTTTTTATGTGACTTTTGCATTGTTTTTGAGAAAGCTAGTCTTACTTTCTTTAGGATATATTTTCATGTATATTTGCCAGTGATATGAATAATCTTAGGCCTAACACCATGCGTGGGTGCGTTTTAATGTCATCAAATAATCAAAACATGTTTTTAGAATACAAATACAAAAAACATGAATCTCACATTAATGCATTAAACACAGAATGATATATTTTGAATGATCTCCGTAATTTTAAATGACTATTGCCTAAACAGGCAGAAGGAAACCAGTAGAATACTTTATTGCTAAATCATTTAGTTGTTTATTGTGACAAACAGACCTGACAGCCATTTTTTAATGAGCCGCATTTCCTACTTTATTGGCAAGACACAAAATTGCGGGGAAACAACGGGTGGATCTTCCATGGTGGATGTAAACGCATTTCATAATTTTATGCAAGCAATACATTTGGATTGTTTATTCCGAATAGATTTCAATCCATAAATCAAAATTATTTTTTTCAAACTTAGCTTATATCAGAAATGCTTATTTAATTTTCCAGTTGGCACTGCCAAAACTACCACTAACTGGTTTGATAAATGGCTAAACGTGATCTAAACCAGTCCCAACAATACAGACAAGGACATCATTTCCTATTTTCTCTGCGTGTTATGGAACAGGTCGCTGTTGTTCAGTGAGCCATTTTACGATCTTGGAGCGCTTTTCTGGGCAGGCAGCGTTAAACACAAATGCCTAATGGTCGTGACATAGGCGTTTGGTTGGCTAAAATCGACTTTTAGAAGCCAAATATGAATTTCTATTTGTTTTTCAAATGCTTTGGGTTTTATTAGCTGAAAGTAGTCATGAAAACGAACAAAAATAGGACTCAAATATATCACTCCGTGAGTAATACACGAGGTCTAAGTGAAATGAGATTCTTTTTCTTTACTGCAACACCAAAATAAATACATTTTTGACTCAACATTAGAGTGGTTTAACTAGTAATGTGGACTAGTTTGATTGGTTTAGATAGGGAAAACTCAGCATCACCACTGGACTAGCCTCAACTAACCCCCCGTCTCCTTAATTACCCATACAGGTAAACATTAGTAGGTTGATTAATGTAGTTTCTCCTAACACAAAGCATCCCCATCCATAACTCCACCTTCCACCTCCTCTCCTCTCCTCGCAGAAGCAGGAGCTGGCCAGACATTCGGGAGTATGGAGCATTTGTGGCCGAGGCAGGGGCCTGGGATGGGGTCGGAGGAAGACTCCACCGGTACTTGCCTGGGAGGTTGTTGATGTAGCCACCGTCCATTAGCAAGTTGCCATCTTTGGGGTCGCAGAGAGGCGGCAGGTACCCCGAGAGGGTCATGCTCGCCCGTACATAGCGCCACAGAGAGCCTGGCACACCAGGGAGGGGAGGAAGGAGGGGGGGGTAACATCTCAATAATGTTTGCTAAACCTTAATTTATTAGTTTTGACAACAGACCCGCAATCCAAAAACCAAAAAGGAGCTCAGCCAGAGGGTGATAGCTGATCCCCGCATAGGCTGGGACTGCTGTGCTGCTTATCTTTAGACTCTGTTGCAAACCTCATTACCTGACACAGAAGCCCAGTGAGGCCTCTGTAACAGGTACAACAGGCTATGGCAACCCCCCACAGAGCACAAAAGGCTCTCTCAGACCTTCGATCGTGTCCCATAAACAGTGTTTTATGGCTTCCAATTCAGTAAGATCACTTGCTATATATACACACCTGTATAACTACATACATATAGTGTTTCTAGAAACATGTTGATGGGACAAAACTTGAAGGTCTTTCATTGTGAACATGGCAGAGAAGCAGCCAGCCTACTCAGTCCTGCAGTACATCTCAAAGCCAGCAGGGTGAAGAGGCAGGCTAGCCGCTGCATGGGTTGGAAGGATTAAAAGCACCACAGAGAAAAAGCGAAAGGTGCCACTGTGCATGAAGTGTATTCTGAATGCTAAGGTGGAGATATCCTACCAACACATGACTACAGAAGCAGCCAGCTACAGGAGAATTAGGTTTGAACTTCAATTTGAGTGCCTTGTTCATATTACGCAAGGGTTTGCAGTGTGCAACAGCAGGATCCAGAACACATATTCTCTTATTATAGCTCAACTATAAGAACTGGCATGCAGACAAAAGGAAGCAAAGCCAGGGAAGAGAACAGGATCTGAGCAGGAGAGGCGGAACATCTTCCTGTAGGCAGAGGTGATCGAAATAAAAACTGGAGAGGGATTCGCCGATCGGACATCTGCATCCAACACGTCCCATTGAAACCATGAAATTTGTGTTTTGCAACAAATCGTTCTAAGCTCAACATACATATGAAACACATATCTTGTGTTTAAATGTCAACTGACTATAAAGTAGCTAAAGCTTGACCGAACCAGTCAAGCTGAAACCATCTTCAGGTTGTTGTAAAAAAAAACGTGCCATACATGAAATTATTTTATCAGAAAGGTTTTGGACAGGAAGAAACTTCATGATCATGCATAAGATGTGGAAACATGCATGAGCAACATCTCACATATCAGAAATGTTGCATAGCTGGATTATTGCTCCTATATATGGATTTTAGAAGGGAGAGGGCAACTTAGGTGTACCAAAAAGCCAATTGGGATCTACAATATGTTACAGAATAGGATACATTTCTGATTAGGTACTTCCTTCCAAACCATGTGCTCCCAATGTCCACCTGATCAAGGATGGGTTAGTTGCAATGAGAACAGGGGATATTAAGAGGAGGGTAGCCAAGTGGTTGACTGTTGATTCATGAACCGACGGGGGAGAGAGGTTTTGGGTGTTTAAAATCTGACCTGGGACATTGTTAACATAGCAACCATCCACAAGCAAGTGGCCATCCTTGGGGTCGCACAGGGGAGGTAAATAGGGGGTGTAGGAGGCACTGGCTCTAACATAGCGCCAAACACAACCTGTCGGGGAAATGGAGATGAACAAGGAGGATCACATCAAAAATGACTCCCGACTCCACGTCACAGATGGAGAAAGGAAAAAAAAAAGGACAGAGAAAACGGAACAGAAAAGAAGGCAAAATATGCCGGGGAGGAAATGTCTGAGACACGGAGACAAAAACGTGCGGGAATCCCGGTTGTCTTTGTCCAGTGCTGCTCAAATGGTTTTATACCTTAATGAATCATATTTTTGGCTCTTAATAATGCATTTGGACGTCTCTGTGTGCATCCGTTATTGTGATTGTGTCTTTTTATTATTCCGCTTCATGTGTAGACTATACCTGTACTGCCGTCTACAAATCGCTCCCACAAAATGACGTTACAATTAAGAGACTGACAGAGTCAGGAAGGATAAAACCCTGATTCCTCAAAACATATTTCTTATAATAAAGAACAAATGGCGTAAACTGTGTCTCATCCAACTATACAACCTTTCACCAGACGTATATTGCTGGCCCGTGCGAGAAGAGACAACTGTCAGTCAGTTTAGTGTCAGAGCAGAATCCTGGGTCCATAAAACAAACCTTACAATACAAAGGAACACATTTATTTAGGCGTCCTGTAGCTTTGACAGGCTTCGCTTTTGCGTTGATCTAGAACTTCCTTGCCATCCTTCTTTTATTTTGGATTTGGAAGTGATGGAACAATACTACAAGTTTATTGAGGGCTACAAAAATGTTGGGAGTGTATGTATCAGTTTTACTCTGCGTGTATAACTTCTGTTATTTACAGATCATGTGCATTTAAAAAAAAGATCAACTCTTTGTCTTTATAATGAGTAAATGTCAGCTTCCTACTGGCATCGCCAATCATGATACATTTCAGATGCACTGTAAAAATCTTTCACTGTGTATGTTTAAACAACGGCGGGTTCAGAACCCATCCATGCGAGAACTTTTTGGCCTTGTATATAAATGAAGAAGCTAATATGGTCAACCTGCCATGTTCGTCTTGTAGATTCCTTGTTTTACAGTCCTCAGACAGCCTCAGATCTTTTTCTGACAGAGATTACTTTAAAAGGTGCGCAAGAAAATTTGCATCAATAGAAGTATAACATCAAGTGGGGGTTTAAAACATTTGGATTAAATTATACATTTAAAACGGTAAAGTTCTTGCCAGATTTATCGTAAGGATTTAAAATAGGGAAACAAATTCTAAATTCATTATGAGGAAAAAAAAGTGCTCAGTCAAATTTAATCTTAACCTATTTAGAAGCATTATAACAAAAACTGTCATAATTTTCACAAAACATTAGGAAATTACAAGCATTTGTGTAGCCTTAGTGGTTTTAATGTCAGCCCAATCCCAATAAAAATAATAAAAACTCCAGACAACTTCAATCTGAGCGCATCCCTTCTCAAACGGAGTACTGAAATGGTTGCAAATGAAAAATACAGAAAGCTAAAAATAAAAAGGCGAACAAAGAACAGAAACAATATAGTGTGTTATTAGAGAAGGCGGAAAAGATCAAGGAAGCCATGTATTCTGGATCCTACATGTTGATGTGGATATAGCAGAGGATTTAAGTTCTATATTAACAACATCTACAAAGGTTATTATAGATCTAAAGAACAAGCTTTAAAAGGCAGTCAGTTTAATGTATGTTTATACTGTAGCAGTTTTACACAGATTCAGACAGCATAAAAAAAGAAATTAGCAATTATTTAAATGATAAAAGGAGAGAGTAAGTCAAAACAGAAGAAGATGAAGAGAGTCTACATGAAGTACATTAAGGGAGTAATGAGAGAGGAAGAGGCTTCGTGCCAGCAGTTAGTTCAGACACATGCCAAGATGGAAATAGCAGCTTTCCTGCAGGGACTACGAAGTCAAACTCATCAAATCCAGCACTAAGGCCCCATATACTGTAAAGGATACGGAATATTACATTTGCTACAAACCAGAGCACTGGATTTGAGAGGTTTATGGAAGGAACGGCAGTACTCTTCTGAGATCTACTCAAGCAACACAATCAGGAAATACAGCAGACACAAGCATATAGAACAGGTTTTAATTATTCTGTGAAAGATGTCTAACTCTTTGGCTACAGGACATTCAAAACCATTACTTTTTCAATCAAAGCGATTCCTTATAATTTACAATTATCATTAAAGAGAGAGAGACTGTGGTTGCTGCTGCAGCTTACTGTCCGTGCACGGTGCAAAGCTGAGCAGAAAGCAGCTGAAACATGGGCAGATCGATTTTTATGTAGTGTTAGGTCTGTGCTACAGAAGCAAATCCATTTTAATGTTTAATGCTATGATAAATCTTTTAAAAGTCTCCCTACCACTAAGCCAAATCTTCTTAGTGGTGATTGGTGGCATTAATATACGAAAAGACCTGAACAGACATTCCCTAAATGTTAGCCTAACTATTTCACATGATCACAAGTCAAATCTCTGCAATCAATAATAAATATGAGGAAAAAGATCAACAGGCAAAGCTATAAATAAAAAACAGCGCATTGCACTCAGCTCAGCTGTAACTCACCATCCTGATGGACTCGCATGGACGAAGCTGTGATGTCTGTTGTGACGTTGAAGTATGGGAGCCACAGGTCCTGCAGACAAAAGACATCATGTTGAGGCACTGCAGCATTTAGTGATCATGTTTTGCCTTTCAGGAATGATTGAACCTCTTAAGTCTTTAAAAAAACAAAAACAAAAAAGGTCTCACCTCGATCTGCTTGTCCTGAAACACTTTATAGATGCTGGTGTTAAAGGCTGAACCAGAGAACATGGAGGTGATGGGGTAGGTGAGGTCCAGGACCGTTTTAAATACAGAGTTCATCGCCTGGTAAAGCAATAAAGGAGAGACACGTTAACGCCTTATCTTTTAACCAACATTATTTTTCTTCTGAATGATCAGACATGATTATGTCCTTCTGTGGTCTTAAATAAAAACTTGTCACTACAACGCATATGGCAACTGATTGTACTGAACCTTGGACCATTCTCTGGCCCTCTGTTTAGTCCGAACGGCGCTCCTCTCCTCGGCATACAGCGCTCCGATGAATGAGCCGATTGAAGTGCCGCCCACTATATCGATAGGAATCCCTGCTTCCTCCATAGCTTTAATCAACCCAACATGTGAGCAGCCTCTGTATTTAAAAAGAAAAGTCCATTCAGGATGGGGATATTTATGAGTCTTTGATACAGAAGAGAATTTTTATACAATTTGTGAAATGTGATTTATTTCTTAGAGTGGCTGATCTTGTTTTAAATAGATATGCATCACAGCCATGCTACTTTAGGTTAACTCGGATTTTCAGTATTCTTATAGATCTGACTTGCAGATTCTGATCTTTTTTTAGGATCAGGTATGAGCTCACCTTGCACCGCCTCCACCCAGCACAAGTGCGATGCTGTTTCCAGTGAGTACTCGGGCCAGCCGAGAGAAATCGCTGTGTCTATCAGCCGTTTTCTCAAACACCTTCTCATAGACCTCCCTCTGCAAGTACAGACACCAACAAATAAAGATGAGCTCTTAGCATGGTCCTGAATGCAATTCAGAAAACTATAAAAAGTAAGAAACCTACCAGTTTTGTGGGGCTGCGTCTGGAGAAAACCCTGCGGGGACACTTCAGGTGGAGATGACCCGAGCACCAGCTGCGCATGTTTAGCCACTCCACTGTTCTGGACGGACCGGGACCGTCTTCTCTGTGCAGCAGGATGAGCTTCTTCAAAGCCCGGACTGCTGTGTTTTCCAGCATCTGCTCCAACTGTAGACAGAACGTTAAAATCTAGTTATTACACCTACAAAATAAGCTATAAGCTCTCAGCGTGCAAACACGTACTTCTCCTAAAGTGGGCTCCTGGTCCCCCAGACCCACGATAAGGATGCAGTCAGCCTGTCGGATGCAGCGCTGTGTCCATGGGGTCATGCTGTTGTCAGTCTGATATAAGACGATTCGATTGATGTCCTCTTGCTGAGCCAGCCAGCCAGAGAGACGATATTCATGGATGCTGAAATTAACGGGAAGATGAGAACGAACATTTTAATACAGCAAGAAAAAAACAAATGGAGAATCAATGAGCTACAAGGAATGAAGAGGAAAGAAGGTACAAAGAAAGAAGGCAGGAAGTAGATTTAAGAATCAAGAAGAATCAAGAATCGGTTTATTTCTATAGCGCCAATTTACAACAGATGTCGTCTCAAGGCACTTTACAAGAAAATCAATTGAAATCAAAGATACATCATAAACAAATCAATTTGAAAAAGTTTCCAATCTAAGGAACCCCAGCAGATTGCATCGAGTCCTTGACTTGCAGCATTCACCCCTCTGGAATCAGCAGATCGAAACAATGGCTTGTGTTGTCGTTGACTTTACAACAATCCCTCATACTGAGAATGCATGTAGCGATAGTGGAGAGGAAAAACTCCCCTTTAACAGGAAGAAACCTCCAGCAGAACCAGGCTAAGTACAAGCAGCCATCTGCCACGACCGGATGGAGGTTTGAAGAGAGAGAAAATTAAAAAAGATGCAGAGGAAACTGAAAAAAACAGAGTTTATAGCAGCAGTTGTAGAGTGTCACTGGAAGCAACTCAGCCCATGTTCTCATCCAATAAGATGTCTCAGCTAACAGAACGCCAGCCCAGGTGTGGTTACTATGGAGAGAAGAACACTAGGAGAAAACAAAAGGTTAACAAGGTTGAAATAACGGTAACTAAGCAGATTGGACAAAGGAAGAAAGTAGCAGAGAGAGAAGTGGTCAGATTGTCCCCCAGCAGTCTAAGCCTATAGCAGCATAACTATAGAAAAACTTAAATAACTTAACCCTATAGAGTGAGACATGAAGAAGGTAGAGCAAAGGACAACCGTCTGTCAAGACTGAGTTCCTCCCCTAACCAGATTAGGCTGTCTTATCTTCCTAACTATAAACTTTATCAAAGAACAGGATGGATACAAGAAATGAGGAAAGGAAGGAGGCCACATTAGAAAAACTAGGGACGAAATAAAACAAAGGAAAGACAAGAAAAGGACAAGACGGAAGGAAAGACGCAAATAAGGAAAGTAGTACGGTGAAAGAGAGGAAAGAAATAAAAGACTCAAGGAAGGGAGGAAGAACGAAGAACAACCTTCAGACAATGAGGTAGTGAATCAAATCAAAAAAGTAAAAACTAAATAATAGTTTCCAGGCCTGGAAAATATGGGAAAAATCTTCAGGAGTTAATAGAAAGGGAAAATCTTTATTGAGCATCAGCCTCACCTGTCTAGAGCAGAAGCCCCCAGGCGCTCCCTGATGATATCACTGGTAAGAAGCAGAGTGGGACCTTCAAATGTTCAATGGAGGAAAGGCAAGACAATTAAACAAGAGAAACAAAATAAAGGGAAGATAGCTACATCAATAAATTCTGCAAAGTCGCAGAAACAGAGAGGTTGAATTACCTATGGCACTGAGGGCGTGACTTAACTCCAAGTTAAAAGCGTTTATTGGCACTTCATCACACACAGGGAGCACAGCCACAGTCGAGAGGTTACTAGCAGGGTTGGTGACGTCTGCACTTGTTGTCATACTGGGCAAACTCAGAGCTGAGCCTGTCAAATGGAAATCAATCAGTGTAAATTAAATATAGGAGACAGGGAGGGACATAAAGGGGTTTAGATCTTCTGACCTGAGAACGGTCCCCGACCCTGCTGCAGGTTCCCCAGAATCTTCTGGCCTAACAAGTGGATCAACCTCGTCACAACCTTAGGCAAATAAAAACAAAACAAAGCAGTCAATGACTTTGAAGAAAATCCCCACTGTGCTGCTCAAAGGTAAAAACTGTTTAGTCTGTCGAGATCCACCTGTGGATATCGTCTTTTAATGTTGTTGAGTGTTCCCTCAGGCAGCTTAACCAGCTCTGTGTCCCTCACAGCGTGCACAGTGGTGGCCCTGGGCTGCTTGGTCAACGCCTCCACCTAGAGAACAATTTGTGTCATATTGGAAGTATTTCTTTTTTTAAAAGCAAGATTTGTAAGCAGATATAAATAAAAAAAAGGATAAAACTGTGACAGAAGCAGAAAATTCCTCACGACACCGATGAGGTCCCCTCTGCCGTATTCCCCAACCAGCTCCTTCTTGCCATTTGCCTTACGAATGACTGAACGCAAACGTCCGTTCAGAATAATGTAGGTGCAGTCTGACTGGTCGTCTTGTCTACAAATACAGATAAAAAAATTTAAAAGCTGTAATCTTTGCAAAAAAATATTCCACAACATGCAGATAATTTGGGGGGTTTCAAATACAAGTAAATGTAAATCTATTTGCTACGTTCTGTTTCTGCACATAACGTAACGTTTATTTAAAAAGAAAAGGTGAGGTAGAAAAAGTTGCACAGCCAACATGGCTTTGATATTTCTGTAAGAAAAAACATTTTTGTACTTTTAATTGTCCCATTTAAACAGATAAAAAAAATAATAATTAAAACCCTGAGAAACTGAATTGAAGGTTTGTATTGTCTGTTAATTTAATCCCTATTATACGCAACAAATAACTGATTATATCAGTTCATGTTGTAATGTAGCTGTGCAAGCCCCAATTTTTTTCTACATTTTCGGTTTACTGCGATGCCGCCGGCATCGTAATCCAATAGCACTAGTTGCTATAAAAATATGTATATGAATTTTTTTACTTTGTCCCTTCAAATACTTGCAAATACTTCTTTGTGCATCGGCCTAAGAAAAAAATAACTGGTCACACCTGTAGAGGGCTCTGCCAGCTTCGACAGCCATCCAGTCAATTGCAAAGTCCATCTGCCTGACAAAAGCAGACATACGAATGGCCACGGTGTGGGCCACACTCAGCACCACACTAGGCTGTTCCCTCATAATCCTGCAGGGGGCAGAAACGAGCGTAATAATGACTGAGTGCGCTTCAAAACACAGCAATAGGGAACAGCAGTACAAGAAATTCAATTTGCTTTGGCTGAATTAATAAATTCTGAGGAAAATATACTAATGAATTAAACAGAGCTCTTTTAAGTATTAATGAAAATCATTTTTTTTGTAATCTTTGGCCACAGAAAAAAAGGAAAGACTCACTCATAGAAATCTGATTTTGAGATCTTCAGGTAAGTACAGTCTCGGACAGCCTTAACGGTAAAGATAAGGGGCTCTCCGGTGAGCACCGAGAGCTGGCCGACCATCTCTCCAGGGTGGGTCACAAACAAGCAGACGGCCTCCTGTTTGTCAATCATTCGCTGGTAGACATGCAGGCAGCCAGACAGGACGAAGTGCAGACTCGCATCCTGGGGCAGACCAAACGGAAACGACGGGAAAAACGCTCGTTTGTTTTAATGCCAGTTACCGCTCAGATCTCTTTTAAGAGAAGGTACTTTAACCAACCTGGTCTCCCTGTCTTGCTAACACGGCTCCAGCTTTTGCGTGATGCAGAGTCGCTCTCCCACTTAACAAACCTGGGTCCTGGAAGAAGGAAGAAGCTAAAGCTCGTCTGAGAAAACTTCCCATACTAACACTGCCATGGAAAGATTTAGCGGGGCAAAACAAACTGACCAAAAGGCATTGGTTCAATGACAAATATTGCATCAAATCAATGTGTAAAATATCCTCATCCAGATGCAACAACATGAGTGTGTTTTTTGTCAAGTCACTGTGCAGGGACCTTGGAGGATTTAAATGATGAATTTAGATGTATGGAAACTCATTCCAGATTTCCTTCAAAATGTTATAGTTGGATAGAAAAACAGGAAAACATGTAGGATCCATAAGTTTATTAACTTAGTTGTTAGATGTAAAAAAAAAAGTACTTTTTGTTACACTCTGTCCGGCAAAAGGGAAGATAATATTTTCTGCTGAGTCATACTTCGAGTATGCTCTTTAGAGTTCCTTATTTGTCTTAAATAAAGTCATAAACTAATGTTTTGGGGGAGATCATAGCAAACATTTGAATCAGCGCATCACACAAAGGGATTGGCCTAAACTCAGCCTATCCTTGTGTGAAGCACACAAGGAAGAAACAGTAGACGGACGAACTGGCAGAAACTACTATTTGACATTCAAAGTCAAAGAAGGTTTTTCTGGGATGAATGTTTAAAAAAAAAAAAAAGCATTACACCCTTGAAAAAGGCAAGTACAAAGTTAACGAAACAACATCCTCTTTGAGTTCTAACATTTAACAAATAAATCTATCTACACCTCATATTTTATTACTTTTGTAAGTTAAGGAATAAACAAAATAAAGAGAGATCTGTTTTTCTTTTTTCACCATGCTGATTTTTTAAACAGTAAAATAACAAAAACTTTTGAATGGGCATGCTGTTACTTTTTCAAAACCCTGAAAGAAACGCTGTTTGTGAAGGAAAGTCGAAGTAAATCATACCTCGATCCTCATTAGTCTCAGGACTTCTTTTTGAGCTTCCTCAAAGAGAGAAGTGTTGTACCGACTAGACACGGGTGTGAAAATGCTCTCCACACCCGATTCTTCCTCGGGATACAAGTAGATACCTGATGGAACCTCGTCCACCGTCACTCTCCTCTCGCGTTGTTCATGGGAAATAGACTGAAAAAAAATAAAAAATCTAACCATTTTGAAATATAACCTTTTAAAAGTCTGGTTTTAAAGAGCTGTACTGACCCGAGTGAAGGTAGGAGGAGTGTTGCCATCTTCAGCAGAGACGGAAATCCGTCCTCTTTCGTATGCCATGTCAAAATCCGACCTCACGCTTTTTGGAATGCCTGCATGTAAAACAGAATCACCTTAATTACGGTTAAAAGAAATAAATTAAATAAAAGGAAAGAAAATAAATTATTACAACAGCCCGACATTCATATCTAACCAACTGTGTGGTCTCATAAAACCATAAACAAACAAGTCATTACTTATAAATGACTGAGAGGAAAAAAAGCAGAAGTAAGAACATTTTAGAAAAAGGGACCAAAATGAGAGTACAGTTTTTTTAAAACAGTAATTAGTTCAGTTCATATCAATTATAGAAGGGGGAACTGAAAATGGTATTAGAGCTTAAATTAATGCTATGATTGATAAAAAAACGGCCTCCTGCCCTTGTTTCATTTTTCTCGGTAATGTTACATGTCACACGTGCAGAGTGCAGATAACAAACCCAGCCTGTTAATAGTTCAACTAGAAGCCTCTTCAGTGATCATTTTAAAAAAAAATAAATAAAAGTGAGCAAAGACGGAGTTGAAAGATTTCTCACCAGAGATGTCCACAGGCATAGAAATCGTCCGACTAAGATTTGGTGGACCTCCTTCTTTTCCTGGTTCTCCTCCTGTTTTCAACACACAGCAACTTTTGGGGTCAAAAATATATATAATAAAGTAAAAACTTTTCTGGAGTTGTGCGTTTTCTGCTAATTTGACCAATTTTTTTTATTGCTGGTACAGAAGTAACCAGACCTGGAAAACAACAGGATTTCAATATAATTCCCCAGAATCTTCTGGCCTAAGAAGTGGATAAACCTATTCATACTTTTCCAAACTGTAGGAACCATGTAAGAAGGTGCAGTTTTATCATAAGTTATTGGTTTCTTCCTACTATGAGCGGCATTTGATATTAAAATAGATTCATACCCACATGGTTTTTAAGGTTATTAACAACTCATTTTTACAAATGTAATTAATGCTCTGTCTGCTCCACTGTAAAAGTGAGTATTTAATCCCAGAGACTTCAGTTATTACATTGCTAATTACCATTTTGAGAGGAATCTCCAGACAGAGGTAAGCTACAGTGTTCAGATTTTTGTATACCGTCTGGTGGAAATAAAGGTAACAAAAGTATGAAACTCACATAAGGTTGATATTCTGACCTTACCTGCAGCGTCGCCTTTGACGGCAGCTTCGCGTTGCTCCTCTGGAACAGTCAGGCTGCCAAAGCGCTTCCCATGGCGGACAGGGCTGGTGCGTGGAGCGTGGGGCGACGGCGGTGGGAGACGCGAAGGATGCATTTCCTGTGAGAAAATAGGAAGTTAGACATGAAAATGTGCATCAAAACCTGCCACTACAACCAAGCAAAGGATGACATGAAACAACAGTTTTAACTATCTGGTGTTTACATAAACTTCCCCAGTGCCTGGTATAACTGGTAGAATAAAGAACTGGTATAACTTTACACTGAATGACTACAGTAAATATTTTAGAGAACCTTTCAAAAGCTCCTGACAGTAGTTTGGTGGATTTCCGGCCCAATTCTCCAGAGAGAACTGAGGTAACTGAGTAAGGTTTGTAGGTTGCCGCAGTGTTTTGCTCAAGCTATACATTTCTGGCTGATGTATTTAGATGCCGTTTCAATATTTTTACTTGATTTTAATTCTTTTTGGTGCCATCCAATCCCTGGTCATTATGGTCAAAAACTTTATTTTCATCAGAGTACAGGCAATTTCCCTGCTAAATAAGGGATTGATCTGCGTGTGATTGGGATCTGATCATAAATTTTATTGTTGCTTTTCAACTCCTGGCTTCTTCTTCACCGAGTGCCCTTTTTTTCCCACGTTGGTAAAGGAATGTATGTTAGAAACTGTATTTGAGATTATTAACCCACTTTCTTATTCAGTCAGCCTCTTAAGCAGTGACTGTAGTTTAATGTATAGCACTGAAACAGTCCTTTTGCAATCTGACTTTCCCCCGGTATGAGCACAAAAGCTCTTGCTTTGGTTTTGAGGTTGATTTGCAAAATTAACGACTAAATCACATTCATCCCAGGCACAGCAATAAACGGTTTTATGGTTTTATTACACATCCATGCTCTTTGTACTTATGTTGGCAACCGTTAAAGTATTAATAAGACTTTTGGCTCCAATAGATGTAGATACAGAATAAAAGATGCTACACCTCTGCATTAAACTGGCAGGGAGCTTTGTGTGTATGTGTACGTGTGTGTCAGATATACTCACATGACTGAACAGCTCATTGGTCAGGCCCAGGTAGTTGTGAAGGGCGAGGACTGTAACCCTCTGGAGGCGCACCATGATAATCTAGACAGAAAGGTGAAGACAAGGTATTTACCCATCGCAATAAACAAAAAAACAAGAGAAATAGCATGAAGATCTGCTTTGGTCATTGTGTTTCATGGGTTTTTAAAAACTGAATTACAAAAGTGCCAAAAAGAAAGAAAATAACTCCATACATCTGAACTCTGGGTAACCGAGTTTCATTTTGTCCTAGAAATATAGAAACAGATGATTTTTAAATTAAAAAAACCCAGCAGGTCTGAGATCATTCTTATTTTAATGTCCAACAGGGGTCAACTACTGATTTTACATTACCCATCGTGTTCCAGTATGGTCAAGCTTCTTCTAATATATCTTTAAAGTTAAAGTCACACAGTCCAACTCGTCCCCTCTGGTACTCAAATCAAATTTTAGTCATAGTCCCAAGAACCAGATCTCAAACTCAATACGGTTGCTTTCTGCATCTTGATTGTGAAACGAGCTTTCTTTGTTTTAATGAGTCTGGAATAAAAATGTTGACATCTTTTTTTCTTAAATCTTTTCAAACGTTTTTTTATATTCAAATATATAGATTTAAACTTGGTTTTTGTTAAGCAATGTTATTTTTCATCTGTGACAGGTGCGAAATAAAGTTAATATATTTTCTGCTTATTTACTCCCTAAACTTCATCGGGTGTCTGGTCTATTTATCGAATTATACGGATAATGGCAAAATGAGGAGAAACCCAAAACCGTACCTGAACTACTCGCACCAGACTCTCAGGATACTTCTCAAATATAGCGAGGAAGGCCTCGACAGGCAATCGGAGAACAGTGGAAACCTCGGCGGCTCGTGCAGACACTGTTCTGTAAGGCTTCTGATGGCCCTGTAAACAAACATCTGGTATATTTAAAGCCTTTTTTTATTCTTAAACTATCACTTTAAATCAAATATTTACAATTATTTAATCTCACATAACGCTGCTAATTATATGATTGGAAAAAGCCTTTATGTGGACATGTGTGACTTACCGTAATGACATCCAGAATGCTGAGGAGACTGTGAACACTGTCTCCAGCATAAACCTCCTTGACCACGCTCTCCTTGCCGTCCTGGAGAAAAAGGAGAAGACGTTTGTGTTGACGGTGATTTACATTCAACCGTTTTCATTTTAACCCAAACTTAGGAAGGAACATTTTAAAGGTTTTCTGTAAGGACAAATGCTGAATATAAAACCTCGGAAAATCTCTGAATTTTTATTCATACATTTCTGCTCGTCTGACAAATAAATGAATATTAAACGCGCTGAGATAATAGTTTTGACTCCCAAAGATTAGTTACAATTTAAAGTGACTCAAAAAGAAGAAAAAAACCTTACAAAATGCACTTATGTATACAACAGCACATCCCACACCCCGACCTAAATGTTGGCCTTACTCACTGGTATGAAAATTATTTATTTAGTTTCTGACATTTGTCTTTGACTATGTTTGTCTCCACTTGGGTGTCATTAAACTACTCGACCCTTATACCAAGGGAAAATAAAGAGTGATTTTCCTATGCTGTTGTTAGAAATGTACTTAAATAATCTTTAATTAATTAGAGTAAAAAAAGAATATGCGGTAGGAAAATCTGAAGTAGATTACTAAACAATGTAACACTCCAAGTATAACAAACGTTAAGATGTGTAAATAACAATGATGAAAGGATTTAAGTAGAATCAAGTGTAAATATGTCCCTGTTGAATTCCTGTTTCTGAAGGGTTTTTTCATTGATTAACTATAATCAGCGGTGTATAAGCCTACTTGTTCTGACTAACTACTGTTAGACGGGCACCTTTTTCTTAAACACAATTAAGGCTTCCTTGCATCATCAGTGTTTAACATAAAAATATGTAGCATGTATACCATGTTCCCTCTTCATCTGCCTTTTGCTTGTTTTCATTATAAGCCATAGCTGCCAATTATTTTACTGCTGAACATTTGCTGTTGAAGTAACGCCTTCGTCTTTCTGTAACTGTGTAATTCTGCTGATATTACCAACTTCGTTCTAAAGATCATAGTATTAGACAAACTTGTAGATGTAATCGTAGCCACTGTCTGAAGCGCAGTTAGTATCAGAGCTCATTAAGATCCTTCCACGAAATACCTCCAAAAATTATTTTACTTCTGCCATTATGAATAAAAGGTTTAAAAAAGGCCTTCTTTGGCAAACTTTAGTTTAAAACTTCAAACGGAAGTTTATTGGTTGGATTCTGAACCAGTTGGTAAAATGCATTATATGAACTATTTGAAAATAATAGTAAATGTTAAAACGAAAAAGAAATTTAATTGAGGAACAAATGCCTTTTTCCATCACTGTAAATGTGTGTTAATCCTAAACATGAAAAAGGAAGCGATGTGAAATGGACCATCACCATTCCTGTAAGGCACAGTTCTAGCTTTCCATCCTGAACCACGTAGATGCTGCTGTCAGGCTGTCCTGGCCTAAACACATACTCTCCCTGCTGGAACTGCTGAAAGACCATGTGTTTGCACAACTCCAGGAAGAGGGGCTTCTCAAAGTGGCCCAGCACACTACGATAAAACAACAAATGAGAAGTAGTCAAGGCGAGAATGTAATCATCAACAAGCATGGACGAGAACAGCGAACACAGCTGCTAGCGCTGTCTTATTCCATGACCTACCGGACATTTTTGAGCATGTAGAGCACCTCGGACGGGAGGTGGGAGTTGGCCACATCGAATTCAGTGAGATCCGCCTCTAGCACTGAGGGAGGGGGTTCCTTCGCCTGAAGGATGGGCACCTCTTTCTTGAAGCGCAGGATCCTGCACAGGTGAGACAAAATGTAATAAAGACATATTGGAAGAACAGTGTAAAGAAGAAACGGGGATACATTTTATAAAGTTTATACTACTTTTTGGCAATGTTGAGCATTTTCTGCTTCTTCTTCAGGCGTGGGCGAGAGGAAGAAGTAGAGGATACGGATGTCCCCACCAGCGAAGAAGTAGACTGAGAAACCTGTCAAGGAAATGGATGTTAATGTAATTAAACTGTTATGTTTGCTATTTATTTATGTAGCATTTTGCAAGTAAGTCAAAAAATTGAAAGATCTGACCAGATGACCTTGGTTCACATATTTTCTGTGCCTTCTAAATGAAGTTTAGCAACTGATACAATTGTTTTGTTAATATTCTGCTCCCTGAGCTGTGGTTCTTTCTTAATGAAGACTGCTGATTGTTCTGGACTTACTTTATAGGCATGAGGAAGAAAAGAAAATTAATGGATATTCTTTTCAGTTTAGTTGATAAAACCTTACAAATATATATTTATTCTACCTCTGTTTTACTTTAAATTGTTCTATTACAGAAAAATCTGAATACATTTTTCAATCAAATCTTCAGCCGGCCACTCACTTTCCGCATAATCTTTCTTCCGTAGAACATGACTTTGTCCCTCTTACGGAAGCGATACTTGGGTGCCTCTTGAGCCTCTCTACCTTTAAAATAAAGGTCAATGTCAACAAAAACCAGAGCTTTACAATGCGCTTTTCTCATAGCAACGTCAACTGACGTCGAAGCTGGATCCTCCGCAAGATGAAGAAGATGAGAATGGCGATGAGGACTATGACGACACCAGCGCCGATGACCATTCCCACCATCTGAAGAAAGATCAAGAAACAAATTTTTTTAAATAAAAATAAAACGGCTACAGGAAAATAAAAATGAAACTGATGCAGTGACACATTGCTACTCTCTCACCAAGCTTGTCTGTAGTTCTTCCTCCACAAACGTCTTGAGGTTTTCAAATCTTTCCTGAAAGACAGAAAGAGAAATATAGACGCAGGCTTACGCACGTGAAAGACAGCAAGATATTCACACTACTATTCTTCATGCATGAGAAGCAGAGCTGGAGGCGTTAACTCCACTGAGCCGTAAAAGCATGCACGAACCAGAACTTTGCCCTGAAGGCAGCAGCGTCTTGCTGAAAGGGGGGAAATGTTGTATATAATCAAATATTTCTCACTTAACCTTAACTTTACGCTAAATTCCTTATTGGAGCAAATAAAAAATAAATAAAACACTACGCAGATTCTCATCAGCATTTTCTGACAACATAAGGTACTAATCACAAACTTTAAAAGGACAAAAATGATCATTTGTTTTAAACAAATGAGTGCTGAATGAGTGCAGAGATCTAAGATAAATACAACCGTTTACGTTGTAGGGGTTTTTGTAAGCCATCGGATACGAGTTTGTAAGACTAAACTTAGAGTAAGTTGTCTTCTGAGGTCTTGGCTCTGAGCCAGTGGGGGTTTCTCCCGTGTTATCTGTGTTGTCGGTACGTTTGCGACAAGCTTAAGGTTATTTAGCAGTTAATTAGCTGAACTGGGACAAAAGTACAACAAAGGGGGGGGGGGGCGCACAACATCTAGAGAGTCTCACAAGTGCACACCCTGTTTAAAGGTGTGAGGTTAAAATGAGGACAATTAATAAATCAATTAAAAACATTTTCCACTTTAACAACCCATAATAAAGGACAAGCAATGTGTCCTGACAATCTTGTAGATTTGGGGAACTTTTTCAAGTTAAAGTAGGAAGACAGTTGCAACAGTTGTGATGTGGGAATACTGACAGTATCCAGGCAAGAGTTACTGGATCTAATGAAGAAACAAACGGTACTAAAATACACTTTAATAAGAAAATAGTATTTTATTAGTATTAAGAAACTACAAGTATATTTACACAACATTGTTTTAAAAAAAGACTCATTCAAAGTATTATCAGACAAATCATGTTTGTTCAAAATTGTTTAAAAGCAGTCCTTATAAAGTCTTTGACGTTACCGTCTAGGGTGGATCAGGCAGACTGTGGAGTCTGCGGACCATGACAGGTCATGTCATTAACATATTAGTTACCTCACAGCTGAATCACCTCGTAAAATGAAAGATGTCTTCCAACATGTGACTTTTAAAAGTGCTTTTGAAGTAGTAATAAGGACCTGACTAGATAAAATAGGACTAAACGACAAGTTTAGACTCATAACCACGTGTTGAAATCCCGAACCTACCGGGAAAGTGTCTTCTTGGACCTCTTGCTCTGAGGTACTCTGTCCCATTGTAACCTTGTGTCTTCATAGGGATGGTCCATCAACATCCACTATGGGGGGAAAAAACAGGAATATTTAGTAGAAACCTTTAACAGCAGGTACATCACATGAGTCAAAAAAAAGAGCAGATTTGTTTCGCATTGCAACTGAGGAAGAAATATTCAAACCATATAAAACTTTAAACTGATCCTATTGCATATTTTACAATAAAAACATATAATTCTTTTACTTTGAACGAATGAAGGAAGAAGTAAGCACAATATGTGGTACGTAAATGTATTAAATAAATTTGTGCAAATAAAAAACAAAAAAAACAAAAAACATACAAGCATATCAGACCCGGCTTTTATTAGTCACACTTTAACTTAGCATGTTGTCAATGTTAGAGATAAAGAGGCAAAGAGATGATTCTACTCTCAAACACTTGTTTGTGGTAAAACTGCCTTTTTGACGTATCAATGAGTAAGCATTCAGTTACAAGACGACACATATCATAAAAAAAAACAAAAAACATAAAAAAGCTCTGAAATGACTGTGGAAAGTCAATAAATCTGCTGCATACACACCAAACCATTGTGTCCCTGACAGATAAGTCGTGTTTAAAGCTCAGCACCACCTGGGACAAATATTTCTCCCTCCATTCACCACAAAGGTCTTCCTGTTCATGCTTTCATTTGGTTTCTATAAACCATTTACTTCATCTGTTTACCACAATTACGAAGAAGTGAGAAAGAATTTGCGCCTTAGCAGTGCTTTTGTTTTTACCATTTTCATCGCACCTAAGTGTTTCAAGTTAACCAAACCGTAATGTTAAACCAGAAAATTTCAGAGTAAAATTTGAAGGTGCCAGTTGTGCATATCCACCGGGTCCTGATTGTTGCATTAAAAAGGTTACGAAACCTAATTTAACTAAAGGTAGCTTAAATTCTAATTTAAACCATGAAGCTAAGCATGTAGGTTAAAATTAACTAATTTAGCTTAAATGCTAATGTTAGCTGTAATGCTAACGTTAGCATGTGGTTTGTCATAAGCATGTTAATTTACACTAATGGCTATTGCTAGCATGTAGAGTGACAGCTAATGTCTGCATTCAGTATGTAAAGTTTAGCTTATACATCAAAATTAGCTTAAATGCTATTAGGTAAAATGACAGACAAAATTAAAACAAAATGAGATGTGAAACTATTTTATTTATTTTGCTATCCTTAGCAACCAGGTCCTGTATTTAAAAAAAACAATAACAGTTGTTGGCCTAACTGTAAATTGAGTCCACAGTAATTAACTATGTTGATTAGAAGGCTAACAAATTTCAAAAAGTAAAACATAGTATCCTAATCAGACATTCCGGACTGTTAAGAAGGAAACAACGTCTACCATCCGACTGGAAAGGGTTACTAAGCCATTTGGCAGACATGTAACATTCTTGAAACGTCCCAGATGTGGCCAATCTGAATGGATTTTGTCAAAAGCAAAATGAACAACCATTTAAGGAACCGAACTAACGAAAAAGAAACCTGTCTCACAAAACTGTGGACTGACAGGGGAAAAAATTATTTTATCTCACTATAGCTGACAAACATTACCAGATTGTGTTAGAGAAACAAAAAATAATAACAAAAGTGAAGAAAAAAAATTGTGAATTCAGCTTTCTAGCAAACACTGTAAAAGAAGTTCAGTTCACCAGCTGAAGTCAAACTGAGCAGGCGGTGTTGAAACCAAGCGTCACAATGGTGTGACGAGTGTGACGTCTCGTGCGCGTTGGGATTGTGTCGTGTGTCATCACTAGCTCCACACTAACCGCGGAAGGGCGGTAGGAGTTGGTTGCATCCTTTTACAATCAAAACAGTAGTGATGGGTCCGGCAGCACAAGACTTTCACCTAAGAGGAAGGCTAAAAATACAACATATTTTTGCAGCGGGTGTCATAGAAAATTGAAGCCTTTCAGGAATCCCATAAGTTAAACACTAAAACTGAAAAAAATCCAAAATCTTTTCCTCTTTGCTTTAAAATGAAATGCGGTATGATGACACCTCTTCTCCAAATCTAAATTATTTATTTCTTTACTGCAGGCAGGCACAAGAAACTGGTTTTTAATGCTGTTCTTATACTTTATTAAATTACAGTTCTGAAGGAAATCGTAAGTCGTAAATTTGTAAATTGTAAGTGTAAAAATACAAATTAACGTTATTTTAGTCTTACAAAAAACATGAGGTAACAAACCAGTCGCAAAAGTTTAAGTCATCTAAACTTGTCACCTTCTAGATGTCACAGCCAGCCAGCTGTAGGTAATTTGTATTGTTAAAAGGTAAAATTACCAGTAATACTGGCTTTACTTGTATGTAATGTAAACAAAAGTCCGGAGTGTATCTTCAAATGCGCTTACTTATTACTGTAGCAGCCCATGCAAGGAGAAATGTAAGCATGGAGATCTTGAGTCTTCAGTGTGCGACTTTGAAACCAGAATGGACTTGGATAAACGTGACGTAATTCTTACTGATACTCCCACTGACCCTCAGCGGGATCTACCTGCAGGTCCGCTCTGATATATTTCCCGCTTAATGTACTTTAAAGAATGTGTCCGAGTCAGTGCATCGGGGAGATGTTTGCAAAACTGAGACAACCTGGGAAACCAGTGACAACCAGGAATAGACTGGGTGACGACCACGAAGAGTGTGGTGACATCTGGAGAGACAGAGGACGGCCGGAGGGCTGCCAACCCTCCCCAACCCGGGTTGGGGAGGGTTGGCATTCCAAACCAATTCTTCTGAGAGGAAGAACCCAAAGCAAGCTACTAAACCCACTAAGGAAAAATACCCCCAGGGGTGCCCGAGAGGGTGGGGAAGGATGAGCACCCCACCAGGTATGGACCTAAGAAAGGCAACTCAGGAAAACGAATTAACGGCAACAACATGCATCTGTGGAAAAACCTGCAAGAATGAGAGAGGCCTCAGGATACATCAAGGCAGGATGAGATGCTTAACCGTGGCAACGATGACACGATGCACAGAAGTTACTTCTGGTCAGACGCAGGAGGAGCTGGGCCAGGAGGCAACCCACAGTGCCCAGAGCCTCCAAGTGCCACCAAAGCCTGCTGCCAGCAGCTCACCTGATACCCAGAGTCCTGTCCAAGTAACATCATCTCTCAACAACCTGCAGGATCCCCAGAGGCAGCAAGCTCTAGCAACGGGCAGTGCTCCTTCAGCCCGACCAGGGATACAGTGGCCCCAGTCCTCAAAGAGAGCAGAGTGGAAGCAGCTTGATGAGAATGTGGATCAGATCCTAGAGGCAATCGCCAAAGGGGACCTAGACCAGAGGCTGAAAACGATGACAACTGTTATAGTGAACATTGCAGCAGAGCGACTTGGAACCGAGGCACCTATGCCAGCACCATCAGCTTATGCTCCAAGCCACAGAGCAAGGAAGATCCAGCGCTGTAGGGAAGAGCTATACAGAGCAGCACGAGAAGCTGAGCGAGTGGGCCTAACAGACCTAAGAGCAATCCTGAGAAAGCAGCTGTTGACCCTGCGGAGGGCAGGGTTCCACAGGAGGAGGCGGAAGGAGAGAGCCAGGAAGAGGACAGCTTTCCTGGCTAATCGTTTCAAGTTGACCAAGCAGCTTATTGGCCAAAAGAGGACAGGCCACCTCATCTGCTCGAAGGAGGAGGTCAACAACCACCTCAAGGCCACATACAGCAGCCCCAGCAGAGAACAACCAGTAGGCCCATGCGAAGCACTGATAGAACCACGAGAGCCTACTTCAGACTTCAACCTGAAGGAGCCAAGCCTAAGTGAAGTGGAGGAAGTGGTGAGGGGAGCAAGATCAAGCTCGGCTCAAGGCCCAAGCGGTGTGCCGTATAAGGTCTATAAGAACTGCCCGAAACTGCTACGCCGGCTTTGGAAGGCCCTGAAGGTAATCTGGAGGAGAGGGAAGATTGCCCAGTCATGGAGGTATGCTGATGGAGTGTATATACCAAAAGAAGAAAACTCAGATAATACGAACCAGTTTCGGGTAATCTCCTTGCTAAATGTGGAGAATAAAATCTTCTTCAGAATCGTGGCCAAGAGAGTCTCCAACTTCCTGCTGAACAATAATTTCATTCGTCTGATCAGCCCTGGTCGGGTCGCCTGGACGAGGGTGTCTGTTGTGAGACCCGAAACACCCAGTGACTCCAGGAAACAACACTGATGATGTGTCCGAGTCAGTGCATCGGGGAGATGTTTGCAAAACCAAAATAAAGCATTTGCGAGCGGGAGAGAGGGGCTGAGCTGCTGCATCTATGAAATTCGATCAGTGCACGGCTGAGGATGGAGGGTTGTGTTACAAAGGGAGGAACTCTGTAATTCATAAACAAGCCACAAATTAGGATGCTGCCAAGGCTTTTAAGGGCCACCAAAAACGACAGTATTTCCGTATATAAATGTACAACAAAATACTTCACATTACAATTAGTAATGAAAATCAATATAAATAAACATCTTTGATTTAATGAATGCAAATAAAAAGCAAGAGAAATCTGATCAATACCAATAAAATTTTGGACTGACTTGATCCGTTACTTGATGTTAGGATTTATTCCAGGTACAGCGCATACAAAATCAGTGTGCCAATATTAGTTTTTGGCCTCTTTGTCAGAGATTGAATGTTCTCAGTTCCCACATTTGACGCATGTTTTTAGTGGAGAAGATGCCAAGTATGATGCGAAATTGTGATAAAAGAAAATGAAAGAAAAAGTCAAGAACACGTGACTTACACAATATTCAGAAATAGTCTAGTGATTCTGTTTTTTTCTGATATTGTACAGACCTAATATCAATATCTTTTTTTATTGTTGTTTGCTTTTAGGCTACTTTGTCTGAATATAATCCTCTTTTGAGTCTTCTTTGACATTTTTTATTGTATTTTGATTTTGAATTCAAAAACACTTGCGCCTATAGTTTATTGCAGGTGGCATCACGTGGTCCAGCACACATCTTGCTAGAGGTTTGAAGAGTGTTGTGTCTCTCTGCCACTTAAGTCATGTTTTTAATCATCTGAAATATGTTAGGACACTCAATATTATGTTTTTGATATAGAACCACAATAAAAAAAGAAACTATTTTTCATATTCAACTCAGTTAAAGAGGATATAGCGCTGCCATTAACTGAGCATTATCTTGTTCAATTTTTCTTTCATACAACAAGTGCATCAACGCATCATCTCTTTACAAAGTATATAAAATACTCTCTTTTCTGGACGAAGTTATTGAATAAGATGCTGCTATTAATTTGTGCTCTTCTCTTTTCCCCTAGAAACTTGTCCTAATTTCAGCATTTCTATGTTAGGCAGTTTTTTTTCTTCCCCAGGACAAAGTCACTGATGAAGCTGCTTCTGGTACTAACTTATTATAAGCCTCGGATTCCCCCCTCTGGTGCTTCTATGTTAGTATTTTTTTCCCCTTTTCACCCAGTCCCCAATTGGTTTCCACCGATGGATACTAAACACTGAGTGTGATTGTACTGGAGGGTTCTTCTGCTTAAAAGGTTTGAGGTTTCCTCTCTTGCCGAATGCTTGAACGAGAGAAAGAGTTACCACGGTGTCAACAACGTGATAAGGCAGGCTCAGCATCCGTGCTTAAATGACTTTTAATCAAAATCTGTTTTAATAAATGTACCTAGTTAAAGCATGTTTTGTGTGCAGTTTGCAGTTCAGTCATTACATTTCATGTAAACTTGTAGCTACATAAACAGAGTAATCAAAGGATAGTGCGGTTGCCAAATGTGCCGCAAACAGCACTTAGAACGGGAAGTAATGTGAAAACTGCAAAATTTTTGTTTCTTCACACTTTGCAGGTTTTGCAACAACAAAGTAAGACCAGTACAGAATTGCAGCTCCAAAGTAGTGATCCAAGCCCTTCTGCCCCACCAGCCTCTCCCTGTACATGATCGCTCCCATTGTCCTCGAGAAAACAATCAAACCAGTGTTGACTCGACAATTCAGGGTCAAACATACAACAACCACCAGCACAACTAGCAAAATAAAAAATGAATAAATCAAAAAACAACCCTTAAACATTAGATCAATGATAACTATCATACATTTGTGTTGAGGTCCTTAACATTTCTTTGACGTTAAAAAGGAAGAATAAATAAGATGGTGGCTAAGACTGACAGCAGCAGTGCTGTGCTTCAGCTGGACTCTGCTCACATTTCCAGTCACCCAAAGCAGTTTTGCATTTTTCTCTACCGGTGTTGACTTCCTGACCGCTGGAAATTTCCCCTCCAGGCCTGCCTGCTTGCTTGGCTGTGTTGCAAACATGAGAAAGTTTACAACAGGGACAGATTCCCATTCTATAAACTAGCAAACATAAAAGAAAAGTGCTCCACACCACAAATATCACACTGATCAAATAGAATGCTTTAAAAAAAAAAAAAAAAAAAACCTTGTTGATCCCACAGAGAAAATGTAGAAGACATTATCACTTTATCGTTCTAATGTTTTCTACATTTATTAAATAAAACAAATTCAACATGTAAAAGGAGCAGGCAGCCAATCCCAGCTAACGTTCCTCTAACGGCTAACTGACTCCATGCACTCGATGAGAGTCCATAGAGAAGCCCCAACCCCTGCATGTTAATGTAAAAACCACTATTAAAATCCTTTATCATCTTTATAATCTTGTTTTAAAGTCTCTTTGAC
This sequence comes from Orestias chungarensis, assembly GCA_032876305.1. Lineage (NCBI taxonomy): Eukaryota > Metazoa > Chordata > Actinopteri > Cyprinodontiformes > Cyprinodontidae > Orestias > Orestias chungarensis. Next base: position 109,044 of record JAVLVB010000397.1, on the reverse strand, counting down.
CTCCACGGGAGCATTTTAGTCAAACAACAATCGCCTCTTACTGTAACAGTCGATTGGATTTAAGCTAGCAATAAATTATAATGTATCTAGGGATTCATAGCCAAGTGTCCAAACATGCTGTGAACATAAACTCTTACGATAAATATTAATATTTTCCTGTAAAAACTTACCTAAACTGGTGCACTCCCGTCAATCTCCACTGACTTTCAAGCAAAAAATAAATACGACGGAAATTGTGTTGGCCGAAGCTCCTCCTCTTCCAGCAGTTATCTAACCAATCTGCAACCGGCGTGAGAGTTTAACCAATCAGAAATGGAGGAAGAGACGGCACAGGCGTCGAAGTCCCGCCTACATTTGTTAAGGATGGGCGTTTTGTCCAATTAGCTTCGACAGAAACAAGAGTTCAGCCACTGAATGGGCGCCTGTGGACATGATTGTCATTGTGTTTACCCGTAATCTAACTTTAACCAGACAGCATTTCAGAGCACTTAGCTCTTAGGCCCGAGCAAACAACTTGCTGACAAAGAACTATTGTTTTTCGCAATAAAAACATTCTGTTAATGAATTCCCTTTTAAAAACCCTAAACATATTAAAAAACGTACAAAACCTAAACCAGAACTCCGGTTTTATGGGCATTTTTGTTTTATTATGGCAGTAGAAGTCAAACGTTTGCCACCAAACGGGCAGTGGCTGCAGCAAACAGCAAGTAGGCTGGGTTTGCTCATTGTTATGACAATTCATACAATAATCTATAATTTTAAAATATATTAGGGCAACAATCTAGAACAAGACCAAAAGAGAGATTTTGAATGAATTAAAGCATTTCATACTGAATTCAATTCCACTTTTAAAGTATCTGCGCCCCCTTGTGGACACTTATGAGTTGTCTAATTTAACTTTTCTGTGAAGGTTCAAAAGGTTTAATTATCCTGTCTACATCATCCACAACACTGCAAAACTAAATCCAATTAATCATAGCCTATATCCTATAAATCCTTGATATGAGAATTGCAAAATGTACTGATAACATTTCATTCTGATTAGATGTAAAGTCGGCACCATTAGAGCTACACTTATAACATATTAAAAGAACGTTAGTTTTGTTTTTTATGTTGAAGTACCATTTAGCCAGCAGGACTAAAAGCTCATGCCAGACACAAATGATATTGCCACTGAGGCTAAAGGTCACAGAGTTCACAGCACAGTTTAGAATAATATGAAAACAGCACAATGTCATGATTGCAATGTTATCGCCAGTGCAAGATTATCCAACATCGTGAGTGAAGGTTTACACCATGTCAGCAAATAAGGCAAATGATTCTTCTTAAAATACATAATCTTTATTGAGACATGAGTTCCTGTTACTGGGATTACAGCTCTGCAATAGGCTTGTGAGGCCAGTAAGGATGTTTGACTTTGTCTAACTTGGTCTCAGGGAAGGTATAGTTCAGGTCTTCGATGGTCATCTGATCGAAAGGGATCATGTTCTTAAATTTATCCAGCTAAAAACAAAAAGAAAAACAGCATTAAAAACATTCCTGTCGACTGTCAGCATCAAGAACTTATTTCACTTAGCATCTTACCTCTTGCTCATAAGTAGTGATACGGGCCTTTGATGCTTCAATGTACTCCACAGCACTTTTGGTCTGTTAGAAAAAAATAAAGCAAGAGTTCTAAAAATACACAACAGCAGACAAAATTAGCAGATTTTATTAGTTCAATGTTTTGTTCTGCAAAAACAAAATGTGCAAACTGAAATAATACTAAGCAACACTGAAAAGACAGCATGGCTTTTAGTTTGCATGCATAAATACAAATCTTTGTGTTAAAAAAAATAAAATAAAAAATGTTTTGATTTATGCTTGATCCATCCACTTACAGCCTCAGCTTCCTGTGTGTCGATGGCAGCCGTCTGTGTGTCGACAGGCTCAGGGATCTGCAGTGCTTTAAACTGGAAAATTAACAAGCTTATTGACTCATCGCTCTGAAGCACCAACCAGACTAAATTCTGCGTTTAGAAAGGTAAGGTACCTTCTTCTCAAACTCATCAACCATGCCTGGTTTAGCCACAGCACTCCTGTAGTAACTCCAGTCGATGGCTGCAGGAGTCTCAGGAAGGGACACTAGTCTGGCATAAAGAGAGGAATCAGTTTTAATCGATAAAAAAATAATAATAATTGAGTGGAAAGAAACTGTAAGAGTTAAAGTTTATGAAAACTATTGGGAAAACGAGAAACTGTTTAAATATAAGCAAACCAAAATAGACAAACGTTACATTTTTTAAATAAGTCCTGGTTTCTGCTACTTAATGCGCCACAATTTGGTATATAAACATGAAATATAAAGTAGTTTTTTGTTTGGAACAGTCTTAACTTTTTTTTTTTTTTAAGCCAGCAATGTTTGGTTTATTGTAGAATGTGGAAACCTACTCCTTTCACTATTCTGAAAATCTGAAGCCTGAAGAGCTTCAGATGCATTCTTTTTAAAGTCCAAACTAACCCTTTAGATTGCAATTTAATCAGAGTTCAATATCATCTGTTAGCTTTATTTCGAAAGGAAGAAATTTCAGTTTTTTAGCTGGCTTTAGCTCAGAAGAATACTAAACCTTTCCTTTCTGTAGCCTTTACTATGAAAGAGGAAACCTATCTTTATTGATGGCATCTTGCAGTCACCCCAGTGCAAACCAATATATCCCAAATATTTAGCCATTCTCTTTTCAATGCCCCAAATGTAATGAGATTACATTTTTAACTTTGCATTTCTCAGCCATGTATCACAAGGTAAAACACTACAGCAAATGGTATACAACATACTTGGCAGAGATGGCATCAGTGCGAGTCTTCAACGCGTTGAACATTCCCCGCTGGTTGGGTGGGACCCGCTCAGTAAATGCCAACCAGTCAATAGCCTTCAGGGCTGCACGACGACCTGCCATCTTGACTCTGGGAAACCAGAAAAAAATTATCTTTAGTCCCACGTTTGGTCAGCTCATCCAGAAAAAGCTGAATTTTGTTTTCCTTAGGGCTGCACAATGAATCGTGACAACGATTTTGGTGGCCACAAATAAATGAACTCGATTGTCATGATATTTACATTAAAAATGCGTGCTCTGCTACACTGCCTGCATCTCTAATCACATGTTCTCAAACAGAAGTCTGCAAACCACCAGGGGGGTGAACGCATGGTGAAGGTCAATAAACAAACCCACAGTCGCACTCAGTAACCAAAGAGTATATATGGCAGCTTAAAATTAACTTGCTCCCTAAACCTGCTAACTGAGGTTAGATTATATTTATTCATTTAGGGTCAACTTTTAGATAGTCAACACCAGAATGCTAAAAACATTCATTTGAAATAAAATGTAGTTACATCAAACAGTCAAACCCCACAATCACCAAAAATCTCTGGTATCTTATGATACAAATAATGTATATAGATTATTTACGTACATTATAATGTATTTGTATATACAAATCTGACTTAAAGTACTATTGGGCCCAAACACTCATTGTTGTGTCTATTTTTTCTACAGCAGTTTAACAATTTTTAGAGAAAATGGGGAATATTCTTATTTTCCGAGATCAGTCCTTTATAACAAAATCTATCAAATGTCTCTGAGAGGTGAACTAAAAAAAGTGTTGCTTTTCTAGAATTGAACACACCTGCTGATAATTGGGTTAGTTTAACACCAAAAACTGCATTGTTCACTCTAATTTTGTATATTTGGCCTTTTCTTATTGGTAAATAATACTGACAGGGTCGCATCAACTGCTTGCTCTTTACATTTGATAGTTCTGGGACCTTATAAATAATGGATTATTGTTACATTACAATTAACGAGTCTGCCATTGTTGCGTCTGATTTTTGCTTTGTAACATAAGCAAATGTTAATGTCCGTCTTTTATTTAACCACTAAGACGTTGAGCCTCTCTCTGAAAGACATTCCAGTATGATTATCTATGTGGTCTAAACGCAATAGCAATATTTCTGTTTCACCACGACGAAATTTAAACTGTGCAAAAGCGGTGGTTTTTAATAATAAACCCCAAAACCATTAAAAACGACGGACAGAGATTTGAACTTGTAGCGAAGTTCCCGTCCTTGACGGTTTCTAACGTTAACACTGGCTAACGTTAGCTGGCTCGGTTAGCCTGCTAGCCAAGGTCAGACGTCTCCGCTTAGAGCAGAGAGTCTCATGTGTTCCCCAGAACCCTCCCTGAACTAAAGGCGCAGCTGTAAGACAAACACGACGTGTTTAGGATACATATTCAAGGTAAGTGTTTCAAATAGCGGAGTACTCACCTCGCTGCAGTTAGCTGCGAATGAACGGAGCGGCGGAAGTCCTCTTCTTGAGTTGGAATTAAGTACAAGAGCGGAGATAAACGGCTGCCCCCTACTGGACAGATTTAGCACCTACAAACGATTCAAAGAGTACAAAAACTTCTCCAGAAGGTTTCACATGGCGCTGCTGAAAGGTGACCAAAGATCATATGCCAAGGACATATACAGAAGGTTGTTTTGTATGTTTATATAATATATATAAATGTCTAAATTTTATATATATATAAGAGAAAGAAATAAAGGAACAATCAGGAAAAACCCCTGCATGGTGCAATGGACTGAGCCAGTCAAGAATGAGGACATAATTAAAAAAGGGTTTATTTCTGCCCAAAATAACAACATTTTAACAATGGTTACAATTCCCTTTAAAAGAAGTAAAATAAAGAAACTAAACTTAAGGCAAAAATATTCATGTTTAAAAAAAAAAACCTCAAACTAACTTTTCAATCACAATAACTGACCTGCCACACAACAAACAAATGGGACTTAAATGCTGGCTAATCAGATCAGATTGACACTGAGGGAAAGGGAAACACCTGCTCACAATTGTAACCAATAAAAGTAGACCTTAAGGAACCCAAATTCCTATTAAAAATACAGAATTTACAATGAGAAAATAACAAATGCAAAGAAAATGTATGTGAAAATTAGGCTAACGATTCCATGGTTTTATCCATGGAGAATCACCAGATGATATCATCCAGTTCAAGGTACTCCAATAGAGCAGCAGCAAAAAAACAAAATCAAAACAATAGTGAGTGTTTTACAGTATTAAATATACAATAGTTAACTAATTGTGTGTGCAACAATTAGAACTAATGTGTTTTAATATTATCAAATAAAAATAAACAAAACAAATGTTTTTGTGCTTCAGTGAAGGGGATGTTTATGTGTGGGTTTGTCGGCTGCAAGTGTGGCCATCACAGCTAGAGAGGGCCAGAGAGAACGATAACACACCAGCAATAATCCTGGCAGCACAGGAACCCGCCTTGAGCATCAGAGGGTCCAGCACAAAGTGTAAGATCACAGGTATAAGCTTTGAAAAGAGGCTCTAGAAACAATCCAGTATCAGCATCAGCAAAGGAAAAAATGAAACAGCAAAACCAAGTGGTATAGTGTACAGACACATCTGTGCAGAATCTGAACTGTAGACCCCTTGTCGAATTGGGAGTCATCTCCCCAGGCTGGTGGAGAAGGACCGAGCTAAAATACTGGAGTTTATAGATTAACAGAAATGATAACGGCCAACTAGCCAGACGTTTGATCCCGGGGTGTTTTACATCCTACAGTATGGAAACATCAGGAAAAAGGACCAGAAGAAACTGAGAAACTGAAAACAATGAAAACACTGTGTATTAGTCTTTTCAACAACCTTCAAATTGAAGGTTAACAATTGCTTTAAGTTAGAATAATAACTCTAATATATAGAACCCCGAAAATCTCCAGGTACCTATGTAGAGTACCAGGGTCCAAGTATAGCATAGATAATTTATCATAGATAAATGTTTTTTATTTTTTATTTTCTTATTTAAATAGTATTGATCACTCACATAAATACAAATTAAATATAATGATGTACTTCTAGGCATTTAAAAGTGTCAATCATTTAGCAAACATGGTGAAATCAATTAAAGGGGAGACAAATACAATCATGTTTAACTGAGGTAATTAACAATTATTAGACTAAAAATGTAATAACTTCCCTCCTGTGTCGCTGCTCCTCATGAATTCCTATTGTGTCTGTGTTTAACTGTGAGCGTGACTTGATGAGCCTGACATCTATAACTAATTCAGGAATCATGATAAATTATAACACACAAGGAGCAGCTGAAATTACATCATCATGTGTGTAATATAGGACACTCACATTGTACTCAAATTCTTCCTTGCTAATTATTATTTGTTAATTAAATGAAGTATTGAAATGAGCTAGGGGATCATAAATATTCCTATCAATCATACACAAATACATTTCAAATTTTCAATTCGTCATTCGTCACACTTTTATTTCTTTCAACTTTTAATTTAATTTAATTTACCTTTGGGATAAATATTTTTGATTGATTTTTATTATTTGTCACTCTGTAGTTAGATGATTTCTAAATTATAAGAAATTATAAGAAATATTAACTAAGCAACAATTCTCTTTTTTTTCTGTTTAATTATGGGTTTATGTATTATATAGTGAAACCATGATCGTTTAAAATCCATGAGTTTTTATTTCTTAAGTTATAAAACGTATCTATTCTAATATTTTTACAACCAGATTTGGTGGGAAACTCCATGCATTTATTTTATCACGTAGGGTTTTTTTTCCACAGTGAAATTGACATCAAGTGTCCCTTTTAAAACATAATGTTTAAATACAATATGTTGGTAATTTTAACATATTGTGATTCACATATGTTGTATTAAGAATACATTTAAATGCTGAGGTAAAAGTTTAGCACTTGTTGAAACAGATGCATCGAGAAAGCGCTGTAGTCTTGTTTAAAAAATGAAATAAAATAGCGCACAGGCTGCCAGGATCATAAGGGAAATAGATTAAATAATGCAAATGTGAGCATCAATACAAGGAATGAGAAGATTTGATCCTTATAAGCAAACTTGCAGCAAAGGACAGAATAAAAAAAGCAGCACCATGGTGCGGAAAAATGCAATTCTTTGGCGTTCCTTAAAGCTGACAGCAGCAAACAGGCGTCGAGGTTTGGCAGACTTTTATGTCTTGTGTGCTTTTTGTGGTAAAAATGAAGAAAAAAAATGAAATGAAAACAAGGAAAAAACAATCAAACAAAGAAACAAACAAAACGGGTGTAATTTGGAGAAACCCTTCGCAAATGACCCATTTCTAATTAATCCACAAATACAATAAAACAAATCTCCACGCAGTCCTTGTCAAATCTTAAAATGTTTATTTTACTAAAATCAGTTTTCTTTACAAACATATGTACACAGTAGAGAGATTCAATAAATACCAGGCCCCTTGCTCTAACGTAGCAAGGCAGAATCTTGAAAACTACAATTTATTTACAATTACAGCAAAAGGAGAGAAACAACTATAAAACAACCTTTAAGGCCACATTGTGAGAGTTTAAAAAAACTAAAAGGATTTTCTAAAATACATTTTGGTCCCTTTTTGTTATTTTTACTAAATATATTTTTTTTTTAAAGAAGTTGCCAGGAACTGCTGGGGCGAAATTGAGCAGTTTATAATTAACCCCATGTTGGATAACCAAACAGAAATACTTCAAGACTGTTTTATAAGGCACAGAAACCGAATAATAAGTACTTCTCTGTTTCATTTTCCTCCTCTTTCATGCACATCACCACCAATCTACTACGGTATTATTGTTGCACTTGATCAGCTGGAGATAAGGCGTTTCCAAACATAATGTGAGATTGCTTTTTGTCTGACACATTTAACACCGACGTGGACAGAAAAAAAAAAAAAACAAGAACATTTGGTCCCATGGGCGCAAATCTATAAAATCTTTAACGCTCCAAAAAGATTTCTCTGTCCCACTTGCGGTCTTTTGGAGCTCCTAAGACAGATAGTACATCCCATAGGTAACGGGTCCGCCGAAGAGTCCCGGGACCGGCAGAGCGGGCCTCGGGAAGACGCCGGTGGGCCCCCACGACGGGGAGCCCATGTGCGCTCCGAGGGGAAAAGGCAGCGCGAACGCAGGCACGACGGGCTTGGAGGCCAGCTTGAACCTCTCCAGCTCGGCCTCCTGCAGTCTCTTGGCTTTGGCCCTGCGGTTCTGGAACCAGATTTTGACCTGAGTCTCAGTAAGGCTGAGGGAGTTGGAGAACTCGGCTCTCTCCGCGATGGAGAGGTACTGTTTCTGGCGGAACTTGCGCTCCAGCGCCAGCAGCTGGGAGGTAGTGAAAGGTGTGCGAGGTTTCCTGTTGTTTTTGTGCTTCCTCAGAGGGCACTGGGTCGGGCTGGAGCTCCCTGGGGCAAAACAGACACAAAAAAACCCCAAAGAAAAACATATGAGTTTACTTCGATCTGAGCTCCGCTGATGGAGACTGAATGCGTAAAAAACGGTGCGCAATTGTAAATATGTGTGTTGATGAATGAACCATCGCGCTCCAACGAGGGGGCGAGTTAGGATAAATTTATTTGACAGACTAGTTTTCACAATCTACAAGTTTGTACAGACCCGAGGCACAGTAAATTGAAATGAATGTAATACTGACATTTAAGTTCTGTCTCAGACTTATATTTGGTAAATAAATAAGTTTTTAGAGGTGAGATTGGCGCAAAATAACCAAAGAAATTTAAAAAAACAAAGAAAAAAAACAAACAATAACAAATGATAGACCTAATTTTGGAAGAGGGTAGCAGGAAAAAATACCAAAACATGCTACAGAAATAGGAACCATGCGGGATTAAGACGCTTGAACTTGTAACAAACAATTCATCGCGGCTGACGTTGCGTCTTTTTTCTTCCTTTTGTCTTATAACGCTGATGGGACGGACTTACGAGGAGGTGTTGGAAAGGAGGACGTCTGGAACCAAGTGCCCTGCTCCTTCTCACATAACTGCGCGCAGTCCTCTGCGGAGCTACCAGGGACTCCCTGCGAACTCTCCCCGGAAACTCTTCCATCCGCGTAAAAAGTCCTGGGAGAGAAGTGCGCGCCCTGAGGGGCCCCGGGCCCCACCGGCTCCGGGCCAGGGTAGGAGGTCCGGCAGGTGCTCTTCTTGGAAATCAGTGACTCGACGCTGAAGGGAAGGCTGCTCCGCTGCAGTTTGCATCCCTTATCCGTGGTCATGTCTTTCGGCTGGAGCTCGTCGCCATCCGCGCACTCCGGGTCCTCCATGTGGTGAAGCTGCGGTTTGGCGTCTTGAGACAGTGACCTCCGCGCAGGATTCATCATGAAAGAAAAAAAAAAACAACAACAAAGAGGCTGGGGCCACGCACATCCGTGTGGCCCTCAAGCGTCACTTCTCCACAGAGACGCTGCGCTGTCGGTCAGCTGAGTGTGTTTTACGCGCAGGACTGGGGGTCGTCTATAAAAGGACAGGGGGTGTCCCCCCCCTCTCCACTCTAACCAATCAGCTCCTCGGGCTATTTCTGCGACGTCTCAGCGTGCGGTTTTGATTGGCCCGCCGCCTTTTGGAGAGCAGATCAAGAGGCCGGCAAGAAAGCAAGTGGACTCTATCACGCAGACCTCATGCGGAGCGGGGTTATTGATGGGTCCCAGAAAGTAGCGTCAACCAATTTTAGCGCAATTAAGCAGCGGGGATGACTTCCCTGCATTTGCATCCATGAACAATGCATCCCCTGCATGTATGTTAGGTTGTGTTACTGTAAATATTTGCAGGATTAATGTTAATACCAGAGTAAAATAATAGCAATAAAAATCTACTCATAAAAATACATCAAAGGAATAAAAGTGCCAAAGAATTTAATTGTTGAAAAGGATAATAAAAAAAGAAACACCGGTTCGCACGTAGAATAGAAATTGATTAGGTATGACTGTTTGTCACACAGTATTACAGCAATTTAAGACCTGTCAGCAGCTCTTCTCCCTCACAATGGCCTCGGCTGAGAAGCAACAGGCGTTTTCTTTCTGCAGGTCATACTATTTAATAAGCCAGACAAAGTTGCGTTTTGCAAGGCGCCAGGCTCGGCAGGATCAAAAAGGGGAGATACCTCGGGGAGAAAAAGAGAGTCAACTTAACCAATTGTCCTGAGAGTATTAGTATAGTGGACTGTGTGGAGCTGGGAGGAAGGCTGCTGCTTCATGCTGGAAGGCTTTGCCAAAGCAGGAGATGAAACAGCAGGAAGGTGTTCTGGGTGAGTATGGAGATAATTTGTTCGATCAGGTTTATTGTGCTAAGCTCCTGCATTGAACATATGCAGGAGCTTGTATTAATGATGTATTAATCTGCCAGAGGAGGATTAGACAGATGCAGTTCAACTTTCAAGTGCAAAAAAAAAAACAAAAAACAGATGAATTTTAATTCTGATCCATTTTGGTTCATGGTGGTTCGTGCATGATTGCAGGACCTGGGCAAGCTCATTTCTCTGGGCCCCGATCACAAGCAAACACATAGAGAATGTCCCATTTTGATTCTTGAAAGATGAAACTTTTTTCCCCAAATAATTAAAAAAACGAACTATTTTTTATCTTTTTTTAACTACATTTAACTACATTTAATGTCAAAAGCGATTCAAGTCGAACCGATCTCCAAGAAAGTATATGAACTCCCAAGATATTTTAATATTTCATCACCTTAAGACAAAATATTCATTTTTAATTTATGAGAAATACCGTCACAATGTCGCAGTGCAAAGTGCAAAATTTAATTTTACTGCACATCTCTGCAGATGGTTTTGATGGTTTATGGAGATGTAGCAAACATAAATAGGACCAGATTTTTGGAGTGTCTGACTAATTATTGTCCCGTCCTATAAGACTCACACCTGAGCTGGTTGATCTCTACAGCTCATCCAGAGTTACAGAGATTTTGCTCCCATTCTTATCAATACTCCCCATATACTGCCTACACATAGATGCTCAGTATATGCTGGAGTTAGTGACAACTGACGGACACCAATAGCTTAAAAAAAATAAAGCAAGCAGTGTGTGAAGTAGCATTGCACCTAGGTATTACAGTTTCCAATGATTCAGTTTCTTTCAAATATGCTCTACAAAAACAAAACAAACAAACAAAAATCCACAAATCTGCAAACGGGTGAAGCTGCGAACACCGAACCATAAATAGGTGAGTTTCTACTGTATTATATAAAATAAATATATATAAAATAGTATTCACAAACATGTCCAAATACACTTATATGTATACCCAAAAATTAAGGCGTTTTACTGTTCTTGTTGGTTACAAAGAATTCTTTACATTTATGCATTTAGTGGACGTTTTTTATCTAAATTGAATTTCAAAAAGAGGGTTTGTAAAGATCCTTTGTAAATATTGTTTGTGTTTTCAAAAAGAATTAACAAGGATTCTTGAATTCTTGTCTTTTAGCAGGTCCAAGTAGATGTCTGCAGCACATCGCAGGCACCAAACCAAAGTGAGATTCCAGAGAGACGTAAGCGGCTGTCAAAACCGTTAAATGCTCCCCAAATTAACTGGTGAGGAAAACATACAGTAAGCCCTTAATGTCTCATAACTGAAGTACTCTTCATAACTTCAATAAGCTTTATTTGTTCACTTTATATTTTACTTCTTAAAAGGATGAACCAGCGAATAAAAAACAAAAAATTTGCTCATAATACGATGGTGCTGGTTGCTCTGTAGACTTGGCGGCCATTTTTCCCCCCTTAAACATGAAGAACAAGCGATTCTTTGACTGACAGAACTTATGTTCAGAGGTCATGGTTGGTTGACCTCTTGAAAGCCCTCAGGTGCAGAAAACAGTTTAGCCTTCGTCAAGTGAGAGGCGCAACTTTTTTCGGTCAATGATTCAGGCCTGAGTAAGTCCTGATGTTGAGTATGCTCCCTTCATTTCCTATCAGACAAAACCAGCCTTCTGTCTCCTCACGTGCCACAAACTTCTCGTCACCCAGCTGGTTTGCGTTTAAATGCCAGCAGAGTGCGTCTCACGTCCACCCTGACACGCAAAGGGAACGAGATGAGAGTTCATGGAGATTCATCCGATACAGGTACACCCATGGACAGCGAATTGAACTTGGTCACCCCTCTGCTCCTCCTCAACCCCAAAAGAAATTTTCTGTAACAGCATGCAGGCAAGTAAGCTGTGTCAGAAGTTGTTAAGGAGTTTGAAAGCAGATCTGCTCCTCAAGGCCGATGCAACTCAATGGGAACCACTTTACCCTCAGCTTGCTCAAAAAGCAAGAGCTAAGTGGAGCATTTCTTTTTCTTTTTTTTTAGGCTTGGGTGTGCAGAATCTATGATGAAACCATTTATCTACTCCGTAAAGTGCAAGGGGCCAGGTGGTAGCATAATGTGCGGAAACAGACTAGAGAGTTTTTTTTTGTGTGATTTTCTTGCTGTTTTTTCTTCTGGTAGGTTTCCCAATGAAAACAAAAGTATCATCTTGATCCTAAACATCTACAAATGAACTATCCGTTTCTGTTGCTGTAGTTTTTGCGACTGGAAGTGTGCCAGTGTTCACTTAAGCGGTATGGAGAAAATAGAAAAATTCATTTTAAGAATAGAAAAAAACTTCAGCCCGAACTCTTTCTTAGGTTTAAACTACAAACTTCATGGTCTTTATTTGGGTTTGCATGTTTTGCCTAATATGAAACAGTGCATCATTCTACAGAGGATAACAAAGTTTAGAGACACATGGTTTCTAACACTAAAGAAATTTTAGTTTTGGTCGGTTTTGGTTCCCAGAGTGGACAAAAGTGGTAGTGCTTTGCCTGAAGAAGACTGCATTTCCCATGAGGACCAGCGCATGGTGTCCGAAAATCCTGATCTCCCAGTTGCCTGCACTTGGATTGGGGAAAATTTCTGTTTCCAGTGGCTGTGTGAAGGATGAATAGCGATGAGGCAATATCATATTATAATGGGTTTTAAAATAAGAAACGGGGGAAATAATGTATGGAGTCAGCATGTTTGTAGTTGTTTTGTGTGGCGGGGATGCCTGCCACCCTCCTCAAAGTTTAAAGCCGGTTAAAGCGATACGGACCCCCACTCTGGCCATGAGGTGTAATTCAATGACCTGTAAGTCGATGCATAATCACAAACGTTATGAAACAATTTTATGAAGGTTGAAAGGTGTTGCTTTAAAATCTTAGAAAGTGTTGCATGTATTTATGTTTAACTCTCTTTGGTCAAAATCTTTCTCAACCACCTTTTGCAACTTGTACAGCTGAAGGTCATGCAAAGTATTTTAATATTTACTGAGATTTTTACCAGGATGTGTTTGTTGAAGAGCTCAAGCTACAGATATTTAACTGAAATTCGGGCCAGACTTTGACAGATTAATGCACTTTAATCTAAACCCCTTCCCTGTATCGTTGGCTGTGTGTTCGGGGTCGTCGTACCGTTGGAAGGCTAGCTTGACCTCTAGCTTGACTTTATTAGCTCCATATACCTTCCATGCTACTCTGACCAGCTTCCCGGTCCCCGTTAAGAAAACGAAAACATTTACACAGCCTAATGATGCAACCACCATGTGTTACTGTCACAAATGAGCAATTGTAACACGATTCAGTTATGGACACGTGGACTCTAGTCACTTAAGACGTTGCGTGCACTTATTGTTTTTTTCTTTTCTTCTTATGAATAACAGAGGCTGAAATAAAATACACTTTGGTTTGTAAAAAAAAAAAAAAAAGTATAATTTTCTGTCAAATTTACAATTATCTAGTGTTTTGTGTTGACCTACCACGTGAACCCCATTACAGATCCTTACAGTTTCTGAGACAGATTTCTCTCTTTCTCTTGGTGAGTGTTTAGTTCGTATCAAAGAAAGTAGCAACTGTTTTTAACGTTCTCCTCCCTGAAACACATCCGAAAGAGCAGTAGGTGCAGCGGGAAAAGCAACATTCTCCAGTATCGGCGTCTCCTATTTCTATTTTCTCTGACACTGAACGCTTTAATTTCTTCACCTTCAGCACATAAGGTGACCAGCTTGGAGCTCCTGATTTTACCACCAGCTCAAATAACAGTTATTTGTGTTTTTCGGCACCGTGGAAAAATATCTTTGACCTTTCATTTGACTTAACAAGTTGATTCCATCCACATCAGACTGGCTCGGGTGCTGCACTTAAACGCTGCTTCGACATTTTCTGCCAAAGCCACTTCCTTTTGTGGCATCCCTGTGCCCTGTGTTTGAGCACTGGGTAATGAGGGAAAGATCCGTGCCGTGCGAAAGCAGGGGAAGCAAATTGCCTCCATCACGGCTTTTTTTTGGACTGTAAAAAAGCAATCAGGGGATAGAGTGTCCTGCGGTTTTACAATTGCTCCTTTTTTTGAGTCGAACCAGCGTACACCAGAGTGGCTTTCATTTGTCAATGTTGGGATCTTAAACTAATGTTTGCTCACATTCTGATGCCCAGAAAGGTCTTTTCTTTTTCTGCTACTATTGATTGAACCGCTCCTCTCCCAACCTCTCCTGCCAGTGGAGATTGGTATTTAGAAAAACAACGAGAGGTGACAATGCAGTTGGCAATTTCATCTGGCTTGCCATCGGCCATAGAAATCCACATTCTTGAGGAAAGTCTAGAGACAATGTGAGTGGGCGAGTTAGGTTGAGCACTTGGGATAGGGAACTTTGCTACTCCGTGGTCTCATTCGTAAACCGAAGAATGTCAACACAATTCTTTACGCTCTTCACAGCCAAAGATTGTGATGGAGCACATCTGAGAGGCAGCAACATACATTTTCTCTCCTTTTCCCACATGGCTAAAACCAAGAAACAGCAACTATTGTATAAATTACAGCAATTTGGAATTTACTCAAAGTTAATCTTAATAAAAAAATATTAACACATGATGTCGGGTAACTCATAAAGTTCCCCTCAATTAGTTTTCCTATTTTTTGTCTGACGATATGATGGTTTACCTTTAAAACCTTCACCAAGTTACATTTAAAAATACAGCAGATCCTACTACATAGGAATGCAAAACATTGTTATTAGAGTTGGGAAAATGATACATACGAGCAAAAAAAGGAAAAAACTCTGCATTTTTGGGATACCAAGGTAAATTCTTCATCCCGTGATTCCCACAATGAAACAAAGTTAGATTTTCAACTGAATTATTTTTTTAGCCTAAACAACAGATGTAATATAATGTAATTTAATAGCCTATTAGATTTCTCCCTTTTCTATGCTGGAAAACACAGCAGCCCCAACACAAGCATCAGCATTTTAAAAACTGTTGATGAGGTATTAATAGAATATTAAGTCATAATAGATTAAACACTTTTGGAAGATTTGTGCGTTAATTCATCTACTCCTGTTTAATTGGTAATAAACAAACAAGTTTATGCCAAAGTAATTAAGAAAATGAATGAGCTTAACTGACATTGGTAGTTCAGTGTTTGAGAAAGAGTGTCATTAAGGTCTACTGAGCCCCCTTTACTTTGATATATCTGAATAAAAACCCTTGCAACCCATTAAGAAACCCCATGTGTAATAAAATGGAGAGTAAATTTAGCTTAAGCCCCTGTTTGGCGAAAACGGTTAATATTTGAGCAATACTTAGAAATTCAGCTAAAAGACTCGATGGAGAAGGTGCAGAGATCTACAGCTAAGGTTGGGGAATAATATGACGGCAAAACTGTTAGATATTCACTTTGCAAATAACCACAACCGCCCATAATTACTACTATAATTTTAGACTTTTGACCTTTGCAATTATGCAATTATGCATTGGCCTGTATGTCTATATATAAAAAAAAAAGAAAAATAAATTATATATATATATATATATATATATATATATATATATCATGATTAAAAACAGGGTGACCCAAGTTAACAATTTCCTATATTATGCAACCTCAAAACAAAGTAAAAATATATTAAAAAACACCAAATACAAAATCTGTGAAAAAGTTTTTACATTTAAAAAAAAAGTAAAGGGGAACAAGAAAAAAAAGCTAAACCGTTACTTTGGTGGCATATTATATTTATTTAATTGCTTGCTTACTAAAGCAGTTTGACAAAAATAAAATATTCTGAACTTGTGCCACTAATAAAAACTGAGTTGAGTTTTATAAACCATAATCTTACATGATTTTTTCCTATGAATTTTTCAATGTGAAACTGTTTGTATTTCTCAGGCAGTCTTCTTTTGTAAACTCGCTCCAATAAAGCTTCTGTAAGTCAATAAAACACCGAAGGGTTATGGTTGTGAGGCCCGGCTGCAGCTTAACGCACTGTAGGTTCCGGCTGACAATGCTTGTCTCTCAGTAATAATGTTATTGCAGGCACCAAAGGTCAGAACAAATGTGTGTGTTTGAGCATCTCGAGATTACAATTTCAAAGTCCTCCCCATGAGCGGCGGAACAATGGAGAGGGTGGGAAGTTAAAAAAGCGGGGCTCCTTTCAAATAAACAAGCATGAGCCGACCTTGAATAGAACTGCTATGGAGCAGCCGGATTGGTTCTCAGGGGCAGAGACCTGTCGGGCTCTCCTCCTCTTCCTCAAATAGAAAACGATCTGATGTAGTAAACACAAACAAGTATAATTTATAACTTTCCTTCAGTTGTTTATCCTATCCTTTATTTCTCCTGTGACCGTTTTTTTATATTCCCGTGAACGGACCAGGATAGTTGAAAGGGAAGGGGAATGGTTTGGGGGGGTATTTGTGGGAAGAATCTCCTCTTCTTTTTTGTACTGTTGCTTAATGAGCCTTAAAATACAAATGCACTGTCCTGACTGTGAAAATAATGTAAATTAGCGGAGTGAGGAAGCCTGCGGGGCCGAGTCTTACTGAGCAGTCAGAACGGAGGGAGATGAAGTGAGAGAGAGAGAGGGGGGGGTCCCATTGCAGAGGAATCGTGGCGTGTTTTGGACTCGGCCAGAGCTCACAGGGACACTTGTTGCACTCTCGCTGCTGATTTATTGAGAGTCGTGCTGCAGCCATGCGTATTGGCAACCATTTTGTGAGATGTCAGTTGTTTGTCACTCCTCAAACCCATAATTCCAGTTGGTTTCGCACAATGGCTCTTTTGAGCCACTGCTACAATCATCATTCAATTTAATTTTCCATTCTTCTCCGGATTCCAGGCCGAGGCAGCAGAGCTGGGAGTCTCCCACACTGCATATGTCCTGTCAGGAGTCTGAGACGCTCTTTTGACCGCTCCGCTTGGCATCTGCTGCCCATGGCCTGTCTATATCTGCATTCTAATGCAACTACCCTGCTGGGATGTTAACTTTAGGCCCTCTGTAATTGATGGCTTCCACACTTCAGCTGAGTCCCCCCCTTCTTGGCTCTCCCTGCCGATTGTTGGTATATCTCTGTGGTTTGGGGGTCTTTCAGTCAACCATTGTTCTTTTATGTAGGAATTATAATAGACTAAAAGAGAAAGAAAGAGGAAGGTGGGGTGGGGGGGGGAGTGGGGACATGGATGAAAAGAGAGTCGCTGCTGATATTTAGTGAACTCAGAAGGGGGAGTTTTCATTCTCATTCTGCAAGTTTGGCACATGCCTTCTGTTACTAAGTGGCAGTGCTTTCAAAGAGCTCCTTGCATTTCCCATTCTGCAGCTCCGCTAGGTGCCTAGACTTACAACCCTGGCAGCTGTTGGGCATTCTATGCAGCTATAGACTCCTCTCCACAGGTGAGCTCCCCCTACCAAACTCGCAGTCTCCATTTTATTCAATAGGGCCTTTTTCAAACCTTTCATCAGTGGGCAGAGGCTGACTTTATGCGTGCCACTCACACAACTGTGACTCAACGTTCTCAGGGCTGGAGTCAATGTTCATTCCGTTTGACTTGGCTGCAGGATGATTTACATCTTGTTTCAGAGTTTTTGAAGCTTTGTGCATGCATTGATTGCACTGTAAACAAACAATGGGATCATGATTGGCTTTAGATGATTAGCTTACAAAAACAAACCTCCGGTGAAAACACACAGCACAGCTCATCAGAGGAGCAAAAGCAGTTGTCTAATTTCTTCCAAGTTTGCCATTATGGGATGCTCCACACAATATGAGTTTATGTGATATTCTGCAGCCACAGTTGCCGCTGTGGAGGCTCTATTTCAGTCAGGCAATAATTACTTTAAAAGCTATCGGCTGCATTGGTAAACCAATTTCAATGATGTTGTTGTTTTGGTTTTGGAACGTTTCAGCAATCTCTTTCCCCCCCGTTTTGAATTCAGCAGCAGAGCATGAGCGTGTTTATTTTCTTCCTCACTCTCAGGGATGCGAGCTGTTACATATTACCCATGAGGTGTGGTGCCTCTTCCCTCAAAGGCCTCCACTGTTTCCCCCCAAACTGCTGCCAAGCTGGGCTATCTATTCATTTGGTTACTTAAGTGTAATTGCTCCTCTTTGAAGCCTCAGAGAGGCAAATCATTTGCTCTGGCCTCAGGGCAGCAATGGTCACCATGCTAGCGACCCCCTCCCGGTCAGGGAGCGTCGGAGAGACCACGAGAGGCCAGCTCCCATACGGAGAAGAAATAATACTGCTAGGGCCGCTCAATTTCACCTCCCTTTTCATCCTATTATTTGAAAACTTTTTATTAACAACAGCTTTCTCTCTCATACCAGGGCGCCAGGAGAGGAGGAGGCGGAGAGGTGGGGAAGGCGAAGGGGGTTTTAGAGGATATCAGCAGCGTGAGGATGGTTGGCTTTCAGTAGATGTCTGCTGGACTCTCACACACTCACATACACACATCATCAGTGGTGACAGTTCAAGGAGGTATTGAGAAAACAGCTTCCCTCCAACATGTTGCACTGCTGAAACTAGCACCTTATCAGTGTGTTTCCGAACATATAATTAACAACTAATACGAGGGAAAGGGAACTTATAACATCCTTTTTAGAAGCATATAGTTTAGACATTTCCAGATTTTGGCATTTTATAACCACAAAATTATTTTCTTGGGATCTCATGTGACAGACAAAAAGCATTGTGAAGACCAAGGCGTCCACTAGACAGGTCAGGGATTAAGACACGGGGTTGGGTTAAAAAACAAAACACCAATCCTTTAACATCTCGAGGAGTGTGGTTCCATGCATTATTTACAAGTGCATAGCATTAAGCTTGATCTCTCCAGCAAATCTATAGGATTGCCAGAAAGCTCCAGCTCAGGTAGTGTCCGATGACTAAATACAGTAAAACATCTGCACTACACAAATATGCGTTTATGTTAAAAAAAAAAAGAAAAAGGAAAAATACACAAGAAAAAAGTACTAAAAACTAATGTTTTATATCTACTTCAAGGCGTGTATGAGTCACATCAAAATATAAAAGAAAGGTCGAAATACATTAGATGCGACTAGACATTTGATCCGATGGAAAATTGTGTCTTGCAAAACAATGCAATTGATAATATAACTGTTGTACCAATGTTTATCACAAAGAATAATGCAGGAAAATCTAGTGTAGCTAAACTTGAAATCATTGAAATAGTTCACCTAACCATGATAGGAACTCCGAAGTATATGTAATTAGCTGGATGGTATATGTCGGATCTAGCCAACATGCAGAGTGCTATTTATCGTGTTTCATTAAGCAGTGCACATTACCTACAACAGGCAATGAACACGCTTAAGACATGATGGCGGCAGCATCATGCTCTGGTCATACTTCTCCTCAGCAGGGCCAAGAAAGCCGGTCAGAGTTGATTGAAAGATTAATGTAACTAAATCCCTTGATGTTTAAATCTTCTAGAGACCTAGCTGAATGAGAAACAAAAAAATTGCTCAAATCCTGTTGTATCTATTGTATAAAATCCAAAACAAACATAAGACTGCAGAGAAACCAAATATCAAACATTCTGTCAGTATGACTCCTTTACACTAATGCATCTGTTTTTCTGCTTGCTTTATTGTGCACATTAGAAAGTACCGTACAAGCCTTCTTTCAACCTGTGACAGGTCACGGAAATACGCAGCAACGTGGAGCACAAAGAGCCCATTTAACGGCGAAAATTACTGCAGCACTTATTGTAATTGTCACAATTCTGACCGCACTGACATTGTAATCTCATAATGAGGTAATGGGGAGTTGAAACCGAGTACAGAAGTGCGATTAGAAGGGTGTAGCTCGCTAAAAAAGGGTTAAAATGTCACACAAGAAGAGTTTGTGTTTGACGTTTGCGTATTTGGGGGACTGTGTTGATGTGGACAAACTTTTTAACTGATAACTGTCCTCTGCTAGTTTTATCCTTATCCATCTGGAATGCTGCAACCAAAGAGATTACTGGAAGTCACTTTAAGGAAAAAAAAAAAAGTAATAGAGTTAAACAAAGAGTATCTGTCATGCCTTAAATATTTGACTGTATTCGGATGCTGCAGCATCAAAGACCTGCTTTTTTTGGGGGGGGGGGGGTAAAAATGATTATCCAGAAAGTGCACGAGTCGACTCTCAAGACACAGCGGAGCCAAATCAATGTGGACAGGCATCCATAAAAAGCCAACCTGGTTATGAATGCTGCATTTTACTTGTATCATTTTGACTTTGAGGTTTTTAAGAGAGAAGCCTTCCCCGCAGTCAAGCCAGATGGTAACAATTCTTAGGCGTATTACGAGCTGCTCTCTGCCAAATAGCATACCTTTGAGCTATGTTTTCAGTGGGCTATAAAAGCCAATAATGTAATTTTGATCTGTTTTATCAGATATCACCCGAGCCACGGCCGGGTTTATGTAAGAAAATGTTTAAGCAGGACAAGACGTCTCTGTGTTTTGCTTTTTTTTGTTTTGCCGTATAAGTCCACCATGTACAATACCTTTCCCGCTGAGCGGCTTTGCTTGTTTGACTTCAGCACCGAGCAACAATTTTGGAAAAAATCACTGTGGCGAGGTTGGCCTCCATTTTGTCAGACACATGGTGCTGGCCTGATGTAAAAATAGTCAAACGTGGTTCCAACATAATCACTTGTGCTGACCAGGGTGTTAGAAATCACCAAGATTCTTCGTGAAAGTGCTTAATACAGTCAGACCCTAACATCGCCCAGTGTAAAAGTGACACAGTAGCAAAGTGTCCCAGTGGTTCACTACCCTCCCCTGTGGCCTGCCATCAGCTCTGTGACTCACCGCTGACCTTGCCGTAATGTTCCAGCTCTCTACCATATCCATTTAGAAAAAAAGGAAATACATTTCCCTATCCTATTTGACATGGTGTAAACAAATCTGAACACGCACTCATCCATATGGCGTTATAAAAATACTTATTCACCTTAAAACTTTAGGTTTTCTTACATTCCAACAAGTTTCAGCAAAGTTAATTGGGCTTTTATGTGTCAAACACAAAGTGGTATATAATTGTGAAGTGGAAGAAAAAAATTATGTGAAATAATTTTTTTTAAACATCTGTTCGTGAGGATTTGTAACTGATTCTCAATTGGATTTAGGTCGAACAAACCTCTTTGGGCTTCACCCTAAAGGACTCCTATTCACAAATATGTCAAACCTTAAGGCAGTTGGTTGCCAGGGATTTTATTTAGTGGGATTAGAGTAAAAGTGTTTGAACTAAAATGCCCGCGACACATAAGTAAAACATTTTGAAATCGATGTTTTAATTTCCTTCCCCTTCCACGAGTGTCTGCCATAATGCTTGGGGAATGTAACTGCCTCAATAAAAGGGAGAGAACCACAACAAGGCCGGCTGATTGAGGACGTTAGCTCAGGTTTTCCATTGTGAAGCGAGTTGTTTTCCTTCTGCTGCGATCACATCAACAACTGGAGGCCTGCTGTGTGGAATTACTCGCGCTAATGGCTCAACACGCTTTTGTTGCAGGAAATCGGACAGCCGAGGTGTAGCTCCTAAAACGGTGATTAAAAAACCAAAATTGCATCATGATGTTGGTTAACTTTACACAGTGAGTTAAGTGGGTGGTGGTGGGGGTGGGGGAGGGCTGGTATGATTCGCTTCTTGCTAATTAAAGCAACTGGCATTATTGTCCAGCTAACATGTAAAGCTGCGTACTGGAGCTGAAGCTTTTTCTATGGGATTTCCATTGAAAAAAAAAAGTACTTTTTTTAACTGACCGAATCTGATGGCAGTTAAGAAACTCTAATTAAAGTTTGCAGTGGTGACTCTGTAATTTGCAAGTCAGTGAGGGTCATTAAGTCTTTCCCTAGCTTGATTTAATGAGTTACAAACTGCAGTTAATGAGAGAAATGGCTCTGCCTGCTTGGCCCGCGACTGTAGCTGCAGCAAAGACCAGATCAGACATTTCTTGTTAAATCCGTTCAGGGGATATGTTTTTGGTGTTTAGACGTCAGATGCAAAAACTTGAAATTGTTGTTGAGACAAAAAGGAAATCCACTTGTGTACAAACAGATGCACCAGCTTCTAATCATGTATGACCTTTACAAAAGAATGTGCTTTTAATTTAAACATCAGAGACAGAAAAGTACAATGTGCATTGTTTTGGCCTTTTATCTCCCCCTAAGTCATATCCTCTTATTGCTGTTTGTGCTTATTAAAAGCTGTTGCTGATATCAAACACAACCTGTCTTTTATAAAGACAGGGGAGCCTTGTCTAGCGATCTGCACAGCACTGTTTTCTTTCTCTCATCATCGGTGGCCAATTGCACCCCACCCTACCCCACAGTACCAAGTTCACTTCACTAAACATTTTCTTCCTCCACTTTTTCCTCCGTTTTTTAATGTAGGTTTGTGGTTGTGTGCCATCCTTTAATGAGCTCCAACTTTGGCCGGGGTTGTAGGTTTTCCTGCGATGTGATTTCCTGTAAGTCAACGAAAAGGCTTTAATGTCCACACGATTTAACATTAAAGTGACATATAAAAAAAAAAAGCAGATCAGAGCCCGGTTGGTAATAATTTTCCCGTAAATGAAAAATTTTACATTTCAAAAGATCGGCAGAAACAGTATGACTCCAGACACAGAAGACTACTGTACTTCTGACTGACCTTCGTCTTTTTTAAACCAATATAGTTTCCTGAGCGTGCAAGTTCAAAAGTATATCTAAATAAACTCCATGCCCTGCAGAAGCTTTAATAACTCTTTAAAAATGTTAATGTTGTGTCATGTTACAATTGCTAAAACTTGAATGTGTTTTGGGAATACTACAGACTATAGACCAGCACAGAGTAGCACGTAACCAGGAATTGGACAGAAGATGGTATATAGAGTAAATATATAACAAATATTTGTGAGCAGCAACAAACAATGCAATGATTTTGGGCATATATAAATGCCAACCATGTAATAACTTCTGTGACACTTTAAAGTTTTTCAACGACTAAAAGCTTTGGCTGGTTAATATTGGTCAAACACACGTAGGCCACATGAACTTTGTTCTCTTCCTGAATTCTAGCAAATTCCTCTAAGTGAGTAATGTGTCAAATTCGCTTTAATTAATAAAATAAAGTAAAGAATCTTAGGTGAACAAGTATAATGATTATAACTATTATTAATAAAGAAACTGCAAAAAACAACAATAAAAAATATATGTAATTGTTTTAAAATGACTTTAATATTTCCAATATTGGCAAAATGTGATGCCATTGATTTAAAAAGTTATGCCAATATTATAAGTTACTGGATGGGCACTGTTAGCTCATGGAGTAGCCAGTGGGTTGTTAGTTCAACCCCGACTCTATCCATCTCAGTTGCGGCATGCTTAGGCAAGACTCTTCACTCTAGCAGCCAGTTGCACTAACTGTATGTCAACCACAGAAAAAATGAATGAAAGTGCTCCGGTGTCGTTGGACTATGTGATAAAAGACATGCATTCGTTTTGTGCAAGCCTATCAACATTTAATTAATTATTGGCTTGGTACATTTAAAATTATCTAAATTATTAAATTTTTGGCAATACATTTTTCAATTATTAATTAAATAATTTCAGTCCGTTTATGAGATGTTCCAACCAGTTTTTCTCCACTTGAGCTTAAAGTCTAAGCATATTCTACTGCAGATCAGAGTCTAAATGTTAAACTCAGTTCAGGCGACCTCGACAAGGCCATTGTAATGTTATGCTTTTTTCAGCTGATTCCATTGTATATCAGGTTGTATTTTTAATGTCATTGTTGTGCTGAAAGGTGAAACTCTTCCCTAGTCTTAAGTAATTTAAATTGTTTTCTCAGCATTTAGTTCCATACATTTTCCTGTGAACTCTGACTTACCAAGTTCTACCTTGTAGCCCAGTGTTTCCACTTTCAACTTGCACGGAGGGGACGGTGAATGCTGAGTGATGAGTGGTGTAAGTTTTCCTCTTGGACAAAAATTATATATTTTGTTCTCATCTGAACATCTTCTCCCAAATATTTGCTGCTTTTCCCAAACCGCTAGAACCAAATATTAAATGGGGCTTTCTTTGGGTTTCTATCAACAACGGCTTTCTCCTCGTTACAGTTCCATGTGAAGACCAAGATTTGTGGGTGGCAGGAATTGTTATCCTGTCACTAAATTCTCCCAGTTGAGTTGTGAACCTCTGCAGATCCTGCAGCAGCAGATGGTTAGCCTGCTCTTGTTAGATTACTTTGCCAATGCCCAATCTTTGTAACATACTCTCTCCATTTTAAAATTGTGGATTAAGGATACAGAAAACTAGTTCACAATTATTAGAGCGCCTAAAAAATATTTCTTACTGATTATTGAAAGAGGAAGAAAATATTTTCAACATGCTATTTTTTTGAATAAACGGTAAACAACACAGACATTGCTACTTCGATTTTTTTTGTTTTCATTTATACCTAAACTTTTGTCGTCTTCTGTTGAGATTACACATAAATCAGCCTCTTAACTGTTTAGATCAGACTTTACTGTAAATTTGTTCTAGATGTTTCCAGTTAAAAGAGTTGACTTATGTCTTCAGGTTCAGGTCATGAAAATAAGAGAATGAAGGGAGAAACAGAGAAGGACGTTGGCCAGTGGCTGTAATTGTCGTGTTCGCCACGGCATTGTTAGAGGCTTTTGTAGACCTGTAATTAAATTTGGGAAAGCTTGGAAGCCTATCTTCACGGTGTGCTCTCCAAGACAGAGTGATGTCCAGTAAAAAAGAAAATGAAAAGAAGCCTTACACATGTGTACTAGACTGTGAGAACTTTTTTTTTTTTCAGACTAATTTCTCCATAAAAGCAACTTCCACAGACTGAAAAATGTTTCCATTACAATTACAGCTCTTCTTTTCTTAAAGCTGTTTGTTTTGTGACTCTGCTGCAGGGTTGTTTCTTTTTCAGGAAACCCTGCTTCAATTAAGTGTGATAGAACACATGTGTCCCTTTTTCGGAGCTGGGGTGTTGGGGGGGGGGTCCTTGCACTGCTGGCCTTTGTAACAACAATGCGGGATAATTGTGTTTTAAAGAGCTGTTCTCTAGGGTTTGCCACCTCTGGGTGTGGATCAGCTGAAATCCGACTTCTTCTAGGCGATCAAGTGCGGGTAGGTATGTAGCTGCAGCTGCAGGGATGATATTAATCCAATGAACCAATCTCCCCCTTGTTTCTAACCCTCTGGCATACAGACAGACACTCTGACTGACATCTGACCAAACCTGATTCAATTATATGGTTCATCTTTGAAGTTTTACACTTTGGCCTTCTTTGCTCTAAACTTTGTTCTTTTTGCTGTTGTCAAGAAGATAGCATAGCTGAACATGCAATCTCTAAGCATGTTCTAAACGACCCTGTTTGGGGAGCTTCAACCTTCTAGGATATCTCACAGCGGACCAGTGTTTACTCTTACGCTCCGTCTGCAGAACGGCACAAACATTATATTTTTCAGCGCGTATGTGAACAAAGGCCTTCGTAATAACAGCTTGTGACACTCCAGAAATGAGTGCCACAAAGGAGGAAAAAGAAAAAAAGTTTCAAATGTTCATCCTCGAAATTGTAGACGACAGGTTTGCCGTGTGACAGCGGAGAATGGAAAACTTGATTCCCTGCAATCATCTCCTGTCATCTTTTGCACCACTTTACCCTTCACTCCAATCAACCCGGTGCGGAGCTTTGAGTACCTTTTTGTTCTCCCCCAGTTTGACTTCACTTATTGCCTCATATGTTTATGTATGTTTACATTTGAGCATAAACAACTTTCCAGCGACTTTAAAAAAAAAAAAAAAGGAACTTAATCAGTGCATTGTACAATCTTCAAACACACTTCGCTTTTTTTTTTTTTCAAAGCAAACGTAACTAAGCATGGAGATTTCCTAAAGCACTCTCATAATAGCTCTAGACTTAGAAAAAGTTCTACTCTGGCAGAGCCGAGGAGCTGCCGGAGGCTCCAAATAACTGCGTGAGCCGTCAACAGGAAGAGCGGGCTACATGTCTGCAGGCCAGCTCCTTTAATTGGCTGTCTGCAGGAGTTTCTGCCCCCGCAAACTAATTGACCCACAATTCACTGGTGCTTCATCTACACAGAGAAGTTCCACCTGGCCGATAATCAGCCAGTCTTGTAAACCAATCCATAACTAATGGCCAATTTAAGTACAGGTAAGTAGTTGTTTTATTATAGTTCATACTTGTTTTCTCCTTGATTGAGCTAGTATGGTACATCAACATAAGCTTGACACGTAGAAGAATATAGGGCAAAGCAAAAATATTTATTCATATTTTTCATATTTCGATGTATTGGATTGTCATTTTGTTTGACTGAACAACTCAAAGAAGCTGAGGATATTAATGTAAATGAAGATCCGTTACTGGTTTTCAAACAGCCACCTTTATCTCTAAAACCCCTAAATAAAAGTGTTGTACCTTCAAATGTTGGTGAGCATTCAAGGTCAGCCTGTGTTTAATACTGCTGTTCCGTAAATGCCTGAAAGTTTTTTTTTTTTTTAGAGACAACAAGAAGCATGAATACCTAAGAGCGCACCAGATTGGTCAGGGAGAAGTTATGGAAATGTTTATTACAGTCATAAATCATAAAACAATATACCTTCGTTATTGGACAAAAGGAAAGAGTTTGACAAAACACAGTACCGGGGGAAAACAAACTCAAAAAATAATTGGCAACTCTAGATTTGAAGCTGTGGTGAACGCAGCTGTCAACAGGAAACCCATTTAAAGCACTGGCCAAAAATCTGGCTTTTAAAAGAAGAAATAGATTGTTTACAGAATGTCATTAGATTTTAATTTTAAAAAATGTCTGCATTTTACATGCAGACATTAAACTGGTGTCGTAGTTGAAGAGTGTTCGTCACACTAACCCTTGGAAAACACCAGAGTATAAAGAATGTGTAGATATATTATATATAGACAATATATATCCATAGAGCAGATTATTAGCAAACATGTAGAATAAAATACTCTGTGGGACTTTTCTTGCATTTCATTTGTTTCCCTTGTTCATCAACCTCCTAAAGCTACCATATACCTGTTTTAGCTGTTGTATAAAGATCTTTCCCAGTTGTTGTCTCCTCCCATTCCTCAGCACAAACAACACCTGTAGTTCATGTTATGTTGAATCATTAAGCTCATTAGCTAATAAGTTTGCAAATAGTTAGAGGTTAATTAGTCTACTAAATCAGTCAGCTCTAATTAAAAACATCCTTTTCGGAAAATATGTCTGTACCAAAACCATTTTTCCAACATACTGAATGGTGATAATGGATCTAATGACTAAAAGGATCAAAATGTAACTTATTGGTAAACACACCCAAATGTTTTCCATGACTGGAAAGAAATAAGTAATGTAAACCAGCACACAGCTTAAGGGGGAATTTTAATGGAAGATTGAAGCGAAACAACATAGGCTGAGTAAAGATTTAACTGTCTCCAGAACACCAGGTTTCCCTGCCCTAAAACAAGCTTAGATTAACTTATTAAACACACCTTTGATTTGGGTCTTGTCTCACCTCTCAGTGAATGGGATTTGGTCCCTGGACCTGTGTCTGTAAATGTCACAATAGCTTGGTTATTGAGAAATATGAATGCAGCTTAAAAAAAAGATACACTCTTTTTTTTCCTCACTGTCTTATTATGAAATGATGTCTGCTGGCTAAATGCCACAAGAATAAGAGAAAGGTGTCAGAGAGTTATTAATTATTCATTCATTGTCTCGATAAAAAAATGAGCGAAAGGCCTATTAAAATGGACATGGCTTTGGTAACGTCTGGTTAATCGTCAAATTTGACTTGACTGTTGGCTCATGTGTGGATATGTTTTAGGTCCACACCTCAAACACACTGCTTTTTTGTTTGACATGATGGGAAAGACACAAGAAATTACACAATACACAAGAAAAAATTATTTCTGTTGTTGGACGATTCTGATTCTGTCTTGGGAATAATTTTGAAGATGTTTGAAAGTGCCAGGTTCTTCTTCTGTTTAAACTATTACACTCACCAGCTACTTAACTAGGTACACCTTCCCAATTACTCGTTAATGCAAATTCCTTATCAGCCAATCACATGGCAGCAACTCAATGGTTCAGGCATGTAGACATGGTCAAAACGATCTGCTGCAGTTCAAACCGAGCTTCAGAATAGGGAAGAAAGGTGATTCGAAAAGGAGAAAATATGCAGCGAGCAGGAGTTCTGTGGGCAAAAATGTTTTATTGATGCCAGAGGTCAGAGCAGAATGGTCCGACTGGTTCAAGCTGATAGACAGGCAACAGTAACTCAAATAACCACTCATTGCAATCAAGGTATGCAGAAGAGCATCTCTGAATGCACCCATGTCAAACTTTGAGGGAGATGGGCTACAGAAGCAGAGGAACACACCGGGTGCCACTCCTGTCAGCTAAGAACAGGAAACTGAGGCTACAATTTGCACAGGCTCACCTAAATTGGACAATAAAAGAATGGAAAAACCATTCAGATGCAAGGGTCAGAATTTGGCCAAACAACATGAAAGCATGGATCCATCCTGCCAGTACAGGTATCAATAATTCAGGCTGGCGCTCTCCTTGGCAATCTGTGGACCCCTTAGTTCCAACTGAGCATTGTTGCAATGCCACAGCCTACCTGAGTATTGTTGCTGACCATGTCCAGCCCTTTATGACCACAGTGTACCATCTTCTGATGACTACTTCCACCAGGATAACGTGCCATGTCATAAAGCTCAAATCATCTAAGACTGGTTTCTTGAACATGACAGTGAGTTCTCTGTACTCAAGTTGCCTCCACAGCCACCAGATCTCAATCCAATAGAGCACCTTTGGGATGTGGTGGAACGGGAGATTTGCATCATGGATGTGCAGCCGAACAAATCTGCAGCAACTGTATGATGCTATCATGTAAATATGGAGCAAAATCTCTGAGGAATGTTTCCAGTACCTTGTTAAATTGATGCTACAAATGATTAAGACACTTCTGAAGGCAAAAGGGGGTCCAACCCTAGAAAGGTGTACCTAATAAGGTGGCCGGTGAGTTTATATGCACATATAGACATCATGGTAATATCCATGCTTCATACAGCTCAGGAAAGAAACCAGATTGGTCCCTTCTTTTTGACCCTTGCTTTAGGAGACATGTGGTCTGATAAAACTAATGTGGGTCTATTTGGCCATACCGTCTATTGTTACATTGTGGTGGAAAGAGATTTGTAAGCCTGACCGCAGCATCCCAACTATGATGGTGATAGAATCATGTAGCTGGGCTGCAACATCCAGAAACATCTAGCAAGAGTTTAAAGGTCAGTTACAAATGGGAACTCCTAATGCCAATGACTCTAAGCATAAAGACGAAGGACAAAAAAGCCAATGTTTCAGGGATAAAACATTTAGGGTAATAAGGTCCTGATCTCAATCCTATAGAAAAATTGAGGGCAGCTATTGTGAGACATGTTGAAGGTTACTCAAAATGTTTGACCCAGATCATACGGTTCCAAGACAATGCTAGTATTAAATGTTGTCTTAAAAGGGAGGCACCGGTGTAATCAAATATAAGCATGTAGCTTTTATTGCTGGATCAAAGAATCTCTTTGGATAATGTTTTCCTTCTCACTGTTTGCCATTGCCTTACTGAAAACAGAGGCGAGATTAGGTGAAACTGATGTGGGGAAGCCAATGATATTGGCTCCAGTGTCCTTGTGGTTTGTAGTGCAGAAATCAACAGAGGGCATGCTTGCAGTAAGCCATTACACCATTGTTTTTAAATCAGTACTGAAAATTGCATGTTTAATAGACCTGTAGAAGTCTCAATACTGATGAGAGGTGTGCAAAAATATCAATATGTAAAGTAGTGCATGAAGCTTAAATTTACTTTAGGACTGGCACTTTAGAAAACTAATATGATGAAGAAACCTACATGAAAAGGGCTTTTCTTGTCGAAACTGGGTTTTCATTGTGATTCTGAGCTTTTCAAGCTAACTCCAGAAATAATGCCATAAAATCTATGAGCGAGTGTGACAGGTCGGGATCAAAACCAGCTGCCAATTAACTAAAAGACTCAACCTATCACATTCAATTAGAGGGAATCTATGAGCTGTCAGTGCAGCCCTTCCCCTGCTCAATAAACAAAAACACGGGCAGAGAACGGTCTCTTCGGGAAGCTTGTCGCTGTCTTTGTGATCCTTATCTCGCGGGCCCTGCATCATATTGGAACCAGTCGACTCTGACAGGTCCCACGGATAAACCGCTGTATGAAAGGGCTCACCTAAACCTCTGGAATCAATCGTCAGCTTTCCGTCTCTGGCAACTGACAAATGGTTTTAAGCAGCATTTGAAGGGCTTTAGTGGTATTCCCTTGTGTGTGTGTGTGTGT
This sequence comes from Orestias chungarensis, assembly GCA_032876305.1. NCBI lineage: Eukaryota > Metazoa > Chordata > Actinopteri > Cyprinodontiformes > Cyprinodontidae > Orestias > Orestias chungarensis. Next base: position 78,463 of record JAVLVB010000397.1, on the reverse strand, counting down.
AAAAAAAGAAAAGAAAAAGACGGGAATGGGTAAAAAAAGGGTTGATAGAGAGAAAATTTTTATTAAAAAAAGGAGATTCAAAAAGATAAATGATAAGAAACAGCCTTTCTCTCATTTAGCTCTTTAGTTTCGGCTTACTGTGTTAACCCAGAGGAGTGGCTATCTGGCGAGAGTTTGCTCCATGGTCAGTGTCTTTAACCCCCAGGTGATAACACTTAGCCTCACCATAAAGAATAGGCCCCTTTAACTGATCCATTAGTGTCCAGTCCTCTAGACTGGACCCGCTGGTGTCTACTGAAACTTACCAGGAAGCCTTGAAGGAAAGCAGCATGGCAGACATGTAGAGAGATCAAAGACAACATCCCCTCCTCCTCTGCCCCCCCGGCTCACCGTTCCTCTCCACATACAGCTTTCTGTCTCTGGTACTGTCTAAACCTTCCTCCAGACTTTAAAGGCGAAGCGAGATGTAATAGCTTTTTGAAAAGAGTTAAACAGGATATATGAATGTTAGTGTTTATTTTAATTTAAGTTTAGGTTTCACATATCATTTATTCTAGAATTAAAACATGTTCAATAATGATTTGAACAATTCTTATGTCTACTTTACAGCTCTGTTGCTCTGCTTTGGATATTTTATTCTATTTCTATTCTTTTCGCTTCTTCTCGGTTGGTTATTTTAAACATCTTAAATCTGATAGTAGGAGCAAATCCATTCCAATTTTCTGCCTTAAAGTATGTCCACAATTACGCCTCCGGTTATTGCAAATGTGTCCGTTAACCTATCAGATTATTCCAAGGCCATGACATCTTCATCTGTGCTTTCCCCTAATTTGTTAAAGAGACAGTAATCATTTTGTGTGTAGATTTCTGATTTCTAAGAGAAAGAAATACATGTCTGCATTACTTTTTAACCAATTATTTTGAATTTATCACATATACAGAATTTTGGTGATTCCAACTGACCTAAAACAAGAAAGGTTTTGTCTGATTTAACTTGAGACTTTGTTTCTTTTATGCATTATTCTTGCACTTCTGGTTTAAACTGTATGTACACAACTGTGTTCTGGCTCTAAAAATCCTTTTCCCTTTTGCATATTTATATTCACTCTTATTCGCTTAATTCCTCACACATTTCCACTTGACTCTTTCCTTCCTTCTTTTTCTTTACTACCAACATGTCACTGTTTTCTTTCCCGGGTGTTTCTAATTTAAAGCCGCTATGAAGCAGTTCAGATTGTAACGCTATCAATTAGTCACTGACTCCAGCACATTTATTTAATGGGGCCAAAGGAAAGCTTTGCTGATTTACAGGCTGTAAGGTAGATGTGAGGGAGTGATGCTCTGACATACTCCTATACATGTTTTTTTGGGGGGGGTCTGTTAGACGCAAGCCCATGCACTGTGCAGCTTAAAGCTCAGGTCTCGTGGATTAAGGTCCCTGTAGTAATGTGCTGTGGCCTCTTGTAGATGAAAAGGTTTGCAGAGGAAGAGAAAGAATGCAATGGGAAGAAAAAATGTTTGCAATTCTCTGGTCCTGCTACAGTAAATGCTTCTTTTTATAAGTATTTGGTTTCAACCACGTTTTTTTTCTTCTTCTTTTTTTTTTAATGCAAACGGTTTTTATATGGTATAGAAAGACTTTGAACGTGTTCAAACCTAAACTGTAAGTGAGCAACCTACTGACATTATGAAGTGCCTCAGATGTTTCTTCCAGAAATATTAACTGCCTAATGGAGGCCATGAGATTGTTTGGTGCTGCTTTTTTCCCATGGAGACGAAACACAAGATCCTATGTGTATAGTGGATGAATCAGGAAACATAAGCCATGTGATAAGACAATTATGTATACATTGAACCGTTGGTCAACAGCATGAATTGCAGCATAGATTGGACAGCATGAGTTCTGCTATAACTTATTTAACTCCAGATTAGAACATTAAATATTTCATTTTAGAGTATTTTTCTGCCATAAGATTAAGATTTGTGTATATTGTGTGCTTGAAAGATTACGCTCAAAGCATCTACGCTGCAGTCAAAGAGTTCAGGTCTGGAGCTTACAGCTAACCAAAGAAGGGCCGAGACAAAAGCAGACTGCTACTTTGTTAAAGCATCTCCTCTGATGAAAGGAAATGCATTGTGGTTCATTGAAACCAGACTTTATAAACCGTTATATGATGAGACAGATTGTTACAGCAGTCAGGCTACATGCTCAAAGAAAAATACATTCACCAAACTTAAAAAGAAAACAGTTAACATTTGCATTGACTTTTCAATCTTGATACGGCTTAATGAGAGTTAATATTTAGTTTTGTGTTTAATTAAAATTAACACAATTAAAATGCACAATCTTTGATTGTTTTTGTATTTTGATTTATCCAGTAAATAAGTTTCTGAAATTATTCTTGCTTTCCCTTTATATCTGTGCTTTCCTTTGTGTATTGTTTATTTTCTCCTTAGCTGTTGTCGTGTTCATAAGTCTCCTTCGCTCAGCGTACCTCCCTGGTCATTCCTCACACAGCACATATTGTTTGTCAAGTAATCACACTACTTATTCTCTGACAGTCACTAGTGGGTTCTCCTGATTTTTCCTGGGTTCTGCCAATTTCACAAATTTCTCCAGATCCCTGTTTGATCCTAGTTCGGTTTACCCTTAGTAGTCATCTGTTATTTTGTACGTTCACGTTATTTCATTACAAAACTCTTTATCATAAAATAATCCATGGTTTTCCCCAGCTATTGGGGCTGTGCTTAAACAAAGAGATGCAGCTTGGGCTAGGGGAAGAAAAAACAATACTGAGGAGAGATGGCTTTGTTTTAGGAAATTGATGAATACATGTACGTCATTAATTAAGAAAGCAAAGTCAGACTATTTCCTTGATGAAATGACAAAAAATGTAAATGATCCAAATAAATTTTGGGAAACAGTTAAATCAGTAACTGAGCAGGCGCCACTGACTGACCTTCCGAATTTTGTTTGAAAAAAAGTCAAATGGTGTCTGATAAATTAGCAGTTTTAAATTATTTTAACGAACATTTAGTTCTGTAGGCTCTCTATTTGATGATTTACATTCATTCGACCAGAATGTCAATACTGATGAACTGTTTTTGAACAATGATTGTAACTCAAAACAATTTTAACTTTTCCCCTATTTGTACAGATGAGGTTCTCAGAGAACTGAAAAACATAGACATCAGAAAATCGCCAGGGCCTGATAACCTGGATCCCTTTTTTCTAAAGTTGGTTGCCGAGTTTATAGCTGAGCCATGTCTCATATTTTTGATCTAAATCTAATCTCTAACAAAATCCCTAGTGTCTGGAAATCAGCATTTGTTTTGCCTCTGTTTAAGGGTGGAGAATCGTCACAAGTAAACAATTACAGACCAATCTCTAAACTATGTATCCTAGCAACATTTTTTGAAAAATCAGTTGCAGATCAATTAAAGAAGTTTTTTAGATTCAAATTGTGTTTTACAAAATGTACAATCTGGTTTTAGAAAAAAAACATAGCACTGTTATTGCCACTTTAAAGGTTTTTAATCTTACCAAGGCTCTTGATAACAAAAAAACATTGTGTTGCTTTGTTTATTGATCTATCAAAGGCATTTGACACCGTAAACCACACGCTTTTAATTGAAATTCTGCACAAGATTGGGCTATCACATCAAGCTACCATGTGAAAAGCTGATTACTTGTCAAACAGAACCCAAAGAGTTCAATTTGCCGGCTTCGCTTCTTCTATTCTAACTATTTTAAATGGCGTGCCTCAAGGCTCTGTCCTTGGTCCACTTTTATTCTCTATTTATATAAATAACCTGTGTGTCAACTTGTCAAATGTTTGTTTTAATCATTTTTATGCAGATGATTTAATAATGTACTGCTACTCTTCATTGCTATCAACAGCAATACAGAATTTCTAGTCTGCTTTGAATGTAGTCCAATCATGCTTGTAGGAGCTATTTCTCCATTTCTTAGTTAAATTTTAGAATTAAGATTATTTAGTTCATTTTTATTTTCTACTTGATTTATAGTTTTACTTTTTGTTTAATTTGTAATTTAAAAGGAGTTTTTTGGTTTGCAATTAAATTAATTAGTTAATTAATTTCAGTTTGGCTTGTGAGTGTGTCACCGTATAAGTAGGTATATTTTTGATAGGTTATTATGCACGTGGGTGGTCATATGGTTTTTTACCAGTTAGACCTCAGTCAGCCAGACAGCTATCAGCTCATAACTTGTTTTGCCTGGACTGGAATATAAGCAACAGGAACTGCATTTTTTGACTCTTTTTGACTTTTTTGAACTGCGTAAACCATTATCCACGAGGCATCAGGTGACTATTTGAGTTAGATTCCCTTTTTGTTTTGATCAGTTTGGAGTCCTAAGTTTTTTTAATTTTTTAATTTGAGTTTTGGACAAATAGTCACCCCAACACTTACAAGCTTTAAAGTTGGTTTTGAATGTGGATAAGACAAACTCTAGAAAGCTAACAGAGACCCCTCTATTGCTTACCACTGCTGTAGGTACACAAATTGAGTTTGTCAGTAATTATAAAAATATTGGTTTTATTCTACATAAAGAACTTTCTTTTAAAAATCACATAGCAAATCTATTACGAACATTGAAAATGAAGATTGGGTTTTATTATCGAAATGGATCTTGTTTCTCACTCAAAGCCAGAAGTAAATTGGTAGCAGCGACATTCCTGCCACTTTTGGATTATGGAGATGTTTTATATACGAATGCTTCGACTAAATGTCTTCAATCATTGAACACTGTGTATCATTATATAACTGGTAGTAAATGTCTTACTCATCATTGTGATTTGTATGCAAAAGCTGAATGGCCTCCTTTAAGTGTAAGGAGAAATAATCATTTGATGATCATGATATACAAATCTCTACTCGGCCTAACCCCAGCATATTTAAGCTCTCTCTTACATAGATCTTTTAATTCTTATTCTTTACACTCTAACAACATTATTCTTCTGCATGTTCCACGTGTTCGAACTGAAAAAGGAAAGCAAGCTTTCAGTGTGTTGGCTCCTACAGCGTGGAATCAACTCCAATCGGAACTCAAGATGTTGGAAAGGATTTCATTGGACTTATTTCAAGCGGTTCTTAAATATATACGAAACAAGATTTTATGAAACAATGTAACTGTTTTTAAATTGTTTTTATTATTTTACACTTGTGCAAATGTATAAATTGTATTAATTGATTTTATTTTGTAACCATGTTGCTGTGTATTGCAGACTCCTGCCCAGGTCCCTCTTGAAAATGAGATCCAGATCTCAATGGGGCTTTACCTGGTTATATAAAGGAAATAATAAAAAAAAATAATACTAAAAAATCATATATCAGCATCAGATTCTGCCTGGATCTTGGATCCAACTACAAAATCAATACGGCAGGTATGTAAGATAGGGAATACAGTTCTCTTCAGGTCCTATGATAATTGTGTAATCTTTGAAGAAGATTTCACTTTTTTTGTTTCTCAGTGGAGAGTCAGAATGAAGGTATGATTCTGGATTTTTGAAGTAAAGACCTGTAGAAGTTAATAGAAAGCCTCAGCGGGGCCAGGACCATAACATCTTTCAACATTTTAAAGACCGCTGGGATATCAAAAACATCATAGTAGTTTAAATAAAGGTTATTTAATGAAACTCTAAACCATAATAAATAATTATTCATAGTTGAAATTAGAAATAACATAGAACTTGATTTTGTTTTTAAATCTAGATGCAAAAACCAAATAGTACATACAGGTGAAGTGAACTTACTCTGAATAAAACACACGTTTAAGTTGTTTTCTAACAATTGGACTCTAAGGCAATTGTTAGCCAGGTACAAATGATTGCTAAACATTAAGGAGGACAGATTTTAAAATGCAATGACAGGCACAAGGGGAAACAGGGGAAACCAATAAAGGAAAAGTACTAACAAGACATGGACTGTAACCACAGGAACTGACAATGATCACTGCAATATGGACGTTATGAATGCTGGGATGTTGATTTCTGTTGAGGCACTTGTGGATAAACTTTTTTTCACTATTTATTATTATTACTATTTTTATTTTTCGTGGACACAAAAACAGGTTAACAATACAGAGCTGGATGTATAAAAAAACATGCACCACTGGTATTCAGCTGTCCATGCACAACCTTTTTGCTTTCTTTTTAATAGTAACTGACATTCAAAAGTACAGCGCTTAATCTTTCATTCCCTTGCTATTATTTTGGTTCTCTTTGGTGTTGGATTAAGGAGGTAGTCTGCCTTTGATTATCTCGTGAGCATATCTGATGAAATTACAAAGTAAAAGCAAAAAAACACAGTGGAGGACTTTCGTAGTTGCTGCATCAAAGAAGTTCATGATAAAAAGATACTTTGAAATGCACCTGGAAGTAAGTTGACATAAAGGAAGCAATAGTGATAGAACCATTTTCTGTTAAATGGGACTTTGCGATACCTTATAATACAACATTTGTACTTAGGTGGACGCATCTTTATATATAAATATATATATATATATATATATAAATATATATATATGTCTAGCCTGTTGATTCTAAATGATAAATAAGAAATAAAACTTAAACTTAAAGCTCTTGATATTTTTTAAGTATGATTTCCCTTCAAAGATATACAATTTCACAGTCATAGTTATCGGAAAGCAGATGAGAGCTGCAGTCTTGTATTTGTATCTGAGTGTGAAACAGAGCAGGGGAGCAGCATGTTATCGGAGAACCAGAGGAGGGTTTGTTGGCATGTTGGTACACACAGCCAATCGCCTGTTGCCTGTAACCGAGCCCCCCTGTAGCCTCTCCCAGTGTCTTCCTCTTAATTACCCATCATTCCTCCTGCAGCAGGGCCCCTCACAAATTACAGCACATTGTCTCCCACCGATCGCCCTGTCATCATGCGGCTCAATGTTTCAGAACGCAGCTCATTGTGCATGAAGTTGAGAGCTGAGAGGTCCGGGGAGGGACTCTCTGTCAAACACACACACACACACACACACAAGAAAATACCCTCATATGTCCACATTCACACACACACAACCTCACGCATGCACACAGCGGCCCATTAGCTCTGGTGCCAGCTGACTCTGTGACCCAGACGCTTTTCTGCTATGTCAGCGGGACCAGAATGACAGTGTGGCAGTAATACCCCCTCACTGACACGTACAAATACCTAAATACTGCACCGAGCTAAAGAGCGTTGCTACAGGGAACTAGACATCTTCTCTGTTGATCTGAATAACTGCCCCTTGTGATGAGAGAAGAGGTAACCCTATTGTTTGTGAGATCGGGACGAGACGGCAGCAGCAACAAAAGCTGCTGTGGTTTCTAAAGGAATGCCTCCAACAAGGTAAATAAAAACAGAAGCATAAGTCGTGCTAAAAAATGACGCTCATCCTTGTTTTGTGCTTCCTTTTTCTAAACAGGGCAGCCATTTTGTACCAACTTAGTTTAATGCAAATAAAAACAATTGAAATCGTGGCAGTGCAGACACAAATGTAAAAAAAAATCTACTTCAATAATATTAATCTTTTAATAACGAAACATATTTTGACAATAAAACTACTGTCACATTAAAAGCTTTTTTATTTAACAAAATATAAATATGAACATTCTAAATTCATTTTGTACATTTATTGTTTACTGTTAAATATTTCACATTGCCAAAGCTTTATCTAAGAACTGCCTCTACTCTTCTCTAAAGGTGCTAATATTATGTGACACAGACGGACGACACAACAACAGGTCATTTTATTCAGGCTAAGGTGTGTTGGTTGTAATCAACCACAAAGTCTATTATTCTCTTTATTTTGATAAGACACACAGTGAGCCGGATGGCAAGGGAAGGCAAATCTATTTGTCGGTATTTACGCAGAAGTTTATTATTATACAACCAAAAAAGTGAAAGAGTTGGAGGTGAACCCCCATTAATCTTCCTGAGTAAAACACATACTGAAAACAGAAAATGTATTCAGGTCAAAGAATAAAAATAAATAAATAAATAAAAATTCTATTTACTTTCGTTGATGAAATATTTTTGAATTACTACCCACTTGCTTATTTGTCACTCTGACCAGGTTTTTTTTTTTATGTGTTAGTTGTCAGTGTATGTTTCACACAGGAGAATCATTGGTGACCCAAAGACTTGAATTACCTTTTTCTTTATAAATAAGAATAAGAAATGTGAAAACTAGTTAAGAATTTGAAAAATATCTACTGTGACGTTTTTTAAGATGCCGTTTTATAGTAATAGCATTGTATTTTAGTCTTGGCCACACTGAAGCAGATTTTAGCTTGAGCATATGGGACCAACTAATCTGGATTTACACAAAATAAAATTGGCAAGAATTGTGTCTACAGCAGGTGAAATATTATCAATATATTATCAAATATGCAAACATTTGCAATCTGATTAAACCAAAGCAAAACAAAAACAAAATTAAAAAAATCACTGTAACATTTAACATGTGACCTTCACCTTCCTTAAAAGAAGTTGTAAAACTCCTTAATCTCTCCCGCGTATGGACTCACTTCTGCTTGGTTTGCTTCGAATCAGAAACCTCAAGTGTACATTTGCCAAGTTGTTGCATCAGCTGGACATTAAAAATCTATCGAAAAACAAACACGTAGTAAAGTTTAATTGCAAGGCATCCGCCTTGGGTATGAGGGAGAGCATTTTTACAGGTTTTCCCTCTCATTAAAAATGCAAGCAGAACAAAAACAATTAATAATGGTTTGCATATGGACTGGATGAAGAGTGGGATTCTTCTATTGTGGCATTAAGCGCCAACGGGATTAAAAAGTGCAATAACATGGGTTCACTTTAAATTAGCAAATATATATTCCTCTCACAAAATTTGACCATCCTTAAGAAGTAAAGGCTTTCTGAGTAATTCATCATCGCACTGTTTTTTCCCCCCACAGTGCCGATCAGCGCTGGAAAAAATGATAGAAAAAGAGCCCATGTGCAAGAGGAATTTAGCACCCCGTAGCTTCCAAACAAATACCACTTAATTATAACCAATTGGCCCCTCTTCTCCACCAACCGCTGACTGTGACACATAAAAGCACTGGCAGTTGTAAGGACTGCCTATGTAAAAGGTTGTGGGGGAAGGAGAATGTACAACAAAAAATAAAAAAATAAAATGAAAGGCGTGTTGAGAACCTTCCAGTCTGTTTAGCTGTATCCTCTAGGATGGATAAGAAAAAGAAAACCATTTGGCACTGATTAGGGAAGACGCAAATTGGAAGCAAGGGGGGGGACTTGGGGACCACAGGGGTAACGCACATGTATCTGAAGCTGCGAGACTCTGGGTCCCCTGTAATTTAGATGTCTAAGAATTTGCTGTATGCGTTGCCTCATGACAGGAAGTCTCAGCCTCGGCGTAAGTAAATGACACTGGGCAGAGTACAGTCACGCCCATTTGTAAGTCATTAAAATATCTTCTCTGTGTCATATTAATTAAAGAGTTCTGTTCATCTTTCCGCCCGCATATGATCGTTGCCAAAGCTCTGCGTGCTTGATAACAAATGACTGCACGCGGCATCATTTGCGCAGATCTAAAACGGGACAAGACAGCAATTCATCAGCTTTTAAGCATTTGTTAATCACTGACCTACAGCAGAAAATGACGCATGCAAGTCTAAAAGGTTGCTAAAGCTGTATTTTTAATGTTGGAACTGCATTTAGAAACATATTTAGAAATACCTTTACTTGTTATTCTCTTAGACTGTTGAGTGAATATTACCTTGAAGACAATTATAATGAATAGGAATAACATACATATTGAAGCGTTTATGTATTGGTTTCTGTAGATTTTATTTTACTAGCTGCTCCCCTTGAAAGTTCGAACAGATTTTTTTAATGGAGCATAAAATGATCTGAACACAACATGGCAGATGGTATTCCTTTAAAACGTTTATTCGACTCATGTGAAATCCAACATTTATTCCATGGTGCGGACTGGGGCCGACTTTTTTCACTTTAAACTGCTCGTTTCTGGCTGGGCCAAACTTAGATGCAGTGATAGTAATGTCAATTTTGGTTATTCAACCTTTTATTTTTATTACAGGATGTTAACTTTAAACTGCCTCGCAGCTCAAAATTCAACTGTATTTTCATTCATATCATGTTTGCTAGGCCTTTTTCCTACACTACTTGTTTGTATTTGAGCACTAATAGCCAGTTAGGGATGATCAAGCTAAAAACACCTGATCAAAGTCAATAGAATCAAGAATCAAGAATCAGTTTATATATATATAGCGCTAACTTACAACAGATGTCCTCTCAAGGCAATTTACAAGAAAATCCAATAAAATCAAAGATACATCATAAACAAATCAATTTGAAAAAGTTTCCAATCTAAGGAACCCCAGCAGATTGCATCGAGTCATTGATTTGCAGCATTCACTACTCTAGAATCAGCAGCCCGAAACAATGGCTTGTGTTAACGTTGACTTTACAGCAATCCCTCATCCTGAGCATGCATGTAGCGACAGTGGAGAGGAAAAACTCCCCTTTAACAAGAAGAAACCTCCAGAAGAACCAGGCTCAGTACAAGCACCCATCTGCCATGACCGACTGAGAGTTTGAAAAGATAGAAAACTAAATTTGATGCACAGGATACTGAAAAAATAAAAAATAAAGAGTTTATAGCAGCAGTTGTAGAATGTCACTGGAAGCATCTCAGTCCATGTTCTCATCCAAGAAGCTGTCTCAGCTAACAGAACGCCAGACCAGGTGAGGTTACTATGGAGAGAAGAACACTAAGAAAAAACAAAAGGTTAACAAGGTTGAAATAATGGCAACTAAAGCAGATTGGACAAAGGAAGAAAGTAGCAGAGCGAAAAGTGGTAAGATTGTCGTCCACCAGTCTAAGCCTATAGCAGCATAACTATAGAAAACTTAAATAACTTAACCCTATAGAGTGAGACATGAAGAAGGTAGTGCAAAGGAGAACCGTCTGTCAAGACGGTCAAGGAGAAGCCAATTTCTGTATGATTGAACCAATCCAATGAGGTTGGATTTCACTTTTAACATTTAGTGAAGGAACCCTTTGACTAAATGTGAAAACATTTCCATCCTCTGACCTCTGACTGCTATGGCTAGTGTGTGTCCATTCTGTGTAAATGTAAAAGCAGGAAAGCTTAAAAATTGTTCTGACTTTTAGGTTACAGTTTATATGGAACTCTTTGTTTTAGGTACGTCAGTGTACTAGAAGGATGGACTAATCACACAGTTCACTAATTCATCCTAATGTTATGAAGAATTACAAATTCTTGAAAAAGATATCTACCAATAAACTGCTTTCTATCTTTGCGAAATTGGACGTCAGAATCCCCCGTACATTTAGATGTGTACATGACCTGTATTTTATGAATATTTGGGTTTTAAGACCATCAAGTTCATTAAACCATCAGATACCTCCGTAGAGAGATGATAACCTTTTTTCAGAGGGACAACCATCTTTGTCGCGATCCACCAATCTGGTCTGTCTGGTAGAGAGGCCAGACCGAAGCGACTCCATAATAAAAGGCAGATGCAGCCAGTCTGGAGTTTGCTGAAGACCAACAGAAAGAATCTAACACCAGGAAAAATGTAATTCTCTGGTCTTATGAGATAAAGATTGATCTTTTTGGTGTGAATGTAGAAGTCTGGTTAAAATATTTGCAGTAAAGCATGGTGGTGGCAGTATCCTGGTATGGGGATGTTTTTCATCATCAGGAACTTGTGTCTGACCAGGATAGAGAGAAAGATGAATTCAGCAGCGTATAGAGAAATCCTGGATGAAAATTTGCCCCAGAGGGCGTCAGACCTCAGACCAGGGCGATGAGTCGCGTTTCAGGAAAACGACCAAAAGCTGATTGTCAGGAGCTTTGAATGGCTCCAAAACCACTATGTGAATATTTGACCATACTAGAGTCCAGACATGACTCTGAATAAACATCTCTGGAGAGATCTGAAAATAAATCGGAACAGACGTGTTCTCTCCAACCTGAGGAAGCTTGAGAAGTAATGAAAAGATGGATAGGTGAAAATTGATAAAGCTAAGAGAGCTAAGGTTGGGGCATCGTCTTCAAAATGAATTGAGGCTATAATTGTGCCAAAGGTGGAAACACAGAGTAATAATCAATATACTTAAAATTACTTGGTTTGCCATTTTTAATAAATTAGCAAAAATGTCAAATGGCTTTTTAACATTTTCATAGTTGGGTGTGGAGTTTTGATAAAAGGCATTAATTTAATAAACTGTTAATTAAGGCTATAACATAACAAAACACTGAAAAGTGAAGCTCTGTGAATAATTTCCAGACTTACTGTTTATACAATAAATGTAAAAAATATATATTTAGAATCATTTTATTGTATTTTCCTCTTTTAAAAATACAACAATCACCATCAGTGTTAAAGTGAGGTTACCATCTTTATTTAGGGAAACTTATTTTAAGTTTGTAAACCAATCAGAGATGACAAAATATTCCCCTGTTTGTGATTACGGACTGCTCACTAAAATATTTAGAATCCACCAGAGAATATCCAGGAATACAAATTACACACAGGGGCCGTCCCTGTGACGAATTACCCACATTTTTCAACAATGATGCTCGATATTCCATAATAACCAAGGATGACTGGTGTTTGCTCTCGTATTTACTCTCCAGTTTTATTTTGTTTCTTAAAAGGGAAAAAAAAACTATTGGTTTTTGCAGATAATCTTTTACACATCTGCAGGAATTTTAATGGCAACCCGATAAAATAAACGTAAGCCAAAATACAAAAACAACAAGCTGAAAGACGGACAGCAAAGTGTGACGATTTTTTTGTAGGTTCAGTAAAAACTGCAAACTATAAAAAATTGGTTCTATGAATTTACATCCCAAATAAACTTAATTTACATAAGTTTTAAAGTCCAAAAAAAGTTCTGCGATTTAGTTATTATGTGTCTACTGTATTTGTTAAAATGTCTATCAACATCAAATAGTCAACATTTCAAAAATGATGGTTATAAGTTATGCCCCAAAACATGCTTTCAATCCTGTTTCCAAAACCTATTTTGGAGGGTAAATGTTGCAGCCAATATCTATTACTGTACTAAAAAGGGTTTTCCCACCCCTGTTACTGTAAAGATGACATTTGTGTTATGCTCTGCATGTAACCATTACTTATTTAGCCTGGTTAGACTAATTTCAACCAAGCCCCTACTTATTTTCAGCTAATTAATCTTAGGGTTGTTTTTTTTAAATTCATATCATAGTTTGAATGCTCAGATGCATTATCGCGGGCGGAGGTTCCTTTTCACACTTGCCACCTGCATGCTAAGTATTAGGGCTTGTTGTAAAGTGAACAACAACGCAACCTATCGTCTCGTTGTTCTGATCCACGAGGAGTGAACGCTGCAAGTCAATAACTGGCCTTGGTTTCCTTTGTAAACTAATTTGTTTGACATGCATGAATGTATGTATCCTTGAAATGAAAGGATTTTACTTGTACATTGCCTCGAGAAGAAAATGTGCTGTATGTTGGTGCTATATAAATAAACTGAGTTGAACGGAAATAGATTTATTCAGTGTTATAATTCTATGCACTTTTTAGGGTCCCATCAATAAGACGGCTGGATGAAATACATTCAATGCTGAGCTGTAGGAGTCTAATTATTTTATTAGTTAATGAGTGTACTTTTGTTAAAACATATTACATATAGTTATAATAAAGGGTTAAGTCTTTATAGTGTCTTTATAGTGTTCCCCCTTTTTTACCAATAGGGATGAAGTAAAGGAAGTAGATTAAGCAAATAATATAAAAAATTAGACTAAAGGGGATATAAATTTGTAAATCCCAAAATATTTTGTCTTCACAGATAGAAAGGCAACAGCAGCGACTTCCCGCGCGCTTATCTTACCTCTCCACATGTGGAATATCTTTGCATCCCTTGGCCCGCCGGAAAAATTATGGCTCTAATAACTTTCATTTGAGGGCCCCCAAAGCATCAGTAAAATGTTTACAACAAGACAGCAGATTAGTTCGTTGGTAAGGCCGTGTCTTTGTTACTTAGCCTTTGACTCAATTCAGCATGTATAAATATATCCATTTCATTATGGGAGTCCGGTCGAATATTTGTTTCAGTGGTTTTCCCCCCATATAATATAAATTGCTGCAAGCTGTTGCACTTGGAAAAATTTTTCTCATAATTCTATTCTGCCTACGCATAAATCACAGCTAAATGTTGCATTTAAATGACTACAGACAGGCAATTTATTCTTGGCTTCCTTTGCCCCCCCCCTCCAGGGAGGCTTGTGGCTAGTGGGACGCATCGTTTTTTTAATAGCGACTGTTATTATTTGTTGACAGTTGTTCATCATACTCTCCAGATTTATTGTTTGTTTTTTTTTTCCCCCAGAAAGTATTTTTTGTTTTTATGTGCACTTATGACCACGGCTTCATGAAGTGAGGTTTGAAAAGATGACAGGAATTACCCCACAGGATGTGACATATTAGACCAGATTCTCCGTGTGGAGCTGAGATTCCTTCTCAACAAGGAAACCAATAAATATTAATGAAACTTGTTAAACAGTTTATTGTCTTATATTTGGCTTGTGTACTGTACCACATATCAAGAGCCAGGGAACGGAAAAGTCTCTAACATTGAACGAGACATTTTCATTATCTTTGTGCAAGATGATAAGGACAGAACATCTACATGCTGACAGATATCCACCTAATAACAGAGGAGCAGGACTGTTTTTTGTTTGTGTGGGTGAATGAGCTGAATCTCTGTGGGATTGGCTGACAGACCACTCACTGTGTGACTGACCCCGACTCCCCTCACAGCGGGACTTAAGGCAATCAAGCCATCAGCAGCTGCATTCAAAATTAATCTGGAAAAGAATCCACCACAGCTGGCTTTTAACTTTAAAAAGACACTAATATGCCGATAAGAAGTGCAGCTGATGCAGACTGGTGCTCTTAAGGAAGGTTTAGCATTGGGCCGACCTGAAGTAACAGGCTACAGTGGATTCAGGTCGCAGTAGAACCAGGTGATGACTGAAGCTCGATGCTGAAAAGCATCCTGGTTCAGCAGGGGTGGATTCTGCGAATCAGTGACTTGATGCAATCTCCTGGGTTTCCTTAGATCAAAAACATTTTTAGTTAATCTTAATAAGAAATGTATGTATGATTGGATTCAAATATATTTCTTATAAGGTACCTTGAAATGTCATTTGTTGTAAAATTGGTGCTATACAAATACGTGGAACTGAATAAAGAGAAAAATTACATATACGCTCCTATTAAATTACTTTAAATATGCTTTCAGATGAAGCTTGATTACCATATTAAAATGACCTTTTTATAATAACTTTAAACAAAGTACAAGACATATTTATCATCAAATGTCTGAATTGTATGTTTATGTACTGTTGTTGATGTACGTTTATGTAGCGGGAAGCCGAAGATTTTTATAATTGACGGGAAAAAGACTTGGGTGTAAATAACCACATAATGAATTTAGCTAGTAATAAAGTTCTTCTGACCAGATTCTTATTTAAATCAATTTTTTTTAATTGTGCTGCATCGGCCACACGTCTGAGAGACAACCGTAGTTAAGAAAGAATGATCTCACTACTAATGTAGACCTTGTGACACCATTGAGTACATATATTAATGATTTCACTGAAGTATCTGACTGGGATGCAGTAAAAGTAAAAACCTAACACGACTTGCATCAGTCGGAGGGACAAATTTCATGCTACTCTATTATATTGTAGAACTAAGGCAAAGCAAATGCTTTAGGATTATGACACTATTACTAGAGTTAAAAAGGAAACAACTTAACTGATTTCTTTTCAATTATTTAAAAAAGTATATAAAAATGATGCCTTTACCCATCTTTTGGTTTTAATTAATTTTTCACACTCAAAGGATGTGTGGCTTGATGTCTATCTGCATTTATAACACAATTCTCCAATAATAATAATAATAATAATAATAATAATAATAATCTTGCAAATTTACAATGAAAACTAAACTTTATCCAATTAATGTTTACTATTAACTCAATTTTCTACATCTTACTAGTTGTTTAAAATATTAAGACTATTATTCAAATAATGTTTTCAATGAATGTTGTATATGCAGTAGATTAAATAGAGAACTATGATTTATTAAATACTAAATAATAAATTGGAGATTTATTTTCTTTGAGTTGGTATAATTTTGAACTTTGTTGTTAAAATGACATAATTAGAGGCAGCAAATACCAATTGTGGGCTCTGGTTTTTGTTCATTCTAATTCCAAAGGATCTGTTTTTTGTTTTGTTTTGTTACTGTCTTAACAAGACAAGAAAAAGACAAATAGAAACACATAAAGAAGAATCCTATAACCAGATAGGAATTAGTACACCACAGCACATGTTAAATATGAACAGGGATGACATGAATTATTACCCACTAAAACTTAAATATATCTTACCACAAAGTTTGAAAATATTTCCCATTTCTGAGAACAGCGATGCTACTTGGTGGCTGTTCCATTATTACCAGTGAAAAATGTTAAATGATAAATTTTGGTTTTGGGGCTTGGATTTTCAACACTCTTTAGGTGAAACCCGAATGCTGGACAGCTTCCCTAGAAAATGTCAAGAGTCAGAAGCTTCTCGGGGGACGAATGGTGTCGGCAGAGGACGGAAGATTTGTTGCCTTGCTGCTGTTTGTTTGTTTGTACCAGAATCTGTAAAAACGTACACATTCTGGTAAAAGGGTCCTTAGTCTGCTTATCCTCGCACATTTTAGCTCAGTTTTATTTAGTGTACCCTTTCCAACTTTAACTGATCTGTATTTGTAAATGAATTTGGTTTAATTTAGCTTTATTTGTCTTAATTTAGCTCAGGTAGTTAGTTGGTTAAGCCTGGTTTATTCCAGAATAACTTTTTTAGCTAAATGTATTTATTTCTTCAAAGATATTTAGAAAAAATGTTCATTACATAATCTATCAACTAATATTATTATGAATCATTAAGATAACAATATTATAGTTGAAAGCAAATGTTTGCATTGGTCTAAAGTTAAGGTGTCAGGATTTACATAATGTAGCGAGTGCTGCATCTTGGCTTTTATGGATGGCACTGTAACATTTTAATCTTAATTCTAATCCACTGTTACTTAGTACGGTTAGTGTGGAGTGCCATGACTAATTTTTTGTGAATATTGTCTTCCTATAATTAAACTGGAATCCCAAATATGTTTTGTGAGTCAATGGTGACACCAGCACAGAAAGATAAAAAAACACCACCCACATAAACAGAGAAGCATGTCAATAATAAAATAATCGACACTCTTTGGTAATGAAGCACGGCAGAAATGTAAATATATGTACGAGTTTTAGCATTTAAGGTACTGTAAGTAAGTAAAGTTGATGAAGACAGTTTCATTGTTTACTTTCCAGGGATATACATCTCAATGACGGCCTAATCGTTTATCATAAATATTTATCATTTTGTGCAACAGCCTGTTTTGAAGATTTTCGTACACATTATCCATCAACTAAATACTTTTTGTTTGTAATAAATAGACATATATGGGGTGTTATATTTTGGAACAGAGTGGGAATACAAATCTGTACATTTGCAGCTCTGTTTGGCAAATTCTACAATAATGGTTTCCTGTTAAATAAACCAAATTTTACATTGAATTTGATTTTACAATGTTCTGAAGACAATATTTGGAGTGTCACCTAGAACAAAAAACCTGAACCAACCAAGATCAGTCTGTCATATGTTCCATGGTTTTCTGAAAATAATCACCAGTGATTATAACGAACATTAGGCTTTCAACACATTGAAGTTAATCTTCATTATATTTGGTGTCTACCGCACTGATAGCTTTCTTTGTCCCGAAGATGTTCAACTCGACCCACTTTAGTATCCTGCTCAACGGGTTCAGCACATAAATCATAGCATGACCTTCCTCTTAAACAGGCCTGTCGAAAGCATCATTCATCCCTGTTTGCCACGCAGCTCTACGGGTTGATAATTGTCAAAGCAAAACACAGATTAAAACCCAATTTGAGGAGTTTTCGACTTGAAGTTGAGCAGAGACATCCCGGACTGGGCTGAAGTGGTGATCACTGCTCTCTGGTCCTCTCTGTTCGTCTGAAGCTGCACCAGGAGAGGACCGCATAAACTTAAATCAAACCAGTATGTTCTCTGATTGTGTGTGTGTGTGTGTGTGTGTGTGTGTGTGTGTGTGTGTGTGTGTGTGTGTGTGTGTGTGTGTGTGTGTGTGTGTGTGTGTGTGTGTGTGTGTGTGT
>JAVLVB010000397.1:21456-60041 GCA_032876305.1 Orestias chungarensis | reverse complement strand
CCCCCCCACACCATCTTCAGTTCACAGAGTAGTCGCCTCTCATCTGCTCTACTCTTTCCTTTTTTTCTACATTTCTCTCCAATCTTACTTATTACAATCCTTACAGGAACATGTGGGGATAACTTTTCAATAGTTCTGTCATTCGACAAACCATGCAGAAAGTCCCTATTAGAAATTTTCTCACCAAGGTTCGAACCGTTGCTCAATATGTGGAAGTAGTCTTCATGGCATGTTAGAGATTGCCATTTCCTGGAAAAACAATAAAAACAAAATCACATACTCTAATTTAGCCTCCAATAAAGCCCTTTTATGTCCCACCATATGCAGCGAAGCAGCTGGCTTCTCACCAGAATTCATACCGCCAAGCTCCAGGCTACATGTTTGTGGCCAAGGCACAGTTGATTGAGACCACTCGACCCTCGCTGAAAACTTGTTTAGGTGTGGTGACACAAAATCAAAAGAAGAGACAAGCTAAAAAAATATCAAATAGAACTTTAAATGATTAGTGATGAAGGCATTTTCAGGTGTACTCTGACAGGTTTTGGTTGGAACAACTACTTCACATATATTTGTGAGACACATTGTTCAGTAGCGCCTCTACAGCACAGCTCGACTTGACTCTGCACGGTTCCAAAACGTTTTCAGTAGTAATGGTCACGCTTTGCCAGTCTCTTCTTTTGAAACCTGCTGGTCACTGATTGCCTACGGAGGGAGTGGAGTCACTGGTTGCGTCACAAGCGGAACCCTCTTACAACAATCCAACTCGCCATATGTAATAACTCAACACAGCACATAAAAATACATTAGATATTCACTACATATATTTTAACATTGCTACCATGTCCTGCATTGCTGCACTGGATTGTATCTTTTTGGACTGTAATTCTTCAACTATTTCTTCTTTTAATGACGGTTCTAAAACATGTTAATGGAGCTTTACGCCCTGATGGCCTTTTTACGTGGCTATCCAGCTATATAAAGACTTCGACCACAAGATGGATGGAAAACCACACAAACTGGGTAAAGTTGAGCTGTGCTGTAAAAGTGCTACTTGAAAGGGACAAACTATTACACATGACCAGAGATTAATATTGGTAATCCATTTTGGTTTGACAGGTTGAATAGACTATATGAATAGTATGTCCAACCAGTAACAATAACCAGCACCAGCACTGGTTTCACTCAGCCAGTCGAATACAGATAAACAGGTGCTGGTAGCCAAGGCAAATTACCTTTTAAATCTGTATTATTCACAATATTACCTAGCTTACTTCATAGGATACTAAGTCAAAGATTTCAAGAAAACAATGCATAAGTACAAAAAGAAAAAGACAAGTCTGTTTAAACACAGCTTTCAGATTTCTTCTTCTGTTAAGGCTTAAAACACGCAAGCTCAGAATAAGTAATGTTGGAAATTCGCTAAATAAATATTAATGAACAGAAAGAATGGAGACACTCAAATCTAATGAGCCATGATCATCCATTTAAAATGGATGGATGGAGGGTTTATACCACCATAATCAGAAAAGCAGCCCAGTGGTCCAAGACGGAGAAACCTAAGATAAATTAGCTGTTGAAAGCAAAACCATTATTTGTCTATTTTACAAAGCAACAAAAACAATTCACCATTAAAAGAAAGCCATTAACATATGGAATAGTATGCTCTTGCTACAAGAGATGTAAAAATCAAACTTTCCGTTCAACATGCAACATGGCTCCTGTGATGGTAAAGCAATTTTGAGGGCTTGAGTATTTTGTTGGTCTCCCTGCAGGTGGCCACTGGAGGGCGGTGCTGAGCAGACCGTTTCCTGCACACCTGTTCTGCATCAAGCTGTCATAGGAGGAGCCGACTGTGCCGTTCTTGTGCGAAATTCGGTTCCCCTGTGAAAATCTGTTCCCCCTGTGACGGGAGCGCGCACTGCAGCCAGAGAGGCGGATCTGATCATTTCCAC
The DNA here is from genome assembly GCA_032876305.1 of Orestias chungarensis. Lineage (NCBI taxonomy): Eukaryota > Metazoa > Chordata > Actinopteri > Cyprinodontiformes > Cyprinodontidae > Orestias > Orestias chungarensis. The sequence continues at coordinate 58,089 of JAVLVB010000397.1, read as the reverse complement.
GGCGCTCCTGATCGATTTCTCGTTAAAAAAATATGTATATATCATGTCAAGGTTGTAACATTCAGTTTAATCGGCAGCGGGTGTTTTACAAAGTGTAAAATAATAACAGTTGCTCTTTATTCCCCAAAGTTATGGAGGGAGGAGATGATAGAATGGATATTTCAGCCAGCTGAAATTATCCGTTCCCCCTCCAAAATTTTGGAACACATTAATTTACCTGCAAGTCTTTAAATGTGTTTATTCCTCTCTTCATCAACAATAAATCCTGTGATTTTGGTAGCATTTGCTCCTTATTTGCCAGAATTATGAGGAGGGTGGGGTGGGAACCAAATATTTTAGCCACCTGAAATTATCCGTTCCACCTCCAAAACATAAGAACACAATAATTTACCTGCAACTCTTTAACTTCACTTTGGAAACATTTGCTCTTCAAGAAAGGAAGGGGGGCTACCTGGTTGATCCTGCCAGTAGCATATGCTTGTCTCAAAGATTAAGCCATGCAAGTCTAAGTACACAAGGCCGGTACAGTGAAACAGCCAATGGCTCATTAAATCAGAAGGGGCTAAGGGGTTCAAACTATCTTACCATAGCTGCCTTATATTGAAGTGATGTAAGGATAAATATCAAACGTACATTTCAAAATGTCATTTATTAACCTTTATACAACATACATAACCTAGAACACGACAGCAAACTCAGGAACTTAAGGCAAACACGCAAAGCAGTGATACGTTTTTTCAGTTGGTGGGCTTTACACACACGCCTGATGGAACCACATCAGGCACAAGTCACACTGGATCTAGGAAAGAAACCAAAAATATAAGGCTTTTTTTGTTTTTGAAAAATTTGTCTTTACAATTAAAATATACAATCAATTATTTTACATTCCATTATATTCCAACTGCTGCAGGATCCTATCAAAGCCTGTTTACGCAAGATTAAATGAGATAAAACTTGTCCTCTTCATTGAACTTACTAACACCAAGTCATTGAATAATTCCCCCAAAAATTCCTACCCAGTTCACGTCCGTGTCACTTTCCATCTCTCCACAGAAGTGGCACAAGTCTTTTAGGTCATCTGTTAACGACAAAAGTATAAAACATACACACACCCACACACGATTATACATGCACAATTGTCTCCGTGTATATACGTATGTATGTATGTGTATGTATTAAGCTTGGGCTAAGTACAAACGTTTTAGCGAAACAAACAAATAATAATAATCATGAAAACAATTGTGATAAACACTCAAAATAGGAATATTAATGTTATCCTCACCACTGTTAAGGAAAAGTCTCACAGTAAGTTTAAACCACATGCTGGAGACCGCCTCTGTGGAAACAGGAAAATCCACATCCTCTTTTGCTAGGGTTTTTTCTGCAAACTGAAAAGTACAGCTTTATTTAATCGCTTTAAATTGAAGTAACAAAGAAAGTAATTCACTATACATGTCTCAAAATATATATGAAAATCCTAAAGTGAGAATATGTATGCACCTTCAGTGAAAATACACCGCATGATGTACTACCCTGTTGTTTTGGATGCTTGACTGTGTCAGATGTCCAACGGGAGACATTGCAGCCCTTCTTCCTCATAAATGCCCTATAAATATAGATATTTTAAAAAGAACAACTTTATTCGATTTAAATACTTGAGTTAAAATTAAATTTTTAACCATACCTTCTGATTTGCAAACATTTTTGGATGTCTTGTTTGCTTTTTCTCCTGTGGGTAGATCAACCTACAAAGTTTGCATTCGACAGTTTTCATGTGTTTTTTTGTCTATGATATAATTATATTATACATTGTTTTTAAATTTTAAAAACATTTATTACCACTAAAGTCCAGTGTTGGTGTTGATTATTGATTCCCAAAATTATTTCATAATTCATCGGTTCATCTGTGAATAAAAAAAAAAAAAGTTTTCCATATCAAGAACAAAACATGTTTAGTAACACACAGATTGCACTAAGAGTAGATTTTTGTATAGGTGATACTGAAAAATCTGTAAAAACATATGACAATAAACATATTTTCTTTTCATTCATCAAAAATACTAATAACACATGGAAGACTAACACAGAAATACATGTATAAGATTTACTTTTTTTAATCTAGGACTTTTTCCCTGCAACATTGCTGTCGTATCAAAGCAATCTATGAAAGCGGGCTGTCCTGTGTTCTGGCTGTTGTAATTCTTCACGATGACAGCCAGAAATGCGTTAATAGACTGCAAATGTATTACAAGAAAAAAGATTAGATAAATACTGTAATAGCTGTGATATTTCAAAACAATATAGTCATTGTACCTACCGGACTCTCCAGTTCCATATCAGGACCAATTTTATTATTGCCAAAGTAAAACAACTTATATCCATTTACTTTTGACAGAAGGACAAAGACGTTTTTACCAGAAAAAGTGTCATGCACATCTGATGATGAGGATGAGGTGAGGAGTAGTGGAAAAAAAAAAGTTAAAGATTAGTTTCATTGTCATGACACCTATTTCATTTAATATTGCCAAACATTTTATATGATTGGAGAAAGTATTAATTTCACTGATTCATACAGCTATTTTCTACATATGAATTCATAATAAAGCAGTTTGTTGTACTGACTTTCCTTTAATTAAAACAAGACGAAAACATATCAGTACAAAGACAGACAATTTTTGTATGATAAAACAAAGGGAAATGTATGTGCTTTGATATATATTTATAAGAATTTAAAATCAAATTTACATTTCTCTGCTATAGATTTTCTCTGGGTAGCAGACTGAAGAGGAGTTACAAGCAGAGCAGAGGGAGTTGATGCTGGAGCAGGGGGATGTGATGCTTGATCAGCCAGGGTTTGAGCAAAATGTAATTTACTTTCATGATCTTGTAAACAATGTGGCAGTAGGAGACTCTCTCTAATGCAGATTTTCAGATGGTCAGTGTTTATCTTCCGAAATATCCCACCATCATCATCTTGAATATCTGCATTTATGGCTTGGATGTTGATGACTGTATAGGGTCCGAGAAAATCATCCAATATCCAACTTCCCTTCTTTTCTCTGCTGACTGCGTATATTCTGCCTCCATACTCGCTCACCAGGTTTAAACACAGTGCCATTGTGTTGTGCTCTGCCCTTTGCTTTCTCCCGTTTTTTTGGAAACACTGTCGCTGACAATGCTCCTCAGGTTTTGTTGGATTTTCAGGTCATCTGCCAACTCCACTCCAATGATGTCCTCCACAGCACCGTCAATCTTTCCACACAACATTTCAAGTGTCAGTTCAAATCTGTCTTTTAGAAAAGCATGAACTCATCATATTTATGGCATCCTACAGTGAGATATCACAACATATTCTGAAAAAGAACCCTTTCAATATCTCTTGGAAGGGTTTATGCAATTTTCACATTTATAGAAGACATTTTTCCAACCCTTTTCAGAATAAAGGCCTTTGTGAATGACACACTTAAAATAGATGCTTTACATGAATTCATGACCTCAATTAAATTTCATTCAAATGCAAAGTCTTCCTGCCTATGCAAGAAAACATAAAACATTTTTGAAGTGGGAATTGAAACAAGTGGTAATTGAAAACTAGAACTTAGGACTTAAATACAATACCATGAAATGCAAAGATTGACCCTAATCCTACCGTGTAATGTTCAGGGACTTCCGAGGGATAGCGTGCCTGTCTTCTGAACATGAGGAAGTATGGGGAATGCTGTGTGGTTATTTGCTTTTTGGTGCATATCCCAAACATCACAGCAGCCAAATACTCATCCCAGGTGTGTGGATAGCCATCCACAACCTTACTCAGAGCTCGGAGACACATGAAAGATGTAACATGTCACACATAACACCTAATTTCTTACAATTTGCCTTATTATGTAAGTAGTTTAGAAAATAAACATATTGTTTTGTGATCTTTCTTTGAAAATGTATGTATTAAAGATAGTACTCACCTTTGAATGGTCCCATTCATTTCTTCAACCAAACCATTGGTTTGGGGTTGGTATGGGGAACACAGACTTCGTTTGATATTGAGAATTTTGGTTTATCTGAAAATATATTAACAAATAGCTCTGACAAAATAGCCAACATATTTAAATAACATTTGAAAACCAAATAGTGTAAAGGAGGACATTGATAGTGTTAAATTTCTCTAAGAGATTGAAAAAAAATACTTACAGAATTTACAAATTCTCTCCCTTGGTCTGTCAAAATCTTTTTTGGGGGGTTCAGACTGATGCACAAACTTAATTATGCATTCTGTAACTTCAGGTGCTGATTTAGTCTTTAGGGGATATACCTGTGGCCACTTCGTAAAATAATCAATCATGACACAAATATACTTCTGTCCAGATTTGGTTTCGGCCAATTTTCCAATGAGGTCCATCCCAATTAAGTCAAAGTGATGGGAAACCTTTAATGAAAGACTTAATAGATCAATAAATAAATAAATAATAGACCACACGAAAATTGTGTTTTTTGTTAAGCTAAAATAATAGCTTCTCAAATGTTTAGTATAATAAAAACATATTCCTTAATTTTATACATCAACTTGTTCAAATTGTAGGCTCTTTGTGAGAACAGACAAGACAGGACAACCAACCCCTGCTGCAAACTACCATGTAGTCTCACTAAAACTGTTTCTTTTTACTATGAATTACTTTACCTTTATGGGAGTATACACTGATGGCTGTTCCAGTGCTTGGGCGCTGGCCTGACAGGATGAGCACTCAGAGACCTGGGAAGTTAGTGAAAGAAAAAAAAAAATAAAGAATTTAACACATGCAAAGTTGACATTATTGTACAATTATAGTTTCATATTGGTAATACAACTAAGGCTTACACATTATTTTCCTAAAATTTAAATCTTGTAGTTGGTATTACTAACAAAAATTCTTTACTTAGTCCAGTGCTTACGTAACATACCCATTTCTTGATGTCCACAGACATTCCTGGCCAATAAAAGCTCTTTGAGATGGCATCTGTTGTTTTTATTTGGCCACATTGTGCACCTGTAGGGCTGGCATGGAAGTCAACAAATATTCTTTCTGCTTCCTCAGCACCTTTAACCACTTTGACCTTTGTTGAGGAACGACTGCCTTTGTGTCTAACATATAAGAGGTCATTTCCTTGGAAAAGATAAAGGACACCAATAAAAATATGACTGAATCATGAAATTCTATTATTAAAATACAATTATTAATTCTAAAACTATGCAAATGTATACCTGAATTACAACTAGAAGTAGAAACAAAAAGAATGCAATTAACAGAACATGAAGAAAGAAATAATCAAATGCATATTTATTTTGAAAATGAACTTTTGGAGAAAAATGTAAACAGTGCTTATTTGAATGAGTAATGTCTGTGAATTTATTTAGGTTTTGATTTTTATTCACTATTTTCCCTTTTGCTAGATTTTGTTTCTTTCATTGATTACTGTAGTAGTACGGGAATCTTTCTACAACACAACTTAAAAGTAGAAATGGAGTAAAAGTGTAATTAACATGAATAACAACAGCAGTCAAGAACATTGTGTGTAATTCATGCATTATAACTTGGAGTAATGTTCGTGTGGGCACACATATTAATTGAAAATTAATGCAGCAGCAAATCAATAGCAAAAAAAGCATTTAGTGTTATCTAACTGTTTTTAGATAACTTGTTCATTCCACTATGTGCTACATATTATTGTAGAGGATACCTTCAAGGCATCACTCTGGAAGATAAAGCTAATTACATTCAATCTTGTACGGCGAGTCTTTCCTTCGAATGTCATATTTTTTTGCTTTGTTGACTGTGGTGGATATTCGCCTTTAACTTTATAGTTTAAGAGCGTTTCTTATTTCTCATTGACCATATTTAGGGACCAAATAGTTGGCTTAACATAAAGCAAAACGTGATAAACAATCTCTCCAACACCTAGTGGACATTTGCATAATTGATTGAAGGAATAGCATCACGTGATTTTTGACTTTCCAGAAAACACCGTATGTGTTTATAGTGTAAGGTGTATTCTTGGATGTAATATCTGCATATTTATAAATTGGTAGATAAACATTTAAACAGAATACACATTTCATAGAGATCATCAAACCAACAGACATATTTTTTTGAACAATTTTGGATTTCAAAATATCAGATAATTGTTTCTAACGTTATATAGAAAAATAATGACCAACAGTTCCAAAATTCACAGGATTTGTTTATATGTTCCCATGTTATTTGGGAAACGGATTATATGAGGTGGCTATAATATTTTGTTCCCCCCTCATAACTCTTGCAAATAAAGAGCAAATGCTACCAAACTTACAGGATTTATTGTTGATGAAGAGAGGAATAAACACAGTTAAAGATTTGCAGGTAAATAAATGTGCTCCTAGGTTATGTATGTTGTATAATGGTTAATAAATTACATTTTGAAATGTATGATATTTATCCTTACAACACTTTAATATAAGGCAGCTATGGAAAGATAGTTTAAATCCCTAAGCCCCTTAACTTTGAGAAATAAAGAGCAAATGTTTCCAAAGCAAAGTTAAAAACTTGCAGGTAAATTAATGTGTTACTATGTTTTGGAGGGAGAACAATAAATTTCAGTTGGCTAAAATATGTGGTTCCCCCCTCATAACTCTGGCAAACAAGGAGAAAAAGGCTACCAAACATACAGGATTTCTTGTTGAAGAGGAGAAGAAAAAACACAGTTGAAGACTTTGTAGTAAATTAATGTTTTCTTATGTTTTGGAGGAGGAACGGATAATTTCAGGTGGCTAAAATATTTGGTTCCCCCCTCATGATTTATTGTTGATGAAGAGAGGAATAAACACAGTTAAAGACTTGCAGGTAAATTAATGTGTTCCTAAATTTTGGAGGGGGAACGTATAATTTCCGCTGGCTGAAATATCCATTCTCTCCTCTCCTCCCTCCATAACTTTGGGGAATAAAGAGCAACTGTATCCAAATCCACAAAAATTGTTACCTGTGATAGCATGTAGTATCCTAGAAATTCCCTGAATCCAGTGGTCTGTCATATTTTACATTAGAAAAAGATTTACCAGAAAGTCTACAATCTCATCTTTTCAGGAAGTCTTAATTTTTCCTCTTATATTAGCAATGAGAAATTGTAAATACACACTACATTTATGGAAACTGTGTTTGGTGACTGACTTTTATTTCTGTCAGGTTTAAGAGACAAAAGTTGGAGAAAGAACGATTCTCTTGCCGTTTAAAATGACACAAAGAAGCGTAAGAAGACCTTGTTTATTTAATTATTTTACACTTCGTAAACAACAGCTGCCGATTAAACTGAATGTTACAACCTTGACATGATATATACATATTTTTTTAACGAGAAATCGATCAGAAGCGCCGTGAAAATGATCAGATCCACCTCTCTGGCTGCAGTGCTCGCTCCCGACATAGGGGGAACAGATTTTCACAGGGGAACCGAATTTCGCACAAGACCTCTTCCACACCTGAGTATTATCCTAAGTAGTACCATCCAAACGACTTTCTTAGAAACCTTCTGGGTTCATTGCCAGATGTCTTTGAACAATAATCTCAAACTGCTGTCAACACCAAGACTCCTCTCTGAACTACCTGCCCCCCCACTCCAACACTCACCTTCCACTGAAGCTTCACACTCCTACCTAAGCATGCAAGCCGGCATCATATATCAACCATTTTCCTTACCTACAATCAAGAATCAGCTTATTTATATAGCGCCAATTTACAACAGGTGTTGTCTGAAGGCACTTCACAGAAAATCAATTAAAATCAAAGATACATCATAACAAATCAATTTGAAAAAGTTTCCAATCTTAGGAACCCCAGCAGATTACATTGAGTCATTCACTTGCAGCATTCACTCCTCTGGAATCAGCAGACAGAAACAATGGCTTGTGTTGTTGTTGACTTTACAGCAATCCCTCATGCTGAGCATGCATGTAGCGACAGTGGAGAGGAAAAACTCCCCTTTAACAGAAAGAAACCTCCAGCAGAACCAGGCTCAGTACAAGCAGCCATCTGCCATGACCGACTGGGGGTTTGAAAAGACAGAAAACTAAATTAGAAGCACAGGATACTGAAATAATAGAGTTTATAGCAGCAGTTTTAGAGTGTCACTGGAAGCATCTCAGCCCATGTTCTCATCCAAGAAGCTGTCTCAGCTAACAGAACGCCAGCCCAGGTGTGGTTTCTATGGAGAGAAGCACACTAAGAGAAAACAAAAGGTTAACAAGGTTGAAATAACGGTAACTAAGTAGATTGGACAAAGGAAGAAAGTAGCAGAGAGAGAAGTGGTCAGATTGTCCTCCAGCAGTCTAAGCCTTTAGCAGCATAACTATAGAAAAACTTAAATAACTTAACCCTATAGAGTGAGACATGAAGAAGGTAGAGCAAAGGAGAACCGTCTGTCAAAACTGAGTTCCTCCCCAACTGGATTAGGCTTTCTTCTCTACCTCTTCCTAACTATAAACTTTGCCAAACAGGAAGGTTTTAAGCCTAGATTTGAAACTAGACAGTGTGTCTGCCTCACGGACTAAAGCTGGAGGCTGATTCCACAGGAGAGGAGCCTGATAACTAAAAGATCTGCCTCTCATTGTGCTTTTAGAGATTCTAGGAACCACCAGTAAACCTGCAATCTGAGAGCAAAGTGCTCTGTTAGGGACATAAGGAGTAATCAGATCTCTGATATAAGATGGAGCTTTATTAGTGAGGGGTTTATATGTCAAAAGAAGAATCTTAAAATCTATTCTAAGTTTGACAGGGAGCAATCGAAGGGAAGCTAAAATTTGGGGAGATATGATCTCTCTTTTTAAGTTTCATCAGAACTCTTGCTGCAGCATTTTGGACCAACTGTAGACTTTTAATTGCATTTTGTGAACTTCCTGCAAATAAAGAGTTACAATAGTCCAGCCTTGAAGTAACAAATGCATGGACTAGCTTTTCAGCATCTGTCCTAGAGAGAATATTTCTAATTTTTGCTATATTCCTAAAATGAAAGAAGGAAATCTTACAGACCTGTTTTATATGGGACTTGAAAGACATTTCCTTGTCAAAGATAACACCAAGGTTTTTTACATTGTCACCAGATGCCAACCTGGTTCTATCCAGGTCAAGTGGCTGACTAAGCAATTTCTTTTTTAGAGGTTCTGGTCCAAAGATAACAACTTCTGTCTTTTCAGAGTTCAAGAGCAGAAAGTTTAAAGTCATCCACATTTTTATGTCATCTAGACATGCCTGTAATCTACCAAACTGACTGGATTTATAGATAAATACAGTTGTGTATCATCAGCATAACAGTGGAAATTAACACCATGCTGTCTGATGATTTTACCAATAGGTAGCATGTATATAGTAAATAGAATTGGGCCAAGTAGAGAACCCTGTGGTACTCCACAAGTATCCTTACAATGCGGAGAAGATTTGCCATTTAAATGAACAAACTGGGGTCTATCAGACAAATAAGATTTAAACTAGCCTAGTGCTGTTCCCTTGATCCCCACAGTGTGTTCGAGCCTTTAAATTAGGATATTGTGATTGACTGTATCAAAAGCAGCACTGAGATCTAACAGAACTAGAATAGACACAAGCCCATTGTCTGAGGCCATGATAATATAATTTGTAACTTTAAGGAGAGCTGTCTCAGTGCTATGATGAGCTCTGAAACCTGACCGAAATTCTTCAAATAGGTCATTATTCCTCAAATGCTCTCTCAGTTGATAAGCAAAAAAAAATTCAAGGATTTTAGATAAAAAAAGGAAGATTAGATATGGGTCTGTAATTTATTAAGTCTTCTTGATCAAGAGAAGGTTTCTTAAGTAGGGGTTTTATTACAGCTACCTTAAGAGCCTCTTAAGGTAGCTGTAATAAAATTACTCTAATTCACTAATTCACTAATGACTCTTAAGTCTTAAGAAAATATTTTTGAACGCTCAGAAGGCTCATCTGGAACAAAACACTACTGTAAGCATCGTCTTCTATATTTCGAGAAAAGAACACTGGATTATACAGACAACGCTATAATACAACAATTCCGATCAGTGTTGTGTTAATTCTATACTTTTTTCTTAAGAAGTTGACATTTCTGTATCTGTAACAATATAAATTTTTAAAGGCCCATTATATTTGAAATTCAAAGTGGGGAAACTGAAAAGTTTCTTCCCAACATCACTCTCATAATCTAGTGTGTCTGCCTTAAATGTAAAATCTAGTGATGGCAACAGACAAGAATAAAGAGAATATATAAGTTTACCCTTAATTTAGATGTTCCTAAAGGGATGGATTAGACAAAATGTAAAGGAAGACTCTTTTTTTTTCTTGTTTTGCCGATGTTTTTTAGCCATCTCACAGAACATTAGCTGAATGTATTATTTCTCTTTTTAGCTTTTGAGTAAAAATATTTATTTGTTAAATTACATCCAAAGATTCAGTTGCACTTTTTTGATGCATCCATGTACCTACCTGTGATATTTTACTGTACATCTCCTTAAATTAAGAGCCAAAATATGCAATCAGATTCACATAGAAAACAGAAAGATGGCAGTACCTTGGGCAGGCTGGCCTAAAACCCTTCATCTGTATTTACTTTAGATTTGGGTGAATCAGGTCTCAGAGTAATGTAAGATTTAGGATGCTTACAACTAAGTAACTCCTGGCATGATGTTCAGGAAGAGAGCGAGGGCTCCAAAACAGGACAAACTAAAGACTAACCTGGTTTTTAACTGTTTTCAGCTGTTTGTGCTACAAAGCCCAAAAAATAGCGTCAGCTGAGTTTTCGTGACTACCAGGATGATTTTACTGGATTTTCCTCTTCTAAGCCCAAAATGAAAATATTTGTTGAAGAGTTTTTTCCTCAATGTAGCAAATACACATCCCAAAACAATTAGATACACATGACATACTTAAAGATTTTATCACAAAGTTTAAGGCTTATAATTTAATAGTGATTGGTGATACACACACATAAACACACACATGCAAACTTTATATCCACACATATCTGGGTTTAAAGCAGTGGTGTGAAAAAATGTGACTGCAAATGAGATGCAGACGGGCTTACACCAGTGAACCCAAATGAGTGAGAGAACCAGAGGATGTGGCTTGGATCTGAATTGCTAAACTAAAGTTTGAGGGAGAAGGAAGGAGTCATACTTTGAATACTATACATACTGAACATCTTTGAGCAATTTATTTGTAAAGAATCTGGAGAAGTTTTTTTTTTAGCTTCAAAACAAAGGTCTGTACAACAAATGTTATATTAAATCAGTGAGATAAGTTATTTCACAAATATTCAGAAAAAAAAACAAAAACATATTCATGGAATTTTTCTTTACACTAAAATTTTTATATAAAACACTTTGTCTTATTTGTCTTTTTTAATCAATTACAGTATGTATCACAGCAGTAAGGAAAGTTTGTGTGTGTTGTGTATTTTTGTTGTTGTTGTTCATTGAAAAAAACCAAAAACAAGAAACAAATCTAAACATCGCAACAACTAAGCTGAGTCTTAGCATGGGAGCTTGGTTTCTATCTCCAGCAGTTATTGGGTGAGAGACAGGTCCATCCTGGACTAGTCCAACATGGAGACACACAATATAAACAACCATATGCTCAATAAAACCTGAAGACAATTTAGAGTAATCATAGTCATGTTTTTGAAGTCTGGGAGAACCCACTTATGCACAGGGAGAACGTGTAAAATCCATTCAGAAAGATCCCACGTCTGGATTTAAACCAAGGATCTTAATGCAAGGCAACAGTGCTAGCAATTGCACCACAATTTATCTAGATGACAACACAATGTTAAAGAAAAAAAATAAGCTTAAAACCTCACTCTGCTTCACAGGAGATGTAAAAGTAAAGCCAAAATTTAAAATACAATAAACACAATTACAATCACAGATTCTTACCTTCTTTGTGTTCTAATGATCTCTTGCACCATTTAGAATTTTCTGTTGTTTTGGTTTTTTATTGGTTTTTCTTCATAGGGTTGTTGTGTTTAAACTAGGCATAATTGGACGACAACGCATTTGACATGACCACAGTGGCTCAATCAAACAATTGTATGCCTGGTTGCAGCTTCATCTGATAGATGACCATGTTCAACTGTGCAAAACCCTTCACCTCCTTTTACCATCTTACAAAGAAAAAAAACAACTTAAATTAATGTGTTGAACTAATTTGTCTTCAAACCAACAGGATCCTGAAACAAACAATCAAGAATTTTGAACCACGCAGATCAGTTATGTTTCCATGAGTCCCTTTAAAAAAGTTCTCTCTGCAGGATGTGGATGAAAGACGCCTGTCACAAAAGCAACATCTTTTTATTCAAACCTCTTGACCGCATTGAACTATCAAAGAACACCGGAGACAAGAACATGGATCTACACCAGGACAAAAGGAACAACAATAAGCAGAAAGCTTGGAGAGACACAAAACCCTGTTAGTGCAATAATATGAAAATGAAAGAACAACAGGAGACAGTGACCCTTTCTCCGTATCTCCATCTGAGATGCCATTTTTTTGCGGTCCCCTGAGAAATGTGATCAGGAAAAGATCGTTTACAGTTGGCTTGTTCTCAATGAAAATCTCAATGAATCTTTTTTTTCTCAGGCTTTATGGCATTCACAGATGGATGGATAGATGAACAGCTTTATTTCTGTTTGGTTTGTAACAATAGAGCAGACCTATGTGGTTTGTTCCTAAACTAAGTAGATTAAACTTTGGCGCGATTATCTGTTTATCACCTGAACGGTTTCATTCTGAGTTAGACATGAACAAAGCAATACCTAAAAATACAATGACGCTTTCCATGATTTTCTTCATAGTTTTATGTACATGAAAGCTATTTATTTACAAAAACAAAAAAGACTATTTAAGAGAGGAAAAATTTTGGTAGATTAATACATAAAACTTTCATTATACTAATGAATAATAACTAATTCTAACATTAGAGGTGCGATTTTACACATTCATATGGCATAACACTTTGGGTATTAATCCAGACTTCAAAATGGCACTATTATTAGAAAATAATTAAATTATTGTAAAACGTAAGAAAAGAAAAAATGCCTCGCGTTTACATTTAAAGATATAGGAGAGGATCATCAGCTCATTCTCATTTTCGCGACACTGCGCATGCGCCACCTCATCTCCAGCAACGCCCCCTGATATCGGGAGCGCCCACTTCCTGAGCACATGCAGTCTGTTTACATCTGCGCGACCACAGCCTCTGGCGCCGCACCGGACTTATTACAGAATTGATTGCTTTTACAGCGATGAATTAGCTACCGAAAGGTTATTTGTTTAGGAAAACGCTTGAACAAGAACATTTGACAGTAATTAATGATTATCAGTGATTATCACGCCATTGGGTAGTATTTCCACATAAAGGCGTTTTCTGATGGACCCTGCGTAGCGAATACAACACTTGTGTCAAATCAACACAAATCCTTCTAAATGAGCAGGTATAAGCAAATTAGCTGTCTAGCAGAAACTTCGCGACGAGTTGATCGGTTTTGATTCTCTTTTCGGCGTTTAATGCCCGCCAACGCACAAAGCAGGAATCTCCGAGATAAACTCGTGTTTTGTTCTTCTCTGCAGTCGTCTTTCTTTTTTTTCTCAGAGACTTCCAACACGATTTTTCTCTTGGGAGCTTCCATTTTCGCTGCCATACGGGGAGAACCTCTCTTCAATGGTGAATGATGCGTCTTGTCTGTCCCGTGTTTCTTCCTAAACAACAATCTGCGCATGTGTGAATTTAAACCAGAGCGCGTGTTTTACGGGTCGGGTGGGTGGGGACATTAGTGATCCACGTCATCGCGTACATTTTATTTCCGCATTGACAGCCAGTTATTTTTCACCTCCGGTCGTTTTTGATTGGCTGTCATTTTCTATAAGATTTTCCATTGAAATTTTTCTATTGAAAAGATCCTCTCCTATACCTTTAACTAACACACATGGAGACACATCGGTATAAAGATGTACATTTTGTCAGCAGTAATAGATTAATGGCTACATTCACAATACAGTAAGAAGCTGATATCAATATGTAACAGGCAAAATGAAGTTGATATGATGGTTTACAAATCATTAGATCTTCTTTAAACTAACTAATCTGTAGTTTGCAACAGAAACCAAGGGCAATCCTGTTAAATCTTCTTGTGACCTAAACAATACAATTTACAGTCAGAGGATTATTGGATTTAAACAGATGTAACATCAGAGTAAATTATCTCAACCGTAACACTGGGACAGAGCACATTGCCCATTTCTTCTATTAAACATTCCTGTCTAAGACTAATGAAGAAATCACAAGATAACAAGGCTCACAACTTGCAGCAGTCTAATTAAAATGTGTTTATTTCACTTTTCACCACAAGTTGAAAGTCATACCACCTCTTGTCTTTCACCTTCCACTTTATCTCACACAAGGGCACGCTATGCAGTGTAAATATATACATGTGAAATCCTGGATGTATCCATAAACTGCATATCTAGCTATGCATGCTTACACATGGTTTGTGGTATTAACAAAAATCCATGCAAATCGACTATAGAAATAGGTATACTTTGGATTAAGGTTTATTCAAGTTCTAAAAGTGAATTTTTGTTTTTAAAAACAGTTTTTCGGAGCGTGATGTAGCAGATTTGAATAGTCTATCTAGTTTTAAAGATTTAGGTAGTTCACACAAAAACATAAATACAAACCTGTCTGTAATTCTAAATAATTAAACATGTTAGTCATTAAGTCAGATTACCCTAATAAATCACTTTATTCTATTGGGTATCCCTATTTCGCTTCACTTCCATATAAATTGGTATAGTTAAGTTATGGTCCCCAATAAAAAAAAGTATACATACATGAACACACGTACCTATTCACACTATCATTTTAAGCTGCGTCAGTTCTATTTTCCTTTACTCCTCCCTGTCCAGCTCTTCTTTTAAAGGCTTGCTGCTTTCTTTCGGTTCCTCAGCCCCCTGCCTGATTACTGGTAACCACTGCGACATCAACCCAGACCCAGTCCTCTTCACCTGGTTAAGGTTGCTAAGAGCTGCATACAACCCAGAATCGGTTCTGCTGTGAGCATCTGGATCCTCCTCCTGCTGCCGCTGCTCGGTGTAGTACATCTCCAGAGCTGCAGGGGTGCAGTGCTTCTGCTGTATATATAAAAAAAAAAAAAAAAACATTTTAACTAAATACTTCCACTAATGCTCAATAAACTTCAAATAGGTACTTCAAATATCTGCTCCGGTTTTTCCTTTATTCAACACTTAAATGTTATAGATGATTAAACTAACACAGAGTGAATTAACAGAACAGTAATTACTGATAAAAGTTACTCTTTCTCTAAATGATATTTTTTCAGATTACATTGTTCAATAACAAACCCATAATACCATGGCTGAAGAAATTAGAAATCACTTGTAAAATCATCTGTCAGTCTCGAATGGTTTACAAAGATGTGTTTTTTTAGACTTTGAGACTGTAGTGAGTTCATTATTCACAAAAAAACATAAGACATTGGTAGACCTTTTCAGTAGTGGCCTATTATAGTTGAGCCAAATTTACCCTGAGAGCACATCGAAAAACATCACAAAACAACCAATAACAGTCTGTAAACAGTGCAGGGTTAATTTGCTTCAGTTAAGGTCGATACAGGATCTTTTTAAGGAATTGCAACTTAAAAGTAACTTTATTACTTGGTCCATCTTTTTGCTTACAAAAGTGTGTAAACAATGCATTTATTGACCCTAAAAGGCAAACTAACACATATGCCTCTTTGTATCCTTTTAAAGTCTCAAACAATGCAATGATGGGAAACAAAATCCCAACACTTGTAACCTGCAAAAACTTCAAAAGCATTGCCAAAGGTCCTCTCTTCCTCCCCCTCTTCTCTTCCTCGCCTCCCCATGGTTAAGCCTTTAATCACAGTTTAGTCATGCTGAGTCCTAATTAAAGACCCCTCTGATTCACAGGCAGGCATCCCAATCTGTGCCTGACCAGAAACTAGGATCCATCATTCCCTTCCCCCTTGTCTCTGCCTATCCCACCCAATGGCCGTGACAGGCTCTTTAGCTTAACATGCATGACAGCGCTGCCTCGGTACATGATGCCTCCAAGGTGTTGCTGGGGGATAATTAGTTTAGATTTCCAGAATCCCCTTTTTTAAGGAATCCCCCAGGAGTGAGTTTCATGAGGGTGTGGCGAGAAAATAAGATTTGTCAACATAAGCAGGTCAAGAGCTAAAGAACTGCTTCCTAATTGGTTTCATAAAAACAAAAACATTTTCCATGGCCAAAGAGCCATCTTGACATCTCTAAATATACTAAAAACCTCTGATCATCAGTAACCGTGAGAGGACTTTAGGTACTTGATAGAACTTTAATAAGACTTTAAGATTTGATGCAACGAAAGAACAGCTGGTACCTGTTATAAACCACGGCCCTGTGAGACTCCAATCTCAGAGCAAGCTGTGTAAGAACACAGGGGCAATCAGCTATGTTTGTGTGATGTAAAGGTGATAATCAAGTGTATTTAGTATCCCAACAGTAGAATATAGGGATTAAGGGTTATGTTCGGTTGAACTTTGATTGTTTATTGTGAGACCTCTATTGTCAAGATTGATGGATATTAATGTGCTGTGTAACAGCTGAACACCTAATTGTGGTTTTCTTATATGTTTTTGGAATACAAAACGTTGGGATCATTGACCTTATGGTCTGGTTGACAACTTTAGACCTAACGTTAACCCCCTAAGCTTAAATGTAAGCCTCTTTTTTTAGTGATTGTCTCAAATATGAAATGCCCAAAGTGAAGCTAATATATCTCAGTACCTCGGTTTACATAAATGCAAAGACTACAGAAAACACTACAGAGGTGTAAAATATATAAATCATGGTACTGAGTGACAGCTGATTAACATTCCACATGGTGAAACATGGAAAATTAATATTTCTGCCTCGAAAAATTCACATCAATATCCCTTTGAAACTATTCGGTTGCAAACCAGAACTTCCATCAAACCGGATATACTGTCCTGTAAAAAAAATCATGCATAAACACTAAAGCAGGTTTAAGAGATGTATTAAAAGCCAAGTTGAACCTTCCAAATGATCTATTTTTGCACCATCTGTACCATTTGAAAATTCCTGGATGGTTTTGATGCTTCTGTTTCACCATTTACATCTAATCATAGATATTCATTGAATCTAAAAATTGTTTCTGCAACGATTAGGAGCCAAAGTGCCACAAAAGATGCTGTGTGTGGTGTGGACTCAGTGTGTCAAAGCATTCTGTACTGTTGGCAGTATCTCAGAAGACCATTGGCCAATTTGCATGTTTGACATATGAGTTGAACTTTCAAAGCCAATATAATCCAGAGGTGTTAACAAAAACCATAAAGGCAAGATAATTCTTCAATGAAAACAAGGGAAAATCTTTTTCTGTAAAGCGAGGGAATGTGACATTGGAGTTTTCTACTATTAGCAGAAAAAAAGTGAGAAAATAGTCTCTAAACAGATTTGTAAGATGTAGGGACAATGGATTACTGTAGCTGAGTGAAAAAGTTTTCTCTTACTTGCATTATGATTATAAAACAACAAAGGTGGGATGGATATTTGTTTCTTTCACTGCATGTTTTGAAGTCATGCCGTGATACTCATATAGTTGAGGATGGGCTTAAATTTACTGGGTAGCCTGCGTGGGCAGGACTGTGCTGTGCTGTCAATGTTGTTTGTTATGAGAATAGCTTTTCCCCATTACTTGGCTAAGCCATGCTCATGTGTTGGTTGACATGAAGTTGAGCAAAAATACTGTGGGACACGGTTGTAGGAGTAATTTGTTATGCTTTGTGATCTTACACTTTTAGAAATCCTATAATGTGTAATGTGTCACATCACACTCCTCAGCCTCCCTGGTAAGGTCTATTCTGGGGTACTAGAGAGGAGGGTCTGCCGGATAGTCGAATCACGTCGGGAGGAGGAGCAGTGCGGTTTTTGTCCTGGCCGTTGAACAGTGGACCAGCTCTACACCCTCTTCAGGGTCCTGGAGGGGGCATGGGAGTTCGCCCAACCAGTCTACATGTGTTTTGTGGACTTGGAAAAGGCGTTCGACCGTGTTCCCCGCATTGCATGCAGTAAGTCAAATCCATTCCCAGTGAGAGTTGGACTCCGTCAAGGCTGCTCTTTGTCACCGGTTCTGTTCATAACTTTTATGGACAGAATTTCTAGGCGCGGCCGAGGTGTTGAGGGGGTAAGGTTTGGAGGCCTCAGGGTTGCATCTCTGCTATTTGCAAATGATGTGGTTCTGTTAGCTTCATCGGGCCAGGATCTCCAGCACTCACAGGAGCGATTCACAACCGAGTGTGAAGCGGTCGGGATGCAAATTAGCACCTCTAAATCTGAAACAATGGTCCTCAGCCGGAAAAGGGTGGAGTGGCCTCTTCGGGTTGGAAACGAGGTCCTGCGCCAGGTGGAGGAGTTTAAGTATCTCGGGGTCTTGTTCACGAGTGAGGGAAGGATGGAGCGGGAGGTCAACAGGCGGATTTGTGTGGTGTCTGCAGTAATGCGGACGCTGCACCAGTCCGTCGTGGTGAAGAGGGAGCTGAGCCAAAAGGCAAAAATCTCGATTAACTGGTCAATCTACGTTCCCACTCTCACCTATGCTCATGAGCTTTGGGTCATGACCGAAAGAACGAGATCGCAGATACAAGTGGCGGAAATGATTTTCCTCCGCAGGGTGGCCAGGCTCTCCCTTAGAGATAGGGTAAGAAGCTCGGTCATCCGGGAGAGGGTCAAAATAGAGGAGCCAGCTGAGGTGGCTCTAGCACCTGGTCAGGATGCCCCCTGGACGCCTCCCTGGTGAGGTATTCCGGGCATGTCCCACCGGGAGGAGAGCCCGGGGTAGACCCAGGATGGAGGGACTATGTGTCCCGGCTCTCCTGGGAGCGCCTCAGGATCCTCCCGAAGGGGCTGGTGGATGTGGCCAGGGAGAGGGAAGTCTGGGTTTTTCCTGCTCGGGCTGCTGCCTCCGCGACCCGACTTCGGATAAGCGGCAAGAAGATGGATGGATGGATGGATGGATTTAATGTGTAAAAGGTGATTCCCGGGAAACGGGTTGTAAGGGTTAGACAGTGTAACTGGTTTTAATTCAATGTTTGTTCATAAGTTAAAGCAGTTGTGAAGCCTACCTTTAGGACAAAACCGTCTGGACAGGTAAGCTGGTCATACCACATGGCTTTGTACATGAGCAGAAGGAGCAGGCTGGTCAAAAATGCCAGCGTGATAAGGATCAGACCTGTGATCTGGAAAAACACATGAAACAGATTAAACTCACCAAAACCCTGCAAGTAAAACCCAAAACACTCAGCCAGTAATGATCAGACATTCACGTTGGTTTCAGTTTCATGACATGTGATGTACCTTAACTTTATCTGAGACATCATTGTAGAAGTTGATATTGAGCTTCTTAATCTTGGGAACATAGAGCCTGTTCCTCTGCTGCTGCTTCAGTTGAAACTGTGTTTTTGTCTTCACGATGACCTGGAGCAGAGACAAAGCAGAAAAACTGATCAGTGGAAAGAAATTAGAATTTCCTTTTTGGCTAATAACATTGGGTTGTCTCTTTTTTCTTAAGTCTAAAGTGATGGTAATTTATCCAACAGCAATGCCAATCGCATGCAAATCTACCCTTTACAATAAACAACGCACATTTGGAAAAGCAATCAAGTTTACTGCAGCCCTTTAAGAGGACATTTGGGGACTACATAGTTTTTAAAAGAAATGTATTTGCCAGCTCCCAATTCAGTGGAACATTTTGCAGAACTAAATGCATCATCCAACAACAAAATAAGTGGAGGATCTCTGCTTTCATTATAAATTTATAGTAGTGCTTATATTGTGTGGTCTGATGCTAAGATTTCTTCCTGGGACTAATGGAAATGAACAGTAAACGCACTAAATTCAACAGATTGTGTGCTTATCAAAGGAAGGAAAGTATACCTGTGGGAATTTTATTAATATTTTTCACAAAAACCCTTTACTAAGTAAATCATACCAACCTTGTCTGCCAATGGCTGCTGAAGATGGCTGACCTCCAGCGGTGTAATGAGAGGGATGTTATCAAAGCCATCATCTGCGGATGGCTGCTTCTCCTGCTTATCAGATAGATTACTACCCAGCTTCACCATGGCTGCTCAGCTATCTTAAATGGGCTGAACAGATCTAACCAACAGGAACAGACAGTTCAGGTAAGGTTGACTTAGACTCTATGTTTTCTATGCAAATGTAAAAGTGCTGTTCAAGAATCATGGCAGAAAAAAATGAACACAACACCAGATTAGCAAAAAAAGAAAAAAGAAACCAAAAACAGTAACATTAGACATACTTAAAGGAGAATATATTTATTATATTTAATTTACCTTTGGAATAAATAAAGTGTTTTTCATTTAATTTGATTGATTTGAAATAAACTATACATGAGATTCACAGATGAAATTCAGCCTTTAACACCCTTTGCTGGTGTGCTATGTATGATTTTCTGGGCTGCGGTGTAGATGTATTTTGCACAGCCAATTTTCAAAATCACAGCCTATTTGCATCCACATGGCATATAAAACAGTATTAAATCCATGAAGACTATTTTGTTCAACCACCTTAACCATTTCTGTTACATGACCTGCTCTCATATAAAACCAGCTGCAACAGCAGAGTTTCACAGAGAGAGAAGCTGAAACCCTAGTCATTAAGGATTATGCTGCTAAACGTCAGTGTGTTACATAAATAAAGCAGTAGAACAACATTTGTTTACATTTTTCAGAAATAACTACAACCACAATAACCCAAAATATCAACAGGTTATATTAAAACAGAAAGAAATATGATACTGTATTACATCATAAACAAGTTAATGTTGGATTTGCTCTCCTGTATTGTGCTCTAAATGTAAACCATTGTCAGAAAAGAAAGATTTGAGCTCACTGAAGACTGCAGCTTTTTGTTGGAATATTTTTGGTAAAAAATGCTTAATCTATGCACATTTCAGCTGATGTTGAAGTAGCTTTTTAAGCTAACTTGGTTTTTGTGCAGCAGTTTCAGCCTGACCTGCAAAAGCTTGGAACAAACTGCCAGTAAGTGGTGGGAAAATAGAGGAAGAGGCCCTACACATTAATAGTAAGTGTATATTGTGAAATGTTTCATCATTTACTAAACCCTTATATGCTTTTGCACATTAGACATATTTTAAGATCAGTAAAAGAGTAAATAAACAGCTCAATGTAAAAACATCATTGAATCATAAAATTAACTGTGACCAACATCAGCCACATTGAGGTCCCTTAAATCTGGAGAATCATGGTATTATTTCAAAAGAACCTGTCTGACAATATATGTGCTAAAAGATCTAAAACAAAAACCATCATGCTTCGATCTAAAGAACTTTAAGAAAAGTTGAAAAGTCATATTGACGATGTACAAAAAGATAACATGAAGATTATAATAAAATATTTCAATAAATAATGTTAGTGTTAGAAACCATTATCCATGCTCTTCTGGGTGACTCAGGTATTTATCCTCCAAATTGTTATCTTCCTGTGATCTAAATTAAGAAGTGTTGCTGATTATAACTTCACCCTAAATTATACGCAGTAGAATTAAATGTCAACACATTTCTTTCTATGTTCAACTCAGACCTTTTTAAATGCCTATATTTCCTTAACAGCCCATATTTTACTATAAAACCTTATTAAAATGTGTTTAGAGGCTTTTTTATTGATAGCACCAGGGGATTCAAAAGTAAGCAAAGCAGAGTTAAATGACTCCTTACCAGAGTTAAATTGTGTTGTAATTTATTGCATCAAATTGAAAAGTCCAAAATAAAACTTCACTAAAAAGGACATTTCATTTCTTTATTATAAATAAAAAGCACTTAAATGAGATTTAAAAAAGATTTAATTTAATTTACTTTTATTGAGTGTTTCCAAGTAATTATAACTTTAATGGTAGGTTCAGCTTCTCCATCATGGTTTCCTCTCGCCAGCAGGCTGAGGCAAGTTACCATGTTTCACGAGCAAAGAGAATGCAGTCATTTGTGTCTAAGCTGAGAGGAAATGCAGCACTTATGTGCCAAAGCTTTAATCCTGATGTAAATTCTAAGCACACAAACAGACCGAGCTTTTATATCTTTCAGGACACGGAAGAAAATGGATGGAACAGCTTAATTTTTTTCTCACGTGAAAGCTTCAGGAAAGGCCTGCTGCTGATGGAAGTATTCGGACGCATTATTTTTATTGCGCTGACCAATGCTATTAGCATTTTCAGGATTTCCAGCGCACACCAAACATGTCCAAATAGAAATCTCCTGAAATATATCTTTTTAAAAAATACTGCAGAACATCCCCAATGATAGCTGTGGATACTTTTGACTTTTGCTGTCGAATTGAAAACAAAACATACACATAACTAAAAGCAGGATCTCCACTTTCATGTCACAAATGTTGCTGCTATTTAAAAACCTTGGATCTTTCCTCAGGTGTCATCTTGTTCACCTTCGAGGACTTTGGCTAAAGCATTCTAAAAGTATTCATACTTCCTGAACTTTCCCACAGTCTGCAATGTCAAAACTCAAAAAAAAACTAAATGATTTTAATAAATTTTTTTTTTTTTATAAGACTTTTTCTATGTGACAATATTATTAGAAAGCAGATTGCAATAGCTGAGGTGGGAGACTCTATCAACAAAACAAATATTAGTCACGCATTCAACAAAACTGATCTTTATGAGAAAGTTGCAACAAGTCATTGTTGAAAATCGATTGCAAAAAATGAGCTCTGGTCAGATGAGATGAAAATGTTTCCTTTAAAATTTTATATAGGGTGAAAACTATGCCACTATGCTTCTGTAGCTCTGTAATGTTGTGGTTATCAAAATCACTTAACTTAGAGACAAACACTATTAGCTAGCACAGCCTGTTTTTCCTCTCTGTTCAAACAATCTGGAGTAAACATGATCTGTAACTAAGTGTGTGATTCATGGGTCTACTTCACAAGCTCATCACTGTTTTCATCTCCTATCCTGAAGGTTTTGTACTTAAACTCTGAATACAATGTATCAAGGTCTCACTGTTCCCTGATAGTAATTTTTGTTTTGTTTTTTTACCTTCAACAAATGAGCATCTAATTGTGGAGAGAGAATATAAGCCACCTATCTTATTCACACAGTACAAGACAACACCTTCCAAGGACCCCACTGTCCCAGTGACGCCAGTGACTCACAGCGATGATACACAAACCGGGAGGAAAATAGCCACGATGTTGGCAGCGAGAAATCAACGAAGCACAGGAAATGTGGATTTAATGACGCATTATCAGTTAGTGGAGCTTCTGGTCACAAAAACAAAGCACGGGTGATTGAATAAGCGAGTGCTTGTTGTCAGTGTGCGGTTTTAAATACAGGATATTGCAAAAGGACTGTGACACCCCAAGAGGTTTTATCTCTTCTGATTCACGTCACGACAACAAACATCGGACATTTTTATCGAGATTTTTATATAATGTACAAAGTCGTGCTTTTTTGTGCAGTAAAAAGAAAACAATTCATGCTTTTCGAAGCTTTTTACACAATTTTTTTTTTTTTGAATCCATATGTTTGCAGTGAACTAAACCATCTTAGATCAAATGTCTCATAAGTAAAGAGAATGCATGGTGCTTGGGTAGAATCTGATAATATTAAAAGTCACATCAACCGGATTAGCTCCTAAATTAGGCATATAATACCTTATTAATATTTTTTCTTATTTGTCATGTTTTCATGTCTCAATCATCTTGTTTGATACATCTTTCACTTCCTTTTCCTCTCTGTTGGCATGGTGATACATGCTTTCTCCTTTGCTGGCTTTGGGGTTGGATTTCCTTTCTCAGGCTTTGGAGAATCAAACGCTGCGTGAGAAGTACAAGGACGTTCATTGATATTTGGCAATCCTCCTCCAAACCTTATTATAATTTTGATTAATCTTATGTTAACTAATAAGGTAATTTAAGCATCATTTTTGTAGAAGCAGGATTAAGGCTGTTCCCTTTTCATTTCTTAGTAAATGTTGTTTTTAGGACACACATTTACACCATTTATACTTAAATTTTTTGATTTTGACATTTTCATTTAAAATTTATCTCTGACCTTCTCAACACCTTTCTATGTTTTTTGGTACACATGATGTCATTTGTTCTCTAATGTTCTCTAACAACCAACTTCAAAGGCCAGTTGAATTTATACTGAGATTAAACCACACACAGGTGGACTCTACTTAATAACAAGGTGATTTCTGATCGCACTTGATTGCAATGGATTTTATTATAGGGTATCATAGTAAAGGGGTTATAAATAAAATAAACAGACGCCTCAAGGTTTTCTTCTTTTTAAATTTGGAAAACCATATATAATTTTCTCTCCATTTCCCAAGCAGACAGTACTTTTGTGGACTTTAAAATCCAAATAAAACAAAGTGAAGGCCGTAGCTTCACTGTGGCAAAATGTTAATAAGCTCAATATAAGTAATATATTTTCTAGTGTAATACATATATTTAAAGTATTTGACATTATCTGAGTGTCTTTAAATTACCAACGCCAATTAGAGACATTTCTGTTGTTATGGAACAATTATTTCCAGATATTAAGCAACTAGCAGATAGTTGTGGACAGGTGGGCTGGTAAAGCAGTCATCTGGTGCTGACCACCATATTTTCCTCCCCACAGTTGGGGTGAAACGTGGGTACGATGAATCATCCTGAATCTGTGAATAACAAATGAGCCGTGCCGCTGTCAAACACTCAGTGTTCCCACACTCTGCTGCTGCAAACAAGTTATGTGAGAGCTTGTGAATCACATCTCTCTTCTCACTTCTGATCTTCGTTAAGAAAAAAAAAATAAAAATCCTTCTTTAATTTTGGTTTGCTGCCTAAATTTGACAAGGGGCCTGCATTAAAGAAAAAGGGGCAAGGAATCTGTCTGAGGGAGAATAGACTCTGTGCTATGAATAGGTGAGTGGTTTGGCACCTTCTGTCAAGTTCTTCACGGTTCATCGCTCATGCATTTCTGAACTTGCTGCATTGAAGGGTGCAACAACAAGACATGCAGCAGGGACAGAAGAAGGGGAGCTGATAAAACGTATTTATCTGTCTATGTATGACCTGCTTCCTATACATAATCTATACAATTACACTTAGCCGTAAATGTCTTGAAGGTTAAACAACAAAAAGAATCCGGTGGCAAATAGAGCAACATTGGCTCTATCACATAAACGCACTTTCTGCTGAGATTTAAAGCACGTACATCCCTATATTTATCGTAGATCAATCGAAATAAAACTGCCTAATTTCAGCAAATATTGTCCGTCTGTTACCCAGAAAGAAGCAGCCGCAGTGCCGCCGCATCTCGGGGAGGAAAAAACTTACCGCGTCTCTGCGGTGATGTCCAGTGTTCTCGTGCAGGTCTCGGAGGATGCTGACCGGAGTCTGGTTGTGAGGGGCAGGTTGCCGTGGTGACCGAGGATTCAGTTGCCGTGGTGACCGAGGATTCAGGACAGGACTGCGCATATAATGATATAATATAAATGAAGAGCGGCCAGCAGGAGCTGCGTGCGCGACCAGACTGAGGAAACTGCGTGGCTGTGAGTCTGTGATCGTGTGGTGGGTTTGTTGGATGTTGTCACTGCGAGGATGCGACACAGACCAGTAACCTCCCCACCCCCTCTAGAGGTTCAGGGCTAAAGGCTTTTAGCCACATTGATAATCAATAATTATTCTATGCATGAAAATATTTAGTGAGACTGCAACCTGTATGAAGAGAAACTAATAATTTGCCTATTGAACATCTATCTCTCTTTTTAATTAGTTTGTTTTGACTCTGTTTGAGGCATCTTAATGCATTTGGACCAAAGTCAGTTTTCGCCGTTTAGTTAGAAAAAAAAGGTTTTAATTGGAGTTAATTTGGATGATTTTAACTCAACACTATTGAAAACCCACAATTTCAGTTTCTATGAAAATGTCACAGATACACAAGGTCAAATCAGAAATGGATGTCTGATGCAGAAATACAATTGTATGACTATGTTAAAGTCCTACAATTAATTAACAATTAGTTTAATTAAAGTGGATTCTGAAGTGAACAACTAAAGTTATTGGAGTATATGAAAAGTGAATTTAAACTTTTTCATTAATAACAAGTTTTTATTTTCTCTTTTAAATTTTGATGTATTCCTTTGTTAGTCCAAAACTCATTTATAGTTCTGGAGATTGTTTTCACTCTTGAAAAAAGAGGTATAAAAAATATAATTTGGGATAATGAAGGCTGCTGATCTAATGGCCTCCACTATCATGTGGAACACTGCAATTTTTTCCAGCAGACATCCTGCATGAATAGAGTAAACCACAAAACTGTTCAAGAAGACGACTGTCTAAGATCTCTGTATAAAAGCATATCAGTGGAAAATTTATTGTAAAGAAAACATGTGGTAGAAGAAACGTATACAAGCAACAGGAATTATTTGAGAGGTTCATTAAGCAAAGCCCATTCATTAAACTTATTACATTTAAAAAAACAGTTTTATCCTTTATTTATTTGTTTTTTTTTTAACTGCATTTACTCAACCTACATGGTGTTTATAGGTTTTATATAAATGTGTTTGAAACTATCAAAAATTTGCTCCCTTCTCAAATTTACCCCTATCCATAGTAATTGCATCAAAAGTTAGAAACAACTGCAATTGTGTAAAACAAAGCTGGAAAGAGAATCCAAGGTTTTGTTTCCAATGTTCTTCCTTGAGGAGGATGGTAAGGGAGGTGAAAGATAAATCTTCAAAGATTCCTGTAGAGGGCTGGTGGTAATTTAACGATTTCTTGAACACATTTTTATGAGGAGTGCCAATGATATTGAGGGATGACGTATATGTCAAAAAAACTAAAATCATTTGTGAACAAAACAGCAAAACAGTCTGGTCAGCAGATTTGGATCAAGCAATTCATGGACAGAGAACTCCTGCTGATTTGCTGTTGGACCATGACTGACTGTAAGAGTTCATCAAGTCTTTTGGGGATCACTCGTCCAAGAACCAACGCTGGACAGCCCCCTACCCCTGCTAACCCATCAATTGAGCCTGCATTTGTTATTTTGACCTTTGGTTTGGCATCAAAGGGGATTTTCAGCCTTCCAGTCTCCAAGGGTGTTGTTGCCTGTGAAGAATAGGGTCTGAATCTGCTTGGACTTAATTAAAGTGAGAAACAATTATGGTGATGTTTTTGGAAAACATATGATCGCTCATGTATGTGTGTTCATTTAACATTTATCACCTTGTAAACCCAATTTTTTCTACACATGGAGCTTCTATCAGAATTGTAAGCATCCCAGCAGCAATTTTTTTTTGTTTCTTTTCCTTGTTTTTATTAACACTACACCTTACATAACCTTGTAGGCAGGGGTGCAACGACATATTTTTGAGGTGGATGGGAACATGTCACACCGGCGCCGCCACCCCGACGTAAAGTTGTACAAGTGAGCCAAAGAGCCACTTCTGTTAGCTTGTGTCTCGCCTATGGGCTGCAGGTCTCAGGCATTTTGTTAGCATGTTTTCCTTCAGTCTTATAGCTTGATAGGAAGCCTTTTTCAAACTGGCAACCCACATTAATAATCCTAACAAACATTTTTAATGTTCCCTTCACAATATTTACTATTACCCCCCTCCCCGCCGCCGCCGCCCGTCTCATACAGTTTTTTTAACTTAGCCATGCACTTAGAAAATACAGCAGTCATATTATGAATTTTTTTTATGTTGCATATATCAGGTGTTCAATTCAATCATAAGCAAATAAGAAGTTTAGAAAAGTACAAATTTATAGTTGTAGTGGAAAGTAGTGTTTTGGATTAAACACTCTTCTCTGATGTTGGATATGTGCCATCAGAAACTTTCTGTGGGCCATTTTCACCCATTTACTGCCTAAATGTGTATTCTGTTTTGCGTGGTAAAAGCCATTCAGATGGATCTTCTGAATAAAGCCTTGCCTCAACCCTCTCTGCAGCTGTGTGCTCCTCACCGTCTTCATCATCATCTGGACCTATCTGCTCCTCTCCCACTACATCATCTGCACCTTTCTGTTCCACAATCTCCTTATCGGTTCAATAGGGGAGGCAACATTTAACAGCCAAAATGGGACGATTCCGTATTAAGCCAGCTTTAGCTAACCTGAATACTTACAACCCTCTTGTCCTGTTGTCAATACACTGACTGTACTTACCAACTATCTTTCAACCACATTGAAAGACTTTTTTTTCATCCCGCCAACATCTTTATCCTTCTCCCTTTTCCTTTTTCTGTTTTGTGCCCCGGATAGTTTTTTTTCTCTGCCGCTCCATCTTGTTGTCAAGTTCACTATGAGAAGTCTAAGATAAAAAATAAATAACAAAAAACGCGCCTGATTGCGTCTCTTAGGGGCGCGTGCCCAAGCCACCTGTGTGGGACGGGAGAGCGATAGGGGGGGAGGTGAAGGAGTAGAGGGGCGCCTAATCAGTGCCTTTACTCTGTTTTTTTATCATTTCATGCTGTTAAAAATGGAAAATGTCTACTAGAAAAACTTTTTTCTATTAAGAGTTTTGATGCCCCCTCTAGTGCAGCCCCCCTATGAGTTACATAGAGTGCATACCCACTTTTTGCGCCACTGCTTGAAGGAATTCCATAAATAAGGTTGCAAACTTCAGAAACCATAGATCCACAAAGAGATATTACATGTTTAAAGACTGATGCAGCTAAAGTAAACTAAAACAAAGTAATAGAGCATTTGCAAATACACAATCAGGCATTTCCCTTTTGGTACATTCTGGCACCTTGTACAAATAGAGATGTCTTGTATGTTCTTGAAAAACTGTTTAAATTCTAAACTGGCTTTATATTTTTCATTTTTCATTTATCGATAAGAAAGTATATGTTTTGTCAATCTCGAGTAAAAAAAAAAAAGTGAACAAAATGTGTAAAATATTTCATATAAAATCAGGCACTACCAGAGCTCCATACAGAGATTAGAGACATTTCATTTATTTGCCTCTCTGGTTGAGAGAATCCTGTGTGGACTGTGATCAAAACTGTGAATCTCGGGAATCTGTGAGGTCTGAGCTTTCAACACTTGGGCCCAAGATTGATGTCATTTTGAGGTATTTGCTGTTTTTTATTATTCAAATACTTGTAGTTTTAACTGTTTGGTTTGCATAGAATTACTTTTTTATCAGCTTCCATCCAAGACTGACATTTGTGGATACTAATTATGTCCATGTTTAGCCGAGGGAAAGTGGAGTAAATTATGTAGGTGTAAACAAACATTCGTTTTTAATATTTGTTGGCTGTCAGGAAAGGCAGGGAGACGATCTAGCAGCCATGCCCTAGTGAAACACTTAATACTGTAATACTGAGTTTTGTTTTTCTGTGGCATGGTGTTCCTATAACTTTCTAAACAGTAATCTTTATCTCTCTCCTTTTCGTCTCTCTCTTTTTGCTTCTGCCCTGCATCCACAATGCCTTCTTTTCAACAGTGTTTGGATTTATGGCTTTACTTTAGGTATTATTTCAGCTTTTACAATGTTAATCAGTTGTAAAACACCCTGTTTTTATTAAACAAATTCGCATTTTATAAAACTGACACATCAGTTGTCGTTGTCGAAAGAGAATAACTTAATCTAACAGTGCAGCTAATTTAATTACACGTTTTTAATTCTTACTTTAAGAAAATATTAATATTTCAAGCAAATTAGGTTTTAAGATTTTAAGGGTGTTTTTTAGTTGAGACTCACTGAATAGAAACTCTGAAATCTTTAGCAACAGCACACTCTAGCGTCCAATTAATTGCGACTTCAGCAGGAAAGGTAATATTTCGACTGTGGAGGGTGACAAAATAAATAGATATACATATAAGTATATCAATACATATATCATAAAATAAATAAATAAATCATAAAATAAATACTTATATAATAAAATGAATAAATATTTTATTAAATAAATATCTGTAGATCTACCATTAAATAATTAAATACATAATGAAATTCTTAAATATGCTATTTAAAAAAAAAAAAAAATATATATATATATATATGATAATCTACTTTCCAAATGTATTTCATTATTTCATGCCGTATTTATAATAAATTTTTTTTATTAAATATAGTATTTTAAAATAAGAATATCATAATCCTGCCCACTGAGATAGATGGCTGGGTTTGACAGTTTCAATTACTTCAGGACAAGAGCGCTGGCACAAGAGTCATGAAATAAATAAATAAATACACCACAAAATAATTAAATATATTTGGAAATAAGAATATTTTAAACTTTATTATTTAAATAGCATATTAAAGAATTGCATGATTTTTTAAATTATTTATTGATGTATTTCATGACTTAATGACACATTTAATTAAATAATGGTAAATGTGCAGGTATGTATTTCATTATATATTTATTTATTTGCTTTTTATTTGTGCAGAGGGTGTTTTTGTAACTTCAGGCTGTATCCTGTCAAGGATAAAGTGTGGAATGTCTTTTTTTTTTTCCCCTCACCTCTCTCTAATGAGGCATTTTCTTCCACAAAGGCAGTGCTTGAAGATGAAGATACAGATACAATTTGGGCTTTAAAAGGTAATATCCTGATTCTCCCCTGTTTTTTAATCAAG
Source organism: Orestias chungarensis (assembly GCA_032876305.1). Lineage (NCBI taxonomy): Eukaryota > Metazoa > Chordata > Actinopteri > Cyprinodontiformes > Cyprinodontidae > Orestias > Orestias chungarensis. Next base: position 27,376 of record JAVLVB010000397.1, on the reverse strand, counting down.
TACATTGATGATTTTGGATCGTGGTTTCCTTGAAAAATACAGTCAAGTTCAACTTAGTAGTTAAGCCTTTTAAAAGGTGTTTAGTCTTAGGAAGCCCATCAGAGTACGCTGAGTGACTTTCAGTATTCAATTCTTTGGGATGATCATGCAGTGACAGAGGATAATCGGTTGCATTGTGTTATTGACTTTAAAGCAGTCTCTTGTTCTAAAAAGATGGAGCAAACACACAAAAGAGGCACAAATAGAGGTTTACTGCAGGAGTGCTTTCTACATTAAAGAAAAGTAAAAAAAAAAAAAAACATCTACCCATAAGTAAATATGTAAATGAAATCAGAAATCGGCCAGAGGCTGATTTCTGAGGTAAACCACCAACAAGAATAGTCATTGAAAATGAAAAATGTTAAGACAGTTTTCCAACAAATAAGTTCAAGTGCTGAAGTGGTGCTGGTGCTTCCCTAGCTCTGCAACAGGATGTCATGTCAAGAAAATGTCTTCACATAATTTAATATCTTCAAGTTCAGGAAATCAAGTTAAGTTAGGGGTAATTACTATTTCACCAAGTTGGCTTAGGTCTTAATACCGTTGAAAAATAGGTTTAATGAGTATTGATCACATTTAACAGTATTTTTAAATAGGTCTGCATTTGGAAAAGAACTGAAACCAGCAAGCTGTCCCTGTATTGAGAAATAAAATAACACACAAGTTCAAAATTATGCAACTATTATGTAACTTGTGGGCCTTATGTTCAGTAAAGTAGTTCTGTAAAGTTAAGTGTAATTAATTTTAAAACATGAAATCTAAAAATAAACTGTGATGGTGTTCATTTTTTATTCTTCCAACAGCAACTAAGCTAGAACTTTATGACACTTTCTATTTTAATAAACAACTTCCGCATCCGTGTTTAATTTTAAATGTGTAACACTAACCTGTTAATTAGCAAACACAGAAACCTGACAGTTCCTCAAATGATACATTAGCAAGAGAGAAAAAAAAGCATGAAGTTGTTGCTTGACATACCGGAGGGATGCCAGCTTATAATTGTACCTGCTAACACATCAATCCGTCAGTGATCTCCTGTCTGAGGTGTTAATGAATACGCTATCACACAAACAAATGAGGCAAACTTTTTCCATAGGACTATCACAAAATGCCTGATGAAAATTTTAGATTTTCTCTTGAACTCTAGTTTCAGCCTTTTCTTATGGGTAAAATAACCCAACCAGTTCTTATCTTTTGTGTGCATTGCAAAAAATCCTTAAATATACTGATCTTTGTTAATGCTCACGAACAGCTAAGGTTTTGGAAAAGCAACACAACCCTGAAGATGCAGTAAAGGAAATCCAATTTGTATTTTAAGTGCATCTATCTTCTGCGAAATGGATTTATTATGAAGGAGATAGAAGCAGGGCTAATGGCTTGAAAACTCAGCTTAACTACCTCCAAGTAAATCAATAATAGGGCAAAAATAACAAGAAATAATATAGAACCCAAAGAAAATGTTTGTTTGCAGTTAAATGACAAAATGTACTTTTCTGTAATTCATTGACATAAACAAAAATGCATTTTGGAGGAGAAGAAAAGTTAGTGCGCCCTACCCATTATTAACTAGAATTACTAGTATTACCTGTTTGGCTGACATCAGTCTTATGAACGTTAACCAAGCAGCAACTTACAAAAAAAAGGAACAACAGAAGTTAAAAATATTTTTTTTAATAATAATTTTTAGTAAAAAACGAATCAGTTTATCGGAACATACGCATGAGGAAATATAGAGTTTGTTTAAAAAAAAATACAATCCTGAAGTCCTCATCTCTTGGACTGAGAACGGTGACCTCTTACTTCTGCAAAAGATGAGGGGGAAAGAATATAATGCTTAGATGTGCTCATGTCAAGAAAAACTACAGAATAGGAAAGCACAGATTTTATTACTAAGTTGATACGTTTTATTTTTGTATCCGGAATGTTATGAGAATGTTTTACAACACTTTTTATGAACTAATATTTAAAACTAAAAGATGCATGCTCTCCTAATGAAGCAAAACTTCTTCAATACATATAATATCTCTTATTATGGTATGTTAAAGGTATGGTATGTGTAATTAATACCCGGGATTTCATGTGGCCAAAAGTCTTCACAGGCCGGACAGTGTGGCTCCAATCTTCCCTTGAAGTATCTGGCTACACATGGGTTGTGTATTTTTATCCCACAGGAGGGATTCTCACATATCTGGCACTTAGATAAAAAAACAAAAAACAATAACACACAGCATTATACCACCTCATCTGCTTTGATATCATAAGCTTTTACCTAACAGAATGAATTACATTACAGTAAGATCTAGATCAAATTCATACAGTATTTTATTATACAAAGCTATCCAAAAGAACCCCTTAAAATAAATCAATAGTGAAACTACATATATCCTCCTTTAGAATAGAAAGGGAGGTGCACCTATAGCGTCTCCTGTACTAGCTTGGGGGCAGGGGGGATTGTAATTATTTAGCGTCAGGTGAGGTCAGAAAGAGTGAAACTTTTTCTTCATGCATGGGTCAGCTGCCAAAAGGTCCAGACCTCAACCACATTGACAAGTGTTGGAATGAGCTGTATAACAGTTTTGTTGCAGTGGTCTGACTGTTATCGTCAGCAAAAACAAACACAATGCAATTCTGGAGGAATGAAATGTTGTGTGAATGTGCACAGGAAACAAAGTTTAAGGTGGTCCAGCAACATATTACAGTGTAAGACTTTTATTTATTTTTTTTACAGTGTTTTACAATATAAAAAAAAAAAAAGATTTACCTGAAAGGCAATGTTGTGACATATGTGGCACACTTTCACCTGATCTTGATACATTGCTCGAATATATGGCTCCATCTCTATGATACATCGAGGGGACAGAGTGTATTCCCCACGCCTCTAGATTTATAAAACAGCAACAGATTAAACCTCAGACACATAAATGAATCCAGAAAAGAAAATATCAACATTTTATCCAGTGTTAAAATCAGCTTTCAGATTTTGTCAAATTCCAGTTACAACACTCAAGGTATTTTATTAAACATTAGTCAACAAACAAAATCATAAAGACAGAGAAACACTCAGTACACCTGGTGAAACGAAGTTTAAAACAGATTTAAAGCAGTTAAAAATAGCATTTATAAGATGTAAACCATGTAATCGAGAACCAAGCAATCAAACATCTAAAAATGAAAACAACTAGAAAACCTACAGCGAAGTTGGCCAATCCACCCTAAATGACAAGTCGGTCCAGCAAAATAGTATTAAGAGCAGCAGCCAGGAGGCTTATGGTGTCTCTAGAGATGCTGCAGAGATACACAGCTCAGGTGGAAAATTCAGTTCACCAAACAAGTATTAGTTTGCGCAATCCACACCCTTTGCTTGTATAAAACAGAGCAAAATGAAAACCTTAAGTTTACCACAAGCGATTTAGTGAACAGAGCAAAGATATCAAGGATGATATTTTGGTCAGCTATGGCTGCTTTTCTTTACTAGGGAAAGGGAAGCTTATCAGAGTTAATGGAGCTAGATCCAGACCAATGCCGAAAAAAAAAAAAAAAACATCAGATGCTTCAGAAGACTTGGAGGGGAGAAGTTAACTTCCAGCAGAACAACATTACACATACAGCTAAAACATGTTTGATTGATTTTGTTTGTAAACCTGTAAAACCTCTTTCTGTGTAAAGCTGAGACAGTTGCCAGCTGGATCCAGAACGCAGCGACTACTCTGCACTCAATATATTTATAAAAAAAACAAAAAAAAACATATCCTGAACTCAAATACAACAAGATGCAAGGGCAAAGGTTTTAAGCTTGCACTTTTTCACTAGTGTTTAGAGTTCTACTAAATTGCTATCTAACCAAACATGAGATAATAAAAAAATAAATGAGCATTTTACCTCACAAAGCCACTTGTCCTGCACCAGTCGAGTCAGAAGGTGCTCCGTTTCGCTCTTCTTCAGCTTCTTAGAGGTCATGGTGTCGGTGCTGTTCAGAATGTCAGTGGAGGACGCCTTCCCATTCTCAGAGCTAACGATTAGGTCCAGCTTCATTTAAAGACATGCATACAAAACTACTGGTGTTAAAAGCAACTTAAAACAAAAGAAAGTGGATTTTGCTGAGTAAATATGATATTCTAAATACATTTTCTGTTTTACTTTTAATCTGAGAGCTGAAAAACTAACCGTTTTCCTAAACAACTCCAGTTCATTGTCAGCGTAATCTGTCGTCATCCTGGTGATGTCGGTTTCTGCCATGTTGACCTGCAGAGGTTCCGTCATTTCTAATCAAATGCAATAATCCCCACATACACCGACACAGAGCAGTTTATAAAAAACATATATTTTACATTTTTAAAACAGAAACTACTGACCAAGGCGTAGTACTGGTGACCATTCTCCTCAGACATGCCTTTTCTAATCTGCATGAACATGGGCTGCAACCTGGAGTTAATGGCTTCAATGAACTCGTCAAGCTTGTCGGGAGCAGATTGTGCTGCAAAAAACAAACCAAAAAATTACTAAAAAAAACTATAAGTTCAGAGACTTTAAAACTGTTTCATTGATTCTTTTATTTTTTCTTTCAATATGAACCTTATCAAGAAAAATGAGCAACTGGTTCTAAAATCCAGGCGTAAAACATATATGTTTTTCTTTTGGGCATAATTTTATATTTTCAGTCAAATTGCAACACAAAATCTTCTGATATGAAAGCAAGAAAACAAATATGTTGTTCATTTACAAAAAGATAAACAAATGTAAAAAAAATAAATAAGTAAAAATCAAGAAAGTTATTGGGGGGGGGAAAGGATGCAATAATAATAAATCCTAAAATAAGGGTCAATACAAGTAAATGTGAAACGATTTAGCTTTTAAATCGTATTCTTCAAACAAATAAATAAAGTTTAGGGCATTTTTATTGAGCATTCTACTAAACGTTTTTAGCTATAATATTAAAGTCATAACAAAAAAAATAAAAGTTGGGCTGCATGTGTTGAAATGTGGCATCATGAATGAAAATTTCTCCAGGGATGATGATAAAGTACCGATATGAGCTTGTCAACATTTTGATATGAGCATGTCATCATTTTGATATGAGCATGTCATCATTTTGATATGAGCACATGAGCATATCAACATTTTGATATGAGCACATGAGCATATCAACATTTTGATATGAGCATGTCAACATTTTGATATGAGCATGTCATCATTTTGATATGAGCATGTCATCATTTTGATATGAGCATGTCATCATTTTGATATGAGCATATCAACATTTTGATATGAGCACATGAGCATATCAACATTTTGATATGAGCATGTCATCATTTTGATATGAGCATGTCATCATTTTGATATGAGCATGTCATCATTTTGATATGAGCATATCAACATTTTGATATGAGCACATGAGCATATCAACATTTTGATATGAGCATGTCATCATTTTGATATGAGCATGTCAACATTTTGATATGAGCATGTCTTCATTTTGATATGAGCATGTCATCATTTTTTATATGAGCATGTCATCATTTTGATATGAGCATGTCAACATTTTGATATGAGCATGTCAACGTTTTGATATGAGCATGTCTTCGTTTTGATATGAGCATGTCAACATTTTGATATGAGCATGTCAACATTTTGATATGAGCATGTCAACATTTTGATATGAGCATGTCAACATTTTGATATGAGCATGTCAACATTTTGATATGAGCATGTCAACATTTTGATATGAGCATGTCATCATTTTGATATGAGCATGTCAACATTTTGATATGAGCATGTCAACATTTTGATATGAGCATGTCAACATTTTGATATGAGCACATGAGCATGTCATCATTTTGATATGAGCACATGAGCATGCCAACATTTTGATATGAGCATGTCA
>JAVLVB010000397.1:4818-19714 GCA_032876305.1 Orestias chungarensis | reverse complement strand
GGGAGCGCTTCTTGTCCTGGGGGCCACCTACTGGGCTGCACCAGAGGATGGTCGCCCCCAACCGTCAACCCCATCCATACCTTGAGTGACTATGTGTGTGAGTGAGTGAGTGTGTATGAATGTGGGTGGGACTGGGTCTGTGACTTGTGCTTGTCCTCTGCATCCCCATGCTATTCCCGTGTGGGGGGGGGTCGTGCTCTGCCCCCTCCTCACCCTTCCTCGCTGCTGCACTCACCTGCGGACGGACTGGGCCATGGGGTGCAGTGCTGGGGGCACGGGGGCTTGTATCGATCCGCCCCGGCTGGCTGTCTGGGGTCGCCTATCTCTCTCAGGTGTCGGGCGGGCTCTCTGCTGGGCGCTCGGGCGTTTGGGCCTTGGGTCCCGGCCATGTCCCGTGCCTGGTGGGACGGGTAGGGTGCTGCTCCTGATACCCTAGGGGCTCTACTCCTCGGCCGCGGGGGGCTCTACCCGGGGCCCCCTCTGCGGTCCTCTGGGCGGGTGCATGGTGTCCCTGGAGTGAGCTCTCTGTGCTCTTGCGTGGCCCCAGTGTCCTGGACCTTGTGCTTCCTCTGCTCGCTATGGGCTCTGGGAGGGGGGGCAGTGGCCCTCTGTACCCTTGGCTGAGCATAATTCATGGAATACCTGCATCACAATTTCTGCATGCTCACGCACAATCGCATACTATAGAGATCACAACACTTTAACTGTGCCAATCTGTTTATTAGTAACACCAAGTTTGCCTCATATTTATTTATGTGTTATGTGCCGCATACATTGCTGTCTTTGCTCTGCTTTCTGCTAATTATATCTCCACAGGTATGATTCATTGCCATTTCGCAATTTTTCCAAGGATGCTTCAGGAGCGATCTAGTAGCAGCTAGTTTTTTGGTTCCTTTGTTTTGTTTGTTTGTTTTTGTTATTGTTTGTTTGTTTACTAGTTTGTATTTGAATATTGGTATGTGTATATGTTCCCTTTCACTCTGTGCACCCAGTCATGTTTAGCTTTACAATGTAAATAACACCTCAGTAATCAATAAATGATTATGGTATGGGCAGCAAGGGAGGCTCTTTAAAGCCTCACTTGGAAAAGAAAATCTGTTAAGCACAACTATGGCAGCCAGAAACTCATTCTACTAGCCATAATGCTAAACAGGACAATGGAGAAAAATAATAATAATAAAAAAAACAAAAAAAAACTAGTCAAATTACAACCTATGCACATAGCCTGATTAAATAACCAGCTACTCATACAGTTTAACTCAAAGGTAGAATAAGAAAGAAAACCTCAACATTTCATGCAAAAAGCTGGTTTAGCTTCTAAGTCATCCAGAAGACGAAGACACAAAGCTTACACCTATGCCAGCTGGTCATCTCTTGTATTTGGTGTCTCTAGAGATGCTTCAGAGATCCACAGCTCAGGTGGAAAATTCAGTCCACCAAACAAGTATTAGTTTGTGCAATCCACACCCTTAGCTTGTATAAAACAGAGCAAAATGAAAACCTTAAGAAGGCCCGTTTGCAGCAAGCAATTTAGTGAACAGAGCAAAGATATCAAGGATGCTATTTTGGTCAGCTAGGGCTCCATCTCTATGATACATCGAGGGGACAGAGTGTATTCCCCACGCCTCTAGATTTAGAAAACAGCAACAGATTAAACCTCAGACACATAAATGAATCCAGAAAAGAAAATATCAACATTTTATTCCAGTGTCAAAATCAGCTTTCAGATTTTGTCAAATTCCAGTTACAACACTCAAGGTATTTTATTAAACATTAGTCAACAAACAAAATCATAAAGACAGAGAAACACTCAGTACACCTGGTGAAACAAAGTTTAAAACAGATTTAAAGCAGTTAAAAATAGCATTTATAAGATGTAAACCATGTAATCGAGAACCAAGCAATCAAACATCTAAAAATGAAAACAACTAGAAAACCTACAGCGAAGTTGGCCAATCCACCCTAAATGACAAGTCGGTCCAGCAAAATAGTATTAAGAGCAGCAGCCAGGAGGCTTATGGTGTCTCTAGAGATGCTGCAGAGATACACAGCTCAGGTGGAAAATTCAGTTCACCAAACAAGTATTAGTTTGCGCAATCCACACCCTTAGCTTGTATAAAACAGAGCAAAATGAAAACCTTAAGTTTACCACAAGCGATTTAGTGAACAGAGCAAAGATATCAAGGATGATATTTTGGTCAGCTAGGGCTGCTTTTCTTTACTAGAGAAAGGGAAGCTTATCAGAGTTAATGCAGCTAGATCCAGACCAATGCCGAAATAAAATAAAAAAAACATCAGATGCTTCAGAAGACTTGGAGGGGAGAAGTTAACTTCCAGCAGAACAACATTAAAACATACAGCTAAAACATGATTGATTGATTTTGTTTGTATACTTTAAAACCTCTTCCTGTGTAAAGCTGAGACAGTTGCCAGCTGGATCCAGAACGCAGCGACTACTTTGAACTCAATATATTTATAAAAAAAACAAAAAAAACATATCCTGAACTCAAATACAACAAGATGCAAGGGCAAAGGTTTTAAGCTTGCACTTTTTCACTAGTGTTTAGAGTTCTACTAAATTGCTATCTAACCAAACATGAGATAATAAAAAAATAAATGAGCATTTTACCTCACAAAGCCACTTGTCCTGAACCAGTCGAGTCAGAAGGTGCTCCGTTTCGCTCTTCTTCAGCTTCTTAGAGGTCATGGTGTCGGTGCTGTTAAGAATGTCAGTGGATGACGCCTTCCCATTCTCATAGCTAAGGATTAGGTCCAGCTTCATTTAAAGACATGCATACAAAACTACTGGTGTTAAAAGCAACTTAAAACAAAAGAAAGTGGATTTTGCTGAATAAATATGATATTCTAAATACATTTTCTGTTTTACTTTTAATCTGAGAGCTGAAAAACTAACCGTTTTCCAAAGAGAAATCCAGTTACAAGCTACCTTTGCACTTAGGTATAATCAGTGCAGTATCAGTATCTGAGAACTACTACATTTAAAGGGAATCCCTGTTTTATCGTAAGATCAAAGTGCATCAAAATAAATGTTTTAAATGCCTGAAAGCTCTGCAGTTACATTAAACTTAAAGTGCATCACTTACTTAGTCACTTATTTGAAGACAACATATTGTCAAAAACAATATAGTGAAAACAGAAATCCAACAAGACTTATTCTAAAGGCTTTTATTACTCTAACAAATTAAATAAGAACATATCATACAAGGTTTTCGAGTCTTCGATTATAATATAGCCTATTATTGACATTTACATACAGTATTCCATGTCATTAAGGTATTTCCTGCAGCATTTTTACCTAATATTCCCCCAACATTGTATCATTTCTTTTCAGTTTTTGCGGGGGGGGGTTTTTTTTCATTGTTTTGTATTTAGGGAACAGTTCAGCTGTCACTGCTGTGCATATGAGGAAACAAAAGTGTGTTTGCAATAACACAGATGACTCAGGTAAGGTATTGGAAATAAAGCAAAAATTGTGGCTCAACTATTAAATAAATTATATTCAAAACTCAGATGTTGTACAGTTCTTTAACACACAGATGATGTACTTTTTTATATCTGTTATCAAAGTGGGTGTTATCAAAACTAACATTGAATTATCAATGTTTATGCAAACAGAACAATATTGATAAGGTTCACTTTCAGAATAAAATCAAATGCCTCTAGAAGGAATTGACAGCTTTCTACAGTCTGACAGCTCTCATATATATATATATATATATATATATATATATATATATATATATATATATATATATATATATATATATATATATATATATATATATATATATATATATATATATATATATATATATTTAAAAAAAAACACAAAAAAAACAAGAGTCAAATGTAAACCCAGCACTTGTTTAAAAAATATTTGGTTAGTTTACTTTGAAACCAAGATTTCGGCAAATTGTCATGTCTTTTAAAAACACCAGTTATTTGATTTGAGCAAAATATACAAAACAATATTTGTAGGCAACAATCGGGAAAATCACTGTATGATGTGTGCACAGTATCGCAGCAAAGAAGGAGACCATGAAGGACAAAACCTTGTAACCAGAGTCGCTGAGTATAAATAGTGATGTGTGAAAAGCTTAGTATTTTGATAGTGATGCTGATACTTAAAGATATTTATTGTTGTTTGAAAGCGTGCCTTTCAATAAAAAGGTGCTCACACCAAACAGTCTGATGTTATGAAAGAAAAAGAAAAAGTGATATAAACCCCACAATTAAACTATATTTCCACACCGTCATAACAATTGAAAAGATCAAACCAAACTATCCACATGTTCAAGCTGTTTTACGCGTCGTAACTCCGTCTTCCAAGGGAGCGATCCTCATCCCTCCAGTTTTGATCAGCTGTGCTGATATTATCATCAATGTCCCGCTCTATTTCCAAAGTGCCTATCGTTGACTCTGTGTGCTTTCGACCCCTGTACAGTTTTTTTTATGCGTTTGTTGTTTATTGGCAGCAGTTGGCTGAAAAAACAAACAAGCAAACACAAAACAAAATCCTAGAAGACCAAAAATAAGATGTCTGAGCTGAAAGAGCAGGTGTTGAATCTTAACTGTCTGACAGCAAAACAGAGAAAGAAAAGTCTTATTTTCATTGTTGTAAAATTGTCAGCCGAGAAGTGACTGATATTGATAAGTTTCAGTGTTTGTCTGGGTGACTGTTCTCATGTGAACGTTGTACCTCGTGTTTTAATGACTGGGAGGAAAATGACCATGTGTGTTTATAGACTGTTGCAACTTCTCTTCTTTGGCCCTTCTGCTGTGACAAAGCTGCAGAAAGAAAAAAAAGTTTTTAGTTTCAACATTACACTTTTTTTTTTTAAACAAGAATTACAAACATTGATTTCGAAACACTGATTTTAACTCTTATGCTCTCAGGTCTTCATTTATGACCAATCAGTTCCTGAAAAATCCAATGTCTTTTTTTAAACTACAAACAACAAAATGAAGGATATAAAGACAAGAACGACGTTTAAAAAAAACACATATCTCCTATATTTGACATTATAAGACAGTATTGGAATTATAGGTGCCCCCAATCGATAGTGAGTAATGATCTGATATCAGCCAAAAATTAGTATGTAATTCTTTTGCCCCTCATGTAAAAATCACCAAATCTTTTACAACATTCTGCATCATAAAATTAATAAAGAATTTATATGACTCATGCCGATATTGTATCGGGTTATAATGTATATCGGGGAGTTCTGCATTACTGGTATCATATCAGAAGTCGGGCTGAAATAATTGATCAGAGCAATTTGGATGAATCGATTATTGAAATAATTGTCACATATTTTTGTTATTTAATAATTTTTAACTGGAGCATACAGACGTTAAAACATGGCATTTGCTGGAAGGACGACAATAAATTTATTAAAGCATAAGTCAGCAGATTAGCCCAACACTAGCAATAAAAATAATAATCGAACCGTGATGCAAATCGTCGCCCAATAAAAGAGGAAAAAAAATGTTTTTATTATTACTTTATACTCTAGTAACAGAATTTTTAAGGCACCTGGTTGGGCTCTTTTGGAATAAAGAGATGAAAATAAATAAGAGTTTATTATTGTGGGATTGATTTATCAATTAACAGAAATCATCTTTAACCGGTCAACCCAAGCTGTATTTGGACACCCCTAATAAGAATCCTTTTTTTTTTTTTTTTTTTTGCCAAACAGGATAAATCAAACAACCACATTTGTTCTCTCACCGTTCTCTTCTCCATGAAACCACTTAAGAATTCATCTATATCAATCCGTCCTTCTAGAAAGTTTTCAGCCGTCACCTCCGACTCCTCCTCAGCCTGGTGAGCTGCAACCTTTAGCCGAGCCTGTAAGGTGCTTAAACTGCAACTCTGTTGGGGTAAAATATTAATCAAATCATTCTGTATTACTTCAAGGAAAAACAGTATTCCAGAGTTGTTCAGCTTTGCATGTGAGCATGGTCCGCGAATACCAACATAATCAATGTAACAAAACACACACAGATCATTGCTGAACTCAACACAAAGCTTCTTTTTTTTTTTTTTATAAAAGCGTGGTGCGGTGGATTGAATTATTTACCTCACTAAGTTCATGCTGTCTCTGCATCTTTGTCTCAAAGGCTGACTTCATCTGAGTCAGCTGTTCGTACTGTGCAAAAAAACAAAAGAGAAACCCCGACGTGAGCCGCAGAACGTGTCTGCAGAGCGCGTGGAAGCCCGAAAGAAAACATCACCCAGACGCTAACCTTGTAAAGCATCTCTTGCCTTTTCCCCTCCAGCTGGGGCTCCATGTGAAGGTTCTTTTCTGGGAGTGACAAGATTTACATGTTTTTAATAAAACCCAAATCCGTTACAATCCCTGATTGTAAGACTGACAGAAAAGGAACTCACTGGCCATTTCCACTATGCTGTTGACCAGTTCCTCTTTATCACTGGTGATCTGTTTGAGTTGTGGCAAACTCACGAAGAACTCCAGCAGCACATCCTCGTTTTCAGACATGTCCGACAACTGCGTCAGACTTTGGTGGAGGGGGAGGAAAAAAAAGTAGGAGACAAATAGTAGAAATCAGAAAGCAAGCCAGCAAAAATACAGCAAATGGTCACAAACATTCACGACGACTTAAACTGATTATCAATTACAAAAAAAAAAAGAGGAAAGATTAACAAAACTACTATTCTAGGATACTTTACGTTTTATCACAGAGTTCAGAGAAAGACTCGGGAATCTCAGGCATCTTGTAAATATGTCCATTCAGCCCCACCTGTAAGACAAAGAAACACTTCAGCAACCTTGCTTTATTCTTTATTCACTTTGATTTAAAAGTAAATGTCTTTGGCAGTCACTCTACTTAACATTAAAAATGTGTTTTTTATGTAAGTGTTATGTCTTGAAACATAAACGTAAATATTAATGAGTTGTACTGGGAATGTGTGGGACAGACCAGTGGCGAGTAAATGTGATCATTGTGAGGTGGAAGAAAGTCCATCATTGTTTTAAAGAGTTTCATAAATTAAGATCTAAAAAGTTTAAAGTAAAAAGATTCTTTGATTGTTTTCTTCTTACAACCAACATTATAAACATTGGAAAAAAAATAATATATATATATATATATATATTTCAAATCAGCTGGTTTGGAGAGAATCAATTAGGATAAGGAATGTGTCATTTTTTCAGATATCATGTAGCAAATTATGTCTTTGTTTATGTCAATAACAGTCATAGTGATGCTATGGACACCAATATTGTTTAATTGAAGCAGAAAAGACAAGGAGATTTATATATATCCATAAAATATAAAATATTTTTCCTCACAAGTCCCTTTGACCTGACAATTTATGTATAGTGCTGTTATTTGATGGGGAAAACCTCTTCCCAGGTTTACAGTCTCTTCCAGCGTCTAACAGCTTTTTTTCCGTCTTTACTCTGTATTTACCTCTAATCATCTCTCTAACAACTCTATCACATAAAATCCAATAAGTTTTACAATACACTGTACTGAAACTATATTTGTTAACATTTCTTTGGTGTGAGCTACTATAGGATCAGAACCTGTACCTAATTTAGAATCACTTCTCTGTGTTACACCCAAAAAGGGGTCTGGCTCCATGTGCCAAAATAGCAAACACATATTCCTGATACTGCTTATGTGACAGACTTGTACCATGGAGACCAACCAGAAAACAACAAATAGTCAGAGCAGCATCTAATTTGTTTAATCTGTGAGGAAACAATAAAAACAGCTCAGCTTCTAAATGGATGCGATACGAAATCATCCGCTGTAGAGGAGACGCTTAGAAAGACCAGTCAAGTTGACCTATGGGAGAAACTCTCTGAAAAAATGAAGGAAACTAAAAGATCACAAAAACCAACAAGCCCAAAACTCCAGATTTTTTTTTTTCCAATCATCCTGTCAAGGGTTTTATTGATTTTCTGTAATAATTCACACCATTAAAGCTAAAACTAAGTTGCATCCTTGTTTCAAAAGGTCTAATTTTAACTCTGTCCATGTAAAAGGCTTCATATGCAGTTTACCTGTGAGTCTCCAGTCGGCACCGGTAGTGGCAACTCAGTTATTAGTCCATACGGGGCTGGAGCTCGAGGTGACGTGTGAGCGATGTCCACAGCTGAATGGGGCATTGGGGCTTGAGAGGGAGCTGGACCAGAACCAGGTGGCGGTGTCTGGCTATAATGGAAAGCCTGGGAGGCGTACGGAGGGATTCCCGATGACTTGAACATACTGCAGCGAGACGTGAGGGAGAGCAGAACAAATAAATATGTCCGAAAAGATGAATTAGATGTCAAAGGAAAGGAGATTGAGATTCAATCCTAATGTCAGACTATTATCAGCCAATTCACTCATTGTTTGGATGAATCAATATTGTAAATACATTCACTATTAATCAGATCCAGTTGACCAATCAGCTGAAATGCAACAACAAACTGAGAGGAAAGCAAAAAGGCACTCACTATGGAAAGCCTGCAGCGCCTGTAGACATTAAGACAGGAGGACTTTTCCAGAACTCATCGAGTAGACTTTGAATGACTTTACCCAGATCTGAGTGCATACCAAACTAGAACATGAACAACATGAACATATTAAGTCAACAAAAAAACAAGATTTGATATAGAACAAATTTTTTTTTTTGTTTAGTTACAGAGAATCATATTCTAACACGCAAGCTGAATTATGGCAATAAAAGAGAGATAACTGTATATATGTAGTGAACACAGCAAACCGTTAAGCTCTCTGTTTCTGTGAGTGGTTATCTTGTGGAAAACACTTTCTCTTTAACTTAATCATTTCAGTTTCAGTTTTAGTCATACGATAGAAGTCATTATTCTGATTATTATGAGTGTTTGGATTACCCACACAGTCTGGCCTAAAGTGTTTATTCACACATTACCAGAGAAGACTCACAAACGTGTATTCATGAACCTACTTTGCATAAACTCCCCATTGTCTATTCAACACACCTAAATAAATATTTTGAAACATTTTCTTAGATGTTTTTCTTTTAACTCACACGGTTTTATGTTACGCAGCTACTTACATTAGTGATGAGGGGGCTGGTGATATATATGCCGTTATTGCTGTCTATTAAATGATGACCAACTGGGGGGTAGACACTAACCACCGGCTTCTCCTGAGGGAACTGAGGAGGCAGCAAACTGAAGGGGAAAAGCGCAATAAGGGTTATTATTACAGGAGGGTTCATGTCTGTAGAAGTGGTCTCCAAACAATTCCCTTAGCAGTATGAACCTATTTAAAATACTTAATGTTGTGTTTTTGCGGGAAAAACGGCACAACAAATGGGAGGGGAAAAAACTTAAAGAAAGACGGAACAGTGTGGCCAACCATGCATAAACTGATTATGTGTACATAAAGCTGGTTCAGTAACTTGGCAAAGTTATGTTAAATCAAATTCTCTACAGACTTCCTGCCAGCCTTCTTACATCTTTGTTACATGTATCATGTGAGACCAAAGTGAGAGAACGGCTCGTTCTTGCAAGTTAGCTCCAAAAATATTTTGCGTAACAGGTTAATTTTTAGAATATATATTACTTTGTTAACAAATCTTACCTACTAAATTACAAAATCAAGTGTTTGTAGTTACACAGGAGACCAAATAAGCATCAGAGGCTAAATATCCTCAATCCTAAAATATACTCACATGTTAACACTAATGGTGGAGTTGTTGATTGTAAACGGTATTCTGTACTCGACATCTTTCTGGATTTCTGCGAGGCTGTTGAGGGGAAGAAAAAGGATCAAATATGTAATAATTATCCCTACAACTATTCATTTAGAAAAAAGTTTAAAAAACATAGGCTGTCAATTCAAAATGAATGTAATATTCATAATAGGTATATAAGAAAGAAAATTTAAAGTTTTGTTTTGGGGTTTTTTCTGAGAGGGATTGTAGTTTGAGATTTCACTGAACATAAAGGTTTAAAACTTTAACTATTCACGAATTAAAGAACATGTTCCAAAAATGTATCATAATAAATGCTATTGGTAAGTGTATTTTTAGATTTAAAAATGCTAATGTTCTGAATTCAAATATAAATGTTTAGTACCTGACCAATAAAGCTCATAAAGAAAATTTTAATCCAATCCGATCTCTGTACCATGGATTGTCTCATTTAGATGTAAAAATTGGATTTTCTTTAAGTTATCAACGAGAGGGTAATTTCTTAAAAAGAAGCCCTAAAAACAAACATCAATAAAGCCTTACGGTTTTATTCTGTCCACTTAATCAAGATATCACACAAACTGCACTTTGAATGCTTGGTATCTTTAAAAAAGGTGTGTATTCTGATCCTGTCACATACTTGTACAATCATAGCATGACAGATCAAATGCTAATCTTCTCGTCAATAATATTTATATTAGCTATTATTAACGATCTAAAGATTAAAAAAACGAAACTGTCCCTGCCACGCTACAGCTCCTAGTAAACAAAAGCTAATACTTTAATCTCCACCAGTAACAGGCTCATCCTGAAACTCCCTGCGTGACAAGCCGAGCGGTGATCACAGGATCAGTCGGCTACAACTCCTGCAATAGGAGCAGAAAAAGTCAGCGGAACCGCCGCGGATTGGTCAAGTTAGCTTCGCCGCTAACTCACAAAGCCACAACTTCCTACTTTCAGCAAACAAAACTGCGCTGCTGGAGAAGTTAGTTTTTAATAAACCAACGTGGCAGTTTCACAAACTCTTCAAACACTAGCTTTCAAATGTTAAGTATTATATGCGGCAGGCGTTTTGTACGTGTTTCTCAAACTTTTGAACACAAAAGCCTAGCTAGGCTAACACACCCAGTTTTGCCTGTCATATTACATCAGCAGGGCTACAAGAGCAGCGTCTTGTTATCGCGGTGACGATAAGCCACATAAACGTGCTTTTAGGGGGATGATGTCCAGCGTGGGGTCGTGTTGTTACCTGGGGTGAGCGGCTTTGAGCGACTCGATCTGCCGCTGCCTCTGTTGCTGAAGGCTGCTGAGAGCAGGGAGAGGTCCGGAGCCTTTGGACGAGGTGAAAAACCAGCTCATTCTCCCCCTGGAACCACCGACCAAACTTCGCGAATGGAGAGGGGAAAAAAGCCGACGAGTTAATCGATGAAGTACAGAGTGGGCATTAGGAGCGACCGGTGTGGAAATGTGTGTTGCTAACCTCTGTTAGCTTGACGGAACAGACGCTTTGGTTTCCCCTCTTCACCAAATATGCTTCGCATTAACGTTACAAAATCCTACTGAAGGTTTTCTCGAAATAAAACACGTACATTATTTTCTGGCTCCTACGTTTGTTGGTTATTTTAACTCTCATTAATTTACCAGAAACAGAATAGGGTGATAAACAGCCCAACTAAAAACAGCTTGGCCAACTTATTTACCTATTACGAATACGTAGCAGACGTAAGACGTCACTTCCTGTTTTGCTTACATTTCAAAATAATAGTTTTGCTTTAACCTTATCACCCTAACAAAATAAAAGCCTAAAAGTCATTTTTATGTAAACCATATTTTCAGTTAGTCTTAATTAATTGTTTTTCAGTCTCTTAAACTCTTACAGTTACATTTGGCCTGCCGCATTAGAACAAAACACGTTAATGTAAAATACAATCCATGTGTTTTGTTTGTCCTCCATTTCGTTTAGCTGTATTGGAAATAATCAAAATTACAGACCTAAACTTGATTGAAAAATATTAGATAAAAAAAGGATAATGACAAAACTTGGCATCTAATCTGACTAAATTTGGGATATTCTACAGCAAAGGAGAGTCTTGATTTTCAAACACAGCTTGAATCCCAGGGCGGTTTACATAATTCTGATGCATTCCTAGACTTTTACTAAATTTTGGACACTATAAACAAATCTTGTCAACTTATTAAGTGTTTATCTCTTTTGATATAATATTCTAATAGCATTTGTTTGCTCATGGGCAAATGGATTCTCTAAAATGATTGTTTTTTGCATAGACCTGCGACTCACAATGAGGAGATATGACAGTTACAAAAGAACATGTAGAAAGCAGTGGATGATGGTCCATATTGTTTCTATGGTCATAATGATTTGTCTTTGTTCTTGGTCAGAAGTGATTTGATAAGGCTAACAATGCAAGTAAAATATAATTACAATTATCAATAACTAAAACCAAATGTCTATTGATTTTTTATTTATTTATTTAGAAACTACTCAATGAAAGTTTACAAACTGACCAATATCTTAAGATATTTCCCAGACTTTATTAAGTTAGAACCTGTTTAAATAACATTTGGTCCTTTGGTGTCTCTCTAAAATGGGTGCTAGTGGCACCAGAAGTGACTTTTTGCATAGCAACACCATACATAACATTTCTCAGGGCAAGATTTTTACTGACTTTAAACGTTTTAAAATGTTGACTGCTATGGAGAAAACTAGCATCATTTGAGCAGCTGAAAACATATTTTTCCCAAATATATTTGGACATACTTTCACCTCTGACATTTTTTTCTGGTTAAGGGCATATACACTTCTTTATGTAACTGTCAGTTATAAACTGGTATGTTTAGTACATGTGACAAAAATCTCCAGTTTTCTTTAGATGTCTGGGCTATAGGGTAGAGTAGCAAGACAGAAGCCTAAAGGCTTAATTTTGTAACGAGCCGATCTAAAATCTTCCTAACCAACATGGGACAACTTGTGTTTTTTTTGTTTGTTTTTTCGTCTGAGGAGAAAAAGGTTGAACTTGTTGGACATAAATCCAAAATAGATGAACAACACTGCTATAAATGAGAAGAACATCAAACATGCAGGGAGGCACAAAGATGGCAGCATCATGCTTTCAGATTGCTTTTCTTCAGCTAAACCTAGGGCTTTAGTCAGTCAATTATAAATAGCTCCTAAAAACCTTTAGCGTTTTTCACTCAACACTGCATTAGATGTACACACATTTTCTTCAAACTACTACATAACCACTCTGGTCATTCCCTTCATTGTTGCTTCACTGGGAAGCACCAAACAATCATCAATGATAGAGAGCCTATGTACTGAACCATTAATTTCTGTCCGCTTCACGCACAGAAGGGAATATTTATAGGTCATCATTGTGATTTGCGAGACCATACAAGATGGAAACACATTTCTCAAATCAAACACTATTTTTATGAATGTATGATTTTGTATGTATGATTCTGTGACCTTTTTCTAATGATTTCTTTGCTGGCCTTAGTAAATACCTTCCCTTGTTGTTTATCTGCTGCACTGCTCACTGCTACAGCTTAAGCAACATAACTGCTGATTACATAGACGCAACACATAGTCAAGGATAAACTAATATAAGAGGATGACACCCTTTAGGAGGGTTAAGAGTGAGGAATGGATAAAAGCAGGACTCACATTCCATCCTTTGCTTCATCCCTATGATGTGCTAAGTGGAGACCGGTACCAAAGGGGAATGTAACTCTGTATCTGTTCCATTGGCATAATTGTAAACTGATTACCTTAATAATAGATCTTGATGTTATACTTAACCATTTCTCATTTTGACAATGTAAATACTTGTATCAGAGGGAGACTGAGGGAGTAGAGGATTGAAACCCATTTCCACAACGCTATAGAAATGAACCCTGCAAATATAGTTTTACTGAACAACGGAGTCAAGAGAGCATGTTACTTTTAGGACTCCCAGTCTCAGCAAGGGTGCCATGATGTCAGTTCAGTTCCAAGTAAAGTGAAGCTGCTTTGTTTTTTCATGGTGATTTTGTAAATTTGTAACGTCTGCATTGCTTGAAAGTCTGGGGCCTTGCCTGAAGGTTAAACTTGAATAAAAACGGGATTAAATATAAAATTGGATCCAACTTGGGTTAAATAAGAAATATAGCTAACATGATCTTAATTATCTTCCCAAATCTTACTTTATACAGAAATTGCAGTGTATAGCAAATGCACTTTTTCAAATGTGTTTTAAATAATATTTGTATGGCAAACTACATTTCAAGCTCTAAAAGTAACACGTGAATCATTGTTTAAAACAAAACAAACAGCCTTTAAAGGTTCCTCTTATTTTTTTTCAATTCCAGTATAAAAGTTAAAGGTAACATTAAAGGTAAAAAAGGTTTTGATTTCTTTTTCTAGCTGTTGTCACGAAAACATGGTATTTGAATTATTAAATTATGAAATGCAGTATTAAAATATGTAATTTCAAACCAATTGGTGACCGAAAATAAACTGGAGTATAAAAGGGTCAAAACTGACTAATAACACAACAGCTGTTACTATGATTAATAATGTTAAATAAAAAAAAACAAAAATAATTACGAGTAATATTTGCATTGCTAATGAACCCTGACAAGGTAACCAAGACATGAGAAACTAATTTGATGATGAATAATTACTTTTATTGTGTTTTAAAACTGACTTAAATCAAAAGATGAAAGTTTTTCTACTGAGTTTTGGGTAACCACAAATTTCACTCACTTTTGGATGGCATTTATGTAATACTTAACAAATATTTTTTGTTTACATATATGATTCCCACTCTGATCATATTCCCTTCCTCAGTACTCAACTAGGAAGCACTGAACAATCATCAATGACAGAGAGCCTATGAACTTAATCATTACTCTCTGTCCATTTCATGCTCAGAAAGGAATATCACAGCTCATCATCGTGGTTAGCGAGACCATACAAGTTAGAAACACATTTCTCAAGTCAGAAACTATAGAAATGATCCCTGAAAGTATAGTCTTAATAAACAGCTGAGTAAAGACAGGATGTCAGGTTCAGGACTCCCAGTCTGAGCAAAGGTATCTGCATCTCACTAGAACTGCTCCAGCTCCAAAACTACGTAACATAAAGACTTCAAACTTGGACTGGATTATTCTAAAGAG
>JAVLVB010000394.1:891437-912832 GCA_032876305.1 Orestias chungarensis | reverse complement strand
ACCCTAATTTTACAACTCATTTTATTCCTACTTACCAGATCCCTAACCCTAATAACCTTAATATACATTAATATTATCCTAAAGAGGAACTTTACTTACTATTATATAGATCCTATGGTGAGTAACTTTACTTTAAGGAATACTTACCCGTTCCACTATATGATCTTCTTGTATTTAGATTTCGAACTTTAAAACTACATAATTTGACCTTTGACACACAGCAAGGCTTGATCAACCTTGTCTGGGCCGTCCTTGGGGGAGGGTGTATAGTGGTAATGGCCGAAACACCCTGAGATCTCAAGGTACACTACTGATGATGTGTCCTAAATTTCTCTAAATAATACCGATCCTATTTTATTAAACTTTTAATAATTATATGTTCTTTATATACTTACCTTTATATAGTATAGATTATATTATATTATATTATATTAAATATAGTTTTTTATAAAATAATTTAATATTTATATTGTTTAATATATAGTGTTATATGTTTCACTGTTCTCTGCATCTACTACTTGGGTAAACATAAGGAGGTGGGCTCTTGAGTGACATGCGTCGGCCTGTGCCTTGCCTTTGACTCCCTACACCAAACTGTTTCGGTCATTGGACTGTTTCAGGGGGATGTCATTGTGATACTACGACTGATCCTAACCCTGTGTGACAAATTTCTTGAGGTACAAGTGATAGACATTTGTGACCTATTTTAATAAAAGAAACAGATCTGTGCTATTGTTACATGTTTAAACTATAGCTTGCCCTACAAATATGATTCAATAACTTAGTAGTTTCTGTATTCAAACTAGTAACAAGAGAAAAACAGATAGGCTTTGAAATCAGCATTATAGAGCTCACAGCTCGTCACCTCTGTTTATTTTAATAACCAAACGGCAGACATACTGATGAGTTAACTGTGAATATTGTTAATAAAGCGGGAAACATCAGAAATGGTTCTTTGGGCAAACCAAAGAGGTTGACAATATTCATAGTTGAACAAAGAACAACAGAGTGTAAAGACAATAACGCTAATCGATCTGCCAATCAACCAAGAACAAACTTATTGCAACAAATAGAGCAGTTGAACTTCACTTAATTAACAGGTAACAAGGTTGTTTAATGTTGAGCATTAATGCACTGCAGAGGAACACTGAGCCCAAAGCACTGACATATGTAGGAATAAGGTAACAGTCAGAATTTCAGCACCATGGACAGAGAAGCTAGAGAATCTTTCTCATTTATTCCAGTTTGTGTTAAATCCAGGAATGTTTTAAATTTATCACAGACCAGAGAGGCCTTAGTGTCAGGATGTAAAGATCATAAAGCAGATGTCTTGAAGCGAAGAAGGAAGCTAATGTTGACTTCCAATTTGGGAAAGAGATAAAGGGCGATTCCACCCAATTTCTGACTACCCTGATTATTGTTAATCTGCTATAGATTTGAAAAAAAATACAGAAGTCCAACATTTGAAAGCAAAAATATTCTGCATGTCAAACCTAGGTTGTGATTTTTGAAACCTTTATTTGTTTTTTGATAATTAAGTGAAGATTAATTTACACCGTTGTTAATGTAATGCAATGGCATAAAAGAAGTACATGGGAATTTTTCCTTCTATAGGG
Source organism: Orestias chungarensis (assembly GCA_032876305.1). Taxonomy (NCBI): domain Eukaryota; kingdom Metazoa; phylum Chordata; class Actinopteri; order Cyprinodontiformes; family Cyprinodontidae; genus Orestias; species Orestias chungarensis. The sequence goes on along the minus strand of JAVLVB010000394.1, from coordinate 911,216 downwards.
TGAAGCAAGGATAAAGAAGCTTTCAGGGCCTGAACATGAAATAAAACAAGTAAAACAGAAATGTATATTTAGTTGTGATAAACTTCCGCATAGTCAGAATTAGGATGAAAATCTGAGATCAAATATCAATAGTCTTCATTAAAACAGCAGAAACAAAAAAACACAAACTGGCCAGTATCCAAATGATCACATGGAATAGTTGAGCTCTTAAAGAAAATAAGACTGAATCAAAGAGAAATATTGTCTTTTTTATATAAAGTTTTATATTTCCCCTATGATTTTGTGGTATTTACACAAACCTACTACTTGAATCTTGGGCAAGTTTTAGCTAGCATTAAATAATTTTTTTTTTTTTGTGAGGAACCTTTTTCCATTTGTTTGCCGTTCGGATTTTCAGAAACAAACATGGGATATTCTACAAAGATGTGATGTAAAACTGAAAAACTTGAAGGTTTCTTTATCCTAAAACGACAAGTGATGAATCACTTCCATGTGAAATATAAAAGTTGGTACGTGCAGGTCCTTTACCAACAATGTTTGTCCCAAAGCTTCCAGATGTTTATTCGATCATCTCTTTCTGGTTGACTTGGATAATAAATGAAAAGCCTTTATAGAAGCAGACAGCTGACCTCTCACCTATTGGCTCAATCCAATGGAAGGAGCTGACAGGAGAAGTTTATTCAACTAATAGGAATGTTCTTTAAACTTTTCTAATTTCAAATTTAATTTATTAATAAATACAAAACTTTGTGAAGCTGTTAAACAATCTCAGCATTAGTTCTGCTGAAGCTCTTCTGTCAGTGGAGGAATTGAACCAGCACACTAGATATTCTCACTACTTCTGCCTGTCCCTGTTTTATTTTCAGAGTTGGACTGCTTGAGTTTTGGTTCTCTGCTGGATTTCAGCTCAGATGACATCCAGTTCAACAGTGTTTGTCAGCAACTGCAAAACATGTTGGAGTTTCTGAAAGTTAAATTAGAATTTATATCCAGTAACTTTAGGATTTAGCGAAAGTCATGAAAGCTGAAGCACTCACTACTCAGACACAAAGCTTATTTACACACTATGGGAAGAGCACACTGGTCAGGACAATGCCTAAATAATTTAACTGATAATATATAAAAATGTAATTAAGACAGGAACAGGTTATGTCATCATATGGACTAACTAACTGTTGTGCTCTTTTAAAACACATATTGTGTAAAACATGTTCTCACTTTGAATTTGTTGCCTTTTGTCTAAAGAACTGAGCCCCTGTTTGAGCAGTATTAATTAATCATAATGGTTTTACTACAAAGTTGCTAAAACCTATTTTTAAAGTTAAATAAGGTAATTTCTTTCTTAATCAAAAACAGTTACAAAATACCTACTAAAAATAATTTTTATATAAACGTGAGACATTAATCTTGCCAAACGTTTCTTCAACACAACAGGACACACTTCATTATCATCCCAGTCATTCAGTCGAGTGTTTAATGAACACATAGGTCTGGAAACTTCATCTCATAGATTGGCGTTGAGCGCCTAGATGATTGCCCGGATGGAGACGGAGGGGGACGGACGATCAGATCAAAGACCTGATCTAGTTTGGACTGAAGTAACGAGGTCTATGAGGAAAAGAAAATACCATCTGTCAGTTGGTCAGTCTATCAGGCTTTTATTCACAGACACTAGAAGTTAATATCTGTTTGTTTACAGTCATCCAATCTAACCAGGATCTTCCAAAATTTTCAATGTTAGGATTAGCATTGTGGGACTAACTCAAGAACCCACACAAAGCTCATGAACCAAGCTAAATGACAAAATTTAGTTCTGTGGGTGTCTCACCCTGGATCCACAGAGTGCTGCTATTTCCTCAAAAGGAGCCGTTTGAAATTTCTCCACCACCTTCATCCTCTTCATCCTCTCCTCTTCCTCCACATGTCCTTTATCCTCTAAAACAAAGGTCACATCTTAAATAAACTGAGAAACATATCAAACTAATGTGCAAAGATGATATAAAAGATGAATGTTCACCAATAGTGTTCTTCAGCATCTCAAAGGTGATCTGCTCAGCCTGAGGTTTCTGCACAACACAAAGTGAAACAAAAGTAAATGTGCAGCTAAACAGATAAACGCAGACATACAGAGACAAACCTGAGGATCACTACTGGACTTGTGGTCGATTGCTATCTGAAGGGAGATCGTGTCGGCGATACTTATTTTTCTGGACAGACGATCTTCATCTGAAACAAAATTAAAGTCTGATAACTACAACACAGGGATGACTTTTACACTGTTTATTTTCATTGTAAGGAGTCTTTCGTAACATTCAATAGAAAGCACTTTAAAATGGAAATAAACCCTACACTTTAAGTTTTAGCCTGTGTTAAACAGGACATTTACCTGTCAGCTGTGGTGTATAAGGTGTGTTGAGGCGTTCACATTGTGTACTGTAACTGCTTCCAACTAGTGCTTCACAGATGTTAGACTGGAAAAACAAAACAGCATTGTCCAGGTTCAGCTCACCCCTTGGAAGCCTGACAAACACATTAAAATTCTAATTAGTAAGCCTTGTAAACTTGTTTTCCTTTAAAATGGAAACAATCTTATTCCTTTGGACATGAGATAAGTTTTCTATCATGAGCACAACAAAACAGTTCTGATCATGGCCCTCAACAATCTATTGATCTGTACTGTTTTATTGCTACATGAGAACCGGAGACAACTACAAAATCTAAATTGTTGCTGGTTCTTGTTTCTTGGCTATTTTTGCTAAGGAAGTGCAGTAAACCCAAACAGAGGTATTCCGTTACTTGCCTGTTACCCCCTGAATATGTTCCCATAAAGGTTATTATAATCATTTATAAGCCAGGCCATTATGTTGCTGGCAATGAAAATCAAAAGACAAAACCAGTTGTACAAAAAACAACTGCCTGATTGCAAGAGGCTGATGCCACATACACATACCTGAAGTTCCGTCCAAGGGAGATCACAGCGGGTTATAACATTGGTTAAATCAACAAATCACATTCAGGCTGCTTATGTGAACAAGTAAGGATCCTCAAAGTTGTTGAAGGGTGATACTGATTACAAGTTTATGCAGTTCAACCACTGGCCAAAATATTCTCCCCTGCATAATGACATTATTTTGACAGTGAATTGAGAATTTTACCTCGTAAGAAGAAATAAAACCTCCAAATTATTGTTTTATTTTTAACAAAATAATGCTAAATTTCATCTAGCCAATCCAATAACAATGCCCCACCGTAAAATATGATATTCCAAAGTGTAGGGCACTGTTGTCCTTCACTAATCCAGGGTCTGGTCACAAGGCCAGCAGCTTAATCAAAAAGAGACAGACTTTCCTACAGCCAGCTGCTACGCAGACTCTGGGGTAATCCAAACCCATTCCCAGGAGAGAAAAGTAGTCCCTCAGCATTTCCTGGTTCTTACGGAGGGCCTCCCACCAGGGAGGTGTCCAGGTTGCATACTTACTAAATGGCTATCCAATTAAGCTCACTCCTCTCAATGTGGAGGAGCAGCAGCTCTGCTTTGACCCCTCTTACATGACTAAGCTCATTACCCAATTTCTAAGAAGGGACCCCAGACACCCAGTAGAAAATGGATTTCAGGACTAATGAACTTTAAGACATTTGCTGAGATCTCTTTCAGGCATGTGACCCTTATGGACTTTTCGATTTGCTTTCTAAGGTACCTGGGATGGTCACACAGGACATTTTCAGGTAGCAGGTGTGGTGCCTCCTTTTGACGACTTTCTATCACCTGCAGGTAAACAAATATGTTAATTTGCTGCTTCAAATCAACGCATCTCTATTCCTTATATTCATACTCTGTGCACCTGAGTAACATGCTGATGGAGAGATGGAGGTGGACCAAGCTGTGATAGAAGATGGAGGGAGGCGGCACAGATTCCATGAAGACAGCAGCGGTTAAAAACAGAGAGATTCTCCTGATTGGACACTCCAACTTCCTAAGCAGCCAGTCACAAAGGTGTTTAAGAAAGAGGAGAAAAGCGGCATGGTAATAAGTATTCTTGTGAGAGGATCTTCCCTGACCTGCAGAGCCAAAATCAGCCGTATCAGATCCACCAGCACCTCCTCATTGACCAGTTCCACACTTAGAACAGCAAGTAGAGTGAAGAGTGCCTTGTAGTGGTGCCGTCCATTGTTCTCCTCCTTACTGGCCAGATAGATGTGTCTGTAGAGACGCTGGGCATGCTGCACAAATACGAGAACTCTCAAGACAAGACCTCTTCATTGTGATACATACCACTTTACTTGTCCAGATCATCTGATCATGTGGCCTCTCATGGCACTGCAACGCTGATGATACCAAGCTCTATCTGCCATTGCCAACCAATGACAAAATATTCTTACCACAAATCTTGGACTCTTTCTCTAACATTATGAGCAGTCCTTCACGTCCAACTGAGACTCTTACAACTGAATTGTTAGTCTTCTCAGCCAAGCCGAACGTACACCACAATATAAATGAGTCTCTTATTGCAAGGTAGTTACGAACATGGGTTTAATGATTAATGACCAGCTAACCTTTAATGACTAATTTGCCTCTACTGCTTAGTCATGTCGTACAAGTAAGATCAGGATGTTCTTAACCTATACTATCAAACTCCCATCTCAACTACTGTGAACTGTACCTGTAAAACCTTTGAAGACTGTCCAGAAAACTGCACTCCTCAATGATCCTAAGAGAGTTAAGTTCACCCCTCTGGTCATTGAGCTTCACTCCATGAAACATCACTAAAAACAATTACTGTTTTTAGCCTAGAGAGTTTGATTGGACCCTCTATCATCCAGTGATCAAGGGAATGTTTGCTATCAGTGACTACACCATATTCAAGGCAATCCATAATCCTGTAATTTGTCATGGAAATACCATCTGAGGGCTACAAAATTAGAAGTGTATGTGATTATCATTAAAAGAGTCTTAAAGACCATGCCTCTTCATATAACATCTTCTTCATTGGGACATTCCCTGCACTTTGCCATGTTTGTAATCTATTTCAACTATGTCAACGAATTACCTCTGATAGATCTTGACCTGTGGACCTTTTTTTAGAAGCTTAATATTAATTTTGAACTGTAATGTTCTATCTACATTTGTGGGTAATTAAAAATCAGCATAAACACAGAGAGCCATAAGTGTCATTTTTGTCTTCACCTTCCTAATGAACAGGTTGTCTTGTCGGGAGCATCTCTCCTCCTGCTCCATAACCGACTCCTGAAACGTAACACTGTACACAAACCAAACAATTAAACCAAGTAAATTCCTGCTTTATATTGTTTGATTTTAAACTGCTCTTCAGCTTAGAGCTTATCCAATAACTGCCTCCATCTGCAGTAATAAGCCTGTGCCACTAGATGAAAGTAAAGTGTTAAAGCATCACTTTCAGGACCTGACAGTGTTGATCCTCCCTGCATTCTGATGACGGTCAATAAGTGAGGTGAGAATGGACAGAACCAGCAGACGGATCTCTGGATCCTCCATCAGGGTAAAGGAAAGCAGAGGCTCCAGGAAAGAGGAGGGCAGCGCTGTCAGCAGGTTGCTGCTCTCGTAACGCTCTGAAACCTGCAAAAGAACCTCTTGTTTACTATTTTAAGGTCAAATTTCCCAGAAATTTTGATACCGGCTTTTGGTTGTGTAAGACATCTCAACAGTTCTTTATCAAAGAGGATTTTTCAATCTTTCAAACGGGTCCCAGAAGTTGCTAAACGCGATTGGGATGTGTTTGCATATTTATTTCAGTCCAGTTTCTCACCTGCAGTAGAGACTTGAGCAGCATCACCTGGATCATCCTGCTGCCTTCAAATCTGAAACGAAGACTCTGTTACCCATCATTTTTGCAGCAGCTCAGTTTGCTGGAAACTGGAGGAAACGTAGAAATGTTACCCGGCGTTTGGAGCTCCTAGGGCGGGATAGATGCCAGGAACTGGAATTTTCCCCATGATGAAAAGCATGACCTCTGACCTCTGATAGACAGGCAGTGTGTTGGCAAAGGATCCTGAAACCGCATTGATGACAACATATCAGTGTAAACAGTCAAACTTTAGCAAAAATTGATAAGTGAATCCAGGCCTGACCGATTGTTTTGATGACTGCATCCTGTAGCGCTTTTTCGTGAACTGATGTAGTTTTGTGTTTGCGGGCGTTATCATAATAACCAGTCAGCTGGTAGTCAACGCTCTGCCTGAGCTGTCGCAGTAAAGTGTTGAACACTTCCAACACGGTGGGGCCTGCAGCAATGAAGCAAAACTTAGAGTTGAATAGATTTCCATGTTTACAAGTTTTAAGTGAACATATACAATAATCTGGCTGACCTACAGATCCAGTGGCTTCTATAACAGCAGCTTCAGACAGAACATCCACAATTCCCGCTCTGACTGATGCTGGACTTCTACTGTTGGCATCCAGGTGACCCAACAGCTGCTGGATGACCAGATGGGAGTGCTGGGACTGACACAAAACATTATTCAGTCACGTCAGAGCGAGATTAGAAAAAAGTGACAGAGATTTCACCATTATGGAGTAACAGGAAATATTAGTGTTGTCGCTGACCTGAATGGAGAACATGATGATCTGAAAGCAAAGAACAGCAAATCCTCTCCCTTCCCACAGACTGTTCCTGTCCAGGTGCCTAAAAACACAGCAATCACCTTTATCTGAGGACCACTTCCTGGCCAAACTTTCTTCTTCTCATCTTTGATTGGTACCTGTTGCTAAAAACCTGCATGTGCAACCAGTCTTTTCAGTTTCTCTTGTCAAAAATGAGAATGACACTCTGATCCTGATCTGGATTTCTGTCTACAACACAGCCAAAACATCATGTAGTACCAGGAAGATGGTCACCCCCCAATGAGATCCATGCCCAGCATCTCCCAAGCCAGGATCCAGCGTTCTCTAAACCAATATCGCCAGCACCAGAGCTGTTCATTAGGCCAAGTTCAAACAGGAGCCAAATCCAATTTTTGACTGAAGTCTGAACTTCCAATTACGATCCTTTCAGCCACTACAAAATTTAAATTGAATCACAGTTCCATATGTGGTACAAAATTGGATACCTGACTAATAGTTTTTAAAGCACATGCAGTTTGAACGGTCATGTCCCATCATCACCAGTGATGTAACACATGCATCATAATTTTGCCCCAGAAGTAGCCAGATTTAGTAATTTGAAGGTATAAAATGGCTGAAGCAAGCAGTGAAGATTTTTGTTTTCTTTTCTCTTAGCCTCCTTCTTCTTGTTATGATCTTGTGACGATGTGGACTCACAATTGTTGGTATCATCCATTGTTACATTTATACTTTGTAAGGTCTACATTGATCTTCTGAACATGTAGGTCACTTTGGGGGTGTAAACCATTTGTACAGTTCGATGGTGGCCATGTTCAATTGGTAGTATAAGAGATGACGCAAAAAAATGCAAATAACTATTTGGCCTGTTTTAAAAGACACCTCATAAGACTGATAGTTTTAGACCTGCACCTGTCTTTGTGATATATCTCAAACTAGTCATTTCTACTGAGACTTGCTGTGAGATACTAGCCTGAAGCTTATTGGACAGTCTTATTGAAATCTTGTTCTTGGCAACTGAAGCTCTCAGACTGATAATCCAGAAAACTATTCTTTTGGTTTCAGACTTCAAAGCATTTGGATTTCCTCCATATGGGGCCATTTTAAGTAAATGATTAGATCTTGCTCATGAATCGTTTATTGGTCCTAGTTTTCCTGCAGAGCAATACTTTAATTTGCTTCTGATTGTCTCACTTTGTAAAGAATGTCCATCACAATGTACGAGTGTCTTACATGAGCACAGGTTTGATGGCGTTGTTGATGTGACCATAAGCAGCTCGACCCAACAGCTCTCTGAAACAAGCCTCTGTCTGCTCTGCAGGAGAACCGCTGCATGCAAACAGAAAATTTACTTCTTTACTCCCAATGAAGCATAAATGAAACTAAAGATTTTAAAAAATGCAGATGATGCTTCCAAGAATTAACACCCAGGTCAGAGAGGGTTTAATGCACCTGTTGCCATCTGAGTGCTCCAGATTCACCAGCAGGGCGGGGACAATCTGCTCCATATGCCGAGACTCCCAGATGTTCACTTGTAGCTCGTCATCCACCGTCTTCCTGACGACGCCCTGCAGGCCGCGGATGCCCGACACACGGATCCTAATCAACCGATACTGAACTCAAACACTGAGGTGGTTTTTGTAGTCATTCTGAGGATCATGGATCCAAACTTATCACTAATATGTTTTATCTCCCTGGTTTTTGAGACAAATTATCTGAATCTATTAACTTCATGATGTTTGATTTTATTTTAAACGGTAACAACAAATTTGGTTTGAAATTAGTTTGCTTGTAGTCCTAAAGAGCTACAATATCTGTTTGAATAAACCCATAAAATGAAAAGCATATTCTAATCATATTTCAATGAGTGTAGATTTGTTGCTTCTGCACTGCTAGTTTATTTATAAGGGGAAAATCATTTAATCTTTAAAAAACCAACCCAAAAGCCAAAGCATTTGAGACAGGCCATCTAGGAGCAAGTGCTGCGAATTAGCTGTTGCTATTGCACTGACTTTAAATTGACGCAAACATGGGACTGCTGTTTCTTTCAGTTTGTCTATGTCGATGTGTTTCTGTCCCTATCAAATAAACTTAAAAAAAACAACTTTTACATCATTTCAGTTTTGATGAATATACGTCAATAGAGAGTTTTCTTTAGAAGTCTCTGGGACATCAGTCTTTTAATCTTAGAAATGTTCTTCATGAGAAAGAAGGCTGTCTTTATGCATCTCTGGAGGTTCAGGTCAGATTCCATCACTACTGCCAGATTTTAGCTGGCATTGCTCTAACTGTTAGCTGACTATTGATCATTCCTATTCAGGTCCAAAAACTTCAGTTTGGTTACAGTTAAGTTGAAGGGAGTTATGGAACATACACAGATTCATTTGATCCGTGTTTGAGTTTGTAGTCACTAAATGTAGTTGTAATATATATATATATATACCTGCACATCATCTGTGTAGTCATGGTAACCAACAGACAGACATGCTGAATCTTGAACTGTGTCTTTATTAAAGCAACAAAACCTGTAGAGGTGTAGATGTTGTCGTTGGATCTAGTGTGATTCTGGTTAGGTAAGGAAATATTCTTCTGCTTTTAAAAATATGTGCTAATGCTCAATTTAAGAATTGTGTGTTTGTGTGTGTGTGTGGGGGGGTTCTAATAAATGTGTTCTTCTAAAAATCCTTAAATACTGTTAAAGTTTTGTTTGTTCTGATACGTATTTTTCAATTGGTTTTTATTTTCATTATTTCCTAGGATCAAAAGGCAGTAACAAGAATCAAAGGCAATTAAACTAGGACCTTAAAAACTGCACGGTTTTAAAATAAACTTTGCTGAAACTAAAAGTTCCAAAAAAATCAGCTGGAAGAAAAAGAGAAACTGACTTGACTTTTGTGTCGAGGTCCTCGTGGTCAGAGTGGCACATTTCACTGAACCGAGACACAAAGAAGTCGTAGCTGCGATGATATGAAGGAGTGTCCTCCTCGATGTTTGCAAACTTTACAAACTGCAAAAGAAACAATCATTGAATACAAAACATAATTCATATTTGTGAACAAACTTAGCTCCATGTCTCCTTTTTGACTTCAATTTTTTCTTTATGCATACAAAAATATGAAGGTTGAAAAGCAGAGTATAAATCTAAACAAGAAAACAATGAGTACCAATTAAGAAGAAGGACGTGGTGTGGGAACAATAATCTGATCTTGAATGTGAACAAAACATAAGAAGCGATTGTAGATTTCAGGAGAAAAGGCTCAGATTAAGAGGTGGTCGTTAAGGATTTCAGTGTCCATGTGGACAACAGACTGGACTGGAGACGCAACACTGAAGCGTCTTCAAGAAGGGACAGAGCCGACTTTACTTCCTAAGGAAGATAAATTCCTTCAAGGTTTGCAGCAAGATGTTGCAGATCTTCTGTTGTTGAGAGTTTCATCTCCTCTGCCATCATCTGTTAAGGCAGCAGCGTCAGAGCAAGGGACCTAAAAAGACTAAACAACCTGATAAAGAAGGCTGGGTCTGTTCCAGGGACAAATATGGAATCTCTGGAGAAGATGATGGAAAGAAGGACTTTACATAAAATCAAGTAAATCATTTCAACCCTGAACATCTTCTTCATGAGACTGTTACTGGAAAACAGGGTCTCTCAAAGACTTCCTCTGCTTAGTTGTAAAACAGAGCACTACAGGACATCTTTCCTGCCCACATCAGTCCCCATCTACATTAACTCCTTAGTTAAAGGAGTTACCCCAAAAACATTCAATTTCTCTTTGGGATAAATAAAGTTTTTTTGATTGATTTGAAAACAATAACATTGATGTTTATAAATAACTGAATTTTCTGTTCATTACTGTAAAGTCTCTGCAAGAAGAGGAAAATCTACCTGCTATCATCACAAGGAACAAAGGGGGTGTGACTCAGAGTTGAGAATATTATAAAAGAGATAAAACATTTCTACTTTAACTTTGTTTAAGGTGTGATTTTTTAAAAAGGTCAACTGTGCTGAAATCTGAGTGAACACAAGCTCATCCTTTTTATGATCGTTATTCTGCAGATGCTGGAACTCTGCTGGTAACAAATCGCTCCAGCAGGGCCGTACTAAAACAGCAGCGGGGGTTAGGGGCTGTTACGTACAGAGTTGGTGGCCAAGATGTGCAGGTGTGGTTTCTCCGCCTCCAGGAGCAGCCGCAGGGTGCTGAGGAAGCTCTCCACCAGCAGGTTGATGCTTTGGCAGTGACAGGCCAGCAGCAGCTGCTCCATTGCCTCCAGAGCTATGCAGACATAACTGCAACATAGCAACACCGCTGGTTTTACCGGGATAATAATACTAATTTAAGCTGCTTAGCCGTTTTAAACTGGGTAAGTTCTGACCCATAACGGTGGCGGTTCAGCTCTCTGGTAAGACGCTCTGACAGGTATGCAGCGATCCGGTCCAGTTTCTCTGGAGCAGACAGAGCGAAGAAGGTCAGCTTCTCCATGTTGGCTTTCACCAGGCCGTCCTGTTCCAGCAGACATACACAGGTCACTGCTAGCTCAGAGCTCTGCTTCATTCAGCTGAAAAGGAACCAGTCTGTTTACCTCGGGGTCTTCAGGGAAAATGTTGTCCACCAGTCGTTTGTAGCGAGGACGCAGCGCCCAGCAGCAGCCACACAGACCTGCACACACACACCTAGGCCATTACTAAAATTATGCTTTTGTTAAAAGTCTCATTGTTTATTAAGACGTTTTGCTTATTAATCAAAAATTCTGTTCAACTACACATTTCTAAAAGATCCGTGCACAGATTTAAAAAAAAAAATCATTATTCCACAATGCCTGAAGGGACAGCAGAGCCTGTGATGACTTTAATCTTTACATTTCTCCATGTTGAGATATCCATGGATTAAATGACTGTAAAAGAAGAACCGGTGATCCTCTCCCAAAACCTCAGCTTCACTATTCACCTGAACTTGAGTCCCATCTACACGGTAAAACCAGTCAGAAGCACAAAGCTGAGGGTTCATCGTAAATGTCATGACTTCCTAAACTTCTCCTTACAAGCCCGGATGGACTCAGAACAATGCAGCAGCTGTGGCAGCAGCAAAGCTTCGTCTCAGAAGTTAATCCTGCTGCTGCTCGTTGCGTAACGTCTTTATACTGCTGTTGTTTTTAGTCAAAACAGCTTAAAAGAGTCCACAGTTTTCGTTCTAGTACACGTGATCTGGAGGACCTCAGTGGCTCCTGATATGAAACCCACAGGAGCAGACAGGAGTGATACCAACTCTGGGCTGCAATACTGAACAATTGTTGGATTTAGTTTATTTCTCTTTGACATCACAAGTAAGAATCTTTATCAATAGTAAAGCAGCTGTTTAGTTTCATTATTTTGATGGAGCAGACGCAAGAAAAACAAGCATCAGGATGTTAAAAGAAGAAGTTTAAATTGTATTTAGAACAAAAATCATTATAAAAGCAGAGTTAAGCTAAGACAGGAAGATCACCTGTGAAACACAAAGCGATGTAAATTATTCTGTTTTAATTGTTATAACACAGCTAAGATCAAACCTGTCAAATATATGAAATCTTAATTTCACATTCAGAGTCAATCTGATCCCAATCATAATAAAATCCAGTTAAGGGTTTATCATTTCCAAACCAGTTGGGAGAATCTATTACATCTACAGAAGCTACGTTGATTACATTAGAATGTGGCCTCACAGCAACACATCTCAAACAAGCATGTTTGTACTTTTTTGTATATTTAAGAAGGAGAAACAAAATAGTCATTGTCAGAATTTACATAAATATTGCAGTAGTTTTAAAAAAGAAAATCAATATCACCTGTTAAAGCTTGATTGCGGCATTATTCATAAACATAGAACCCACACACATCCTGCTTTTGAAGAACTCTTAGTTGTTGCAGTAATCTAACTGGAGAATAGTAGTAGAACGTGACATGGTGAGAAAAAATGTTTTTATGTCCTTTAGCAGCCAAAATCAGAAAGACAATTTAAAGTAAGTTGAAACAGTTTCGATGTAATTTCTTTGTGAATCACAGGCTTCAAACATGTTGAATAATAATGTCTAATGTATTCAGAGGTCGAGGAAATAGATATTAGACATTTATTTGAATCAGGAAAGGCTGAAAACAGTGATGCATTTTGAGCTGTGAGGAAGGTTTTGTTGTCAGTGCTGATCGTTGCAGCCCAGATTACTGCGACCACACAGACTACCTTCATCTATAATTCATTAAAAAACAGAAAACCAGATTTAAAAATGAGTAGACATCACAACAAGGAGGAGTCAAACCGTAAAGAGACACAGAGGGTAATCCCTCTGAGACCCTAACGATTCAGAGGCTCAGCACTACAGAGCAGAAGGTGTGGCACCAATCACATGACTTACTTTAAGGTTCATAACTCATGTTTAAAAGATGCAAAGCTTAACAAAATAAATGCAGCTGAAGATGAAGACTGTACTAAAAACAGAAGATGATTTATTATATTTGTAGTTTCGGATCCGATCTGATCCGATCTTAAGGTTTTAGAACATCTGCAAACTTTAAAATAATAGATTTGCTTAGTTTAGAGTTGAAAAACTACCAACAAAAATCTGTGATTAGTGAATTGCGATTAGGCGGAGATCCATTTATTTAAGAAGAAGCTCCAAAGAGTCACAGGTTGCTCAAAATGATCAATGAATTCATGTCTTAATATTAAAAAGACTAAACTAATAAAAAGAAAGGCAAAAATGAACAGATTAATAAAACAACACATTAATAGACTTTCAGCAGGACTGGAATAATCAATGAACTGTGCTTCTATAAAATCCTGAGGAAAGCTGTGTGTAGGGTCTAATTTCCAATGCAAGGAATGCAATTCAGAGTGTCAGAAACTATCTAGACATCCAGTGAACTGGACCAGAACCTCAAGAAATGAAGAAGACGAGATATTTTTAGTTTTATTGATGGTTTTCTTTGGTTCCTTTCTAAAGGGAAGGGAATCTTGAGCAAAATACTAACTGGGTTATTCTGGGAGCGGGTTTTTGGGGAAATCCAGTGGCCTCTCAAGACGGCTCCAGAACCAGAACCAGGTGATTACTTTTAACATTCATCAGCCTTAAGTGTCAGCCAGGTCTGCATGACTCAATTCGGCCCAAAGCTTTGGTTTAAGATTGTTTTATGTGACGTCAAACGGCCAATAAAATGAACCAATTACAACAATCCTTGAGAGTTTAGAGATTAGCACAGAAGAAATCCTCAACATTTCATCTACATGAAAACAAAGATTCAGCTCTGAACATTAAAATGAATACTAATGGAATATTATAATATAAAATAAATAGCTAGGATTGATTTCTAATGTTTGTCCCATATTAGGATTAAACGTTTTATCTAAAGAGAAAAAACTTCAAAAGGTCAGAAGAAAAAAGACCAAATGGTCTTTGTGAGAAAGATGCTTTAGTTTGGAAAAATATTCATTTGATCTAAATAATGAGATTCATCTGAAACCAGCAGGAGCGCAAAAATGTTTAAAGAGGCTAAAGATGCAAATATGATGAAGACCAAACCTGAAATCCATACCAGGGTTCAAACCTTTATGTTGTACCCTTTAACACATTTATGTTGGCTTTTCAGAGGAAGAGGAAGAGATGCACAGAATTACATTAAGTTCAAGCAAAGACATGCAGGATTCAGTTAGACAATGTCTCACCTCCTTTATCGTGTTAAAAAAATTGTGATTTGTACAATATTTTAAACAAGAAACCTTCAAAACCCTCAATCAAGCGACATCAGTTGGATAACATCTGCATCCCTGCAGAGTATTGCTGCACACATGGCAGAAATGTGGAAAATACACGAGGATTAAGAGACAGCTGCGTATGGGAATCATAAATCTGTGAGCCGGTTCGTTCAGGGGAACATTTAGAGAAGATGAGAGATGTATTTTTAACCTAAAATATAACAACATAATCATTTTATCACTATTTTAAATAAAACATAATGAATATCAGTCGATCGATGGAATCTGAAAACAGAAACTGCATAAAAACAAATTTCAACTAAATGATTTTAAATTCAAAAACCTGCAACTAAAACAGAAATATCAAATATTACAAAAATCCATCATCAAAAATGGGATTAAAGAACTAAAAAAAGGTGTTAATATTTTTTGCTGCTCAGATAAATACTGGAACCTGATTATGTGTAAAAAATTGAATTTACACTTGATAAATGATGAATATTATCTTACCGTACATGAGGAAGTTTCCGGCAGCTCACATCCACACACAACTGGAGATAATCCTCCTCCACACACACACACACACACACACACACACACACACACACACAGCTGGACCTGGCTCCGCCCACCTTTATCCCGGTTAAAGCCAGCTGATTAACCATGTGCAGCAGCCATTGGAGGGAGCCGCTAATGAGTTGGTTCCTGGTGACAATCTCTGGGGTTTTCCGTATCAGTGAGTGAGTTGTTGATCAGGTCAGATCAGATCAGATCCAGGCCATCATGTGCAGCAGCTCAGCTCAATAATCTGCTCAGGATTTATGGTTCCATATAACGGAAAGCTGCAGGACGCTGGCAGCTCGCAGCTTTAGTGGAGCAAATGTTCAGATTTTACAGTTGGAAACTTTTTTCCTGATCAGAAATTTATTATCAGAGTTTCATTTGGTTCATTTATGAATCTTTGCAAATATTAAAAAATGTGTACTTTATTATGTTGCTTTCAGTCTAATATCTAGAATTTAGATAGATTTGACTTTTAAGAACAAAAAATGTGAGCTTATTGCAGCTCAAATATTTCCATACACCTACATAAAGCTCCTCCCATCTCCTCCTGGCTGGGCTTGAGAACCTAATCTAGACCGGATTAGTTGATTTCCTCTCACAGATAAAACACTATAACATTTGTGGGTGGGGCTAATCCAGAACCTTCATGGTCACCATCTTTCATCTCAATACAATTTTTAAACATTCGTGACCAACAAGAATCTAGAACAGCATCAACCCATATCATGATGCCTCCACCGCCTTGCTTGTAACTAAAACCAAACCAACTTGTTCATTAAAAGTTTCTGATTACGACCATGAAACTACTTTCCCGAGACAATCTGGTGTCACCGTGACAGCAAACTGCCGTCTACCCTGAAGGTGTTGATTTGAAACAGGATCTTCCTTCTTTGTCTGTTTCCATGGAAACCTGGCTCTGTTGTTCAACTACGATGTTGTTGGGGGTTCCTGGTGATTCTGGGTGAAGCTGATCATGGTCAGCAAATGTTTAGCTAAAAGTCTTTTAGTACAGCCTGTGAGAAAATACCTTAACATGTCCAAATACCAGAATATGAGAACCCAACATTTAGTTTTTATGACCTTTCAACTTTGAGAAAATCAAAAAACAACAAGGGAAAGTAGAGATCATGTTACCTCCAGAGGTCTGGTGATCAAACACCGAGCAGCAATCCTGCAGCAGCCGCCGAGGAGCCTCTGCCATTGCCGGCATGGCCAACACCCTGGGGAGGCTCCGAGGGATCCTGGGGAAGCTGGGCAGGGTGGGCAGACTGGGCATGGTGATGCCTCTGGGCAGACTGGGGGTGTTGACGCCCCAGGGCAGAGAGCCGAGCAGGGCCGGCACCGTCATCCCGCGGGGAAGGCTGTGGAAGCTGGGAAGAGAACCCGGCATCATGAAGGCGACGTCCTGAGATCCAGAGAAGAAGAAGAAGAGGTGGAGGTTCTGGAGTTTAAACCTTTATTTCTATTTGAGGTCACACAGACAAAAATGGGAATGAATGAACTTGTTTACCAGTTTTTACTTCATTGGGGTCAAAATCTGGCAGCAATTGACAAATAAAAGTACTTTTAGTTTTTAATATTCAAAGCATTTAATCCATAGTTTAGAAAAATTATTTCTTACATTGCTATTAAAACTGCATTAAAGTTTCCTACAGTAATCTAAAGTCTACCTTTGAAATGAACCCCTGCAGTAAAAACAGACCTTAACGTGACAGAAAGTCCTCCCGGCTGCAGCAGAGGGAAGTATCGCAGCTCCGAGCCGCTCTCCTGATCAACAGCTGCTTATGTAACATCTGTCCAGCCGCTGAGGCTCTGCAGCTCTGATCCATGATCGATGCGCCGCTTGGCCTCTGACGTCCATCTAGACGCTGGAGCTGCGTTTTACTGCCAGAGCGTTAAACTTTGAATGAGGAGGAGCTGCACCTCCCCTACCTCCTCCTGATGTGCTGCTGTAGTGCAGGAACAAGCTCCTCTGCTGGCCAACAGGGGGCACTGCAAACATTTTCCAGTACGAAATGAACTCCTATAGATCCAGTTGTTGACTAAGGTTCAAACAAGGACACCAGGGGGCGCTCACATGTTTTATTACAAAAAACAGATGTTCCGGTTTTTACATTCATGCTACAGTAAAAAGTATCTAATAAACATAATTTACACAGTTTTAGACAAAGTTTATCAGCGTTTAAATCCAATAATCAGTCGTGGTGATCAAGCTTTCCTCCGTCCACCTTAGTGCCTCCTTTAACCGCCACCAACCCACCAATGAACAGTCCTCCAAGCTCCGCCTCCAGCTCCTGTAGGTGGGCGGGGCCTGTCTCCTCCTCCATGTGCATCCCTCCCAGGGTTCTCCACCAGGGCAGCCGGGCGGCCTGCAGCGCGGTGTTGTGGGCGTCCCGGGCGCGAGCTGCAACACAAGCTGACGGGGACAGGATGGACTCTGCCTGCGTCGGCGTGACAACTGACAGTGGCGGGGCATCTATGGGGGGAGGTTATCAGTTGATGATCTTTGCACCAAACAGGAGGATTTACATGTGGTTTACCTCGCAGCAGCTCCAGCTGTGTGTGGACCAACGCCATCAGAGCCTCCGCCCGCTGCTCCTCCCTCCTGTGCTGCTCTCCTCTCTGGAGCTCCGCCTGCAGCAGCCGCTGCGCCTCCTCGTGCAGCGACGCACACTCCTCAGCGGACAGGAGCGACTGCATGGAGACAAACGTTAACAGAGTGGCTGCATCCACGAAGTGTAGATAACTAATCACAACTGTCTGTGTTTGGAAGAACATGAAGATCACAGCAGGAGGTCAGAGCTGGAGGTCAGCAAAGCTCAATCCTCGGGCCACTTTGATTTTAGATGCTCTCTTCTACTTTGTCATGTTTCCTACATTTACAACAAAGGCTGTGATCTGCTGGTTCAGTAAATAAATCAAACTTACCTTGTGTACACTGATGTAGTTCTCCACCTGCTGTTTTAACTCCGCCCACCGGCCCTCTGTCAAACCTTCCTGACCAATCCAGAGAGCCGTGAGGGGCGGGGCAATTGCTGATGGTCTTTTTTCCAGAAGTCGACCCGCCTGCAGCAGCAGAGACACAGTTATGACCCGGCGCTGGAACAGACGGGCTGACGTTTGTGTCGGGGGGGTTTACGGGTCTCTGGAGGGTCCTGGCAGCGCGCTGCTGCTTCTGCCTCTCCCTCAGCGCGTCTCGCAGAGACTCGATGTAGCGTCGTCTTTCTCTGAAGCCTCTCCAGGCACTCTGGATCACCACGGCGGCTCGACGCTCACATTCCTGGAGGTACGGACGTACCTGGTCTGGAAACAATCAATATCAGCACCTCCCATAATCAGAGTTCAGAAGCACGAGGAGAAGAGTGGTTTACCAGCAGGAAGCAGCAGTAGCAGCTCCCTCTGCTTCTGATGGAAACGCCTCCTTGCCTGCTGCCTCCTCACACACACCTGCATCACATTTTAGCAGCTGGAGAACTGAACAAACTCAACGGCAGACCTCCAGGAAACACGACTCACCTGATACCTGAGCTGCTCCTCCCACTGCTGCGCCACCTCCTGCTCCTCAAGACGCCTCCTCCGGGCCCTGATGCACACATCAGACCAACTCTAAATAATGACTCCTTCTTGCTGCTTGTTGTCCTCTGGGATGATCCCAGCAGTCAGAGACGTCCTTACCTGTAGCTCCTCTGGAGCGAGCTGACGGCTCGGTTCAGGCTCCTAACTCTGCGCCGGGTCTGGAACGACCGCCAGGCCGCCTGGATCACGCATGCTGCCCGCACACGCTCAGTTCTCACCTGCAGACAAAGATGTGCTCAAGTGAACTTTTAGTGATCCTATTATCTAATGAAGCTCCTATTATATTGCAATAATGTTTAATAATGTTGTTATAACTGCATAAGGAGTCCAAATACCCCAAGTTCATGTTTGTATTAAATAAGGAGAATTAACCTGACAGGAGAGGCAATTAAAAATATAACAAGATATAGAAAAAAACCATTAAATAAGAATTTGAAACAACACTAGGAGGCTGGAATAGTATTATTGTTACTTTCTTAGTATTTCAATATATTGCATGTTAGAGAAAATAAAGATTTAATATCTTTAGGTTCATTTGCTGAAAATCAAATGAATTTCAATGTTTTTAAAAAATAAATACAGAAAATGATTTATCTCAAATCTTAAATATTAAAATATGAAAAACACTTGGTTAAGTTACAAAGTTTATGAAAAACTTTGGTTCTATTTTCGATTACACTAAAGCTTCTTCTCTAGATTTAAAATATTATTTTTGTTGGAATGAACACTTTTAGTATTTTTCTCCACGTCTCTTATGAGTTAGCCAGACGCTGACCTCTGACTGGATGAATGAGATCAGCTGATCAACATCCTGGTCGAAGCCACGCCCCCTCCAGTCTTTCTCCAGCAGGCTGTCCAGACCTGCAGAGACACAGAATGACCCCTGACCTTTCCATCACCTGACAAAACACATTCGACCCAGGCTGCACGTCTGACCTCTGACCTTTAAAGTTGAGCAGGAGGGCCTTCAGGCGGAGTCCCAGCTGATTGGCCATTGTTATCATCAGTCCGATTGAGGCTCCTCCCACAGCAGAGTTAGAGCTGAGAGCTAATTGGGCGACGGCCTCGTTGAGCAGCAGCAGCACAGATTCGTCGCTCAAATCAGACAAAAAGTCTCTGCAGGATGTTGAATGGTAAACATTTATATCCATGTTTCATTCATATATATTCATGTTTCTTTTCATACTAGAAGTGTGTGCATATAACAAAGAGCTAGAAATTCCTGATAAGGCCTGTTTATTATCTCTCTGAGGAGCTGAGTTCCGAGGGGCACGGGAAGGGGGCTATCCATCGATCCCTAGCAATAAATCTGTTAGTTGGGGG
>JAVLVB010000394.1:865130-886344 GCA_032876305.1 Orestias chungarensis | reverse complement strand
GTTTTACACTTGATGCTCCGCAGCCTCCTGCCTGAGGGGAGCGGGACAAAAAGTGAGTGTGCTGGGTGTGTGGGGTCCTTGATGATGCTGGAGGCCCTCTTCCTGCATCTGGAGGTGTAAATGTCTGTGGTGCTGGGGAGGCTGACTCCAACAGTCCTCTGTGCAGCCTTCACCACCCTCTGCAGAGCTTTCCTGTCTGCAGCAGAGCAGCTTCCATGCTACACGTTGATGCTGCAGCACAAGACGCTCTCCACCACACATCTGTAGAAGGAGGTGAGGACTGAGCTCCCGAGTCCAGCTCTTCTCAACCTCCTGAGGAAGTAGAGTTGCTGGTGGGCCTTCCTGACCAGAGTGGAAGTGTTGTTGCTCCAGGGGAGGTTGTTACTCAGGTGTACACCCAAGTACCTGTAGCTGTTGACCACTTCCACCGCAGTACAGCAGTTCAAATACTTCATCTTCATTTCAACCCATCTGGATGTAAAATAAGAAATATACAGTATAAACCATGAGAGTGAGCTCAGCAGTTATTCTGCCTGCTGTATTCTGGAATTCAGAACAAACACAAAGCTGGAGAGAAAGATAACAAAGCTGCGTAGCTGTGGAGGCTCTGCAGAGACACGCAGAATAGATCATAACTGAGATTAGAAAAGTACCTGTGGTAAAAGAGAACAATTTAATAAAGAGTAGAACTTACAGGTGAAACCTCAAGTCACACTGCAGGCGAGGAAATGGAAGAATCCTGGAATGATGAAGGAAAGTATGGACAAACATACTGTGGCAGAACCAGAGGAACTTATCAGAGGAAATGAGGAACAGCTGAATGAAAGCAGGGCTGATTAACACAAAGGGAGCAAAGCTAAGGCTGAAATATGTTAGGAACACACATTATTCAGAAAACAACTAATGTGTTTCAAAACAATCATATAAATAAACAATATAAAGGCTAAAGTGGTAAATATGCAGCATAATAAAATAAACCCTCTAAATGTTGATTCTCACTTCTACCACTAGATGGCGCTCAAGCTCTTACTGCTGTGAATCACATCTGTCCTGCAGCTGCAGATGTTGATAATTACACTCTCACGTTTGATTATGTTTATTTTATATAATCAATAAA
Organism: Orestias chungarensis; assembly: GCA_032876305.1. NCBI lineage: Eukaryota > Metazoa > Chordata > Actinopteri > Cyprinodontiformes > Cyprinodontidae > Orestias > Orestias chungarensis. The sequence goes on along the minus strand of JAVLVB010000394.1, from coordinate 885,227 downwards.
TCTCCACGGTTTTAATCCCTGTTGATGAATCTGATTTGACCACGTTACTCTTGATAGTAACGTTGTAGTAACGGGTGGAGGCGGGGTGCGCGTGCGTGCGTGCGTGTGTGTCGGTGCAGCAGATGCTGCAGCGCTCGTGCTCGGCGCCTCTACGGCTCCGGTGCGCATGCGTGCTGAGGCGCACAGAGCGGCCGCAGGAGACACTGAGAGGGGGAGACCCAGCCTGCGTGGGCTCGTCGGTACCGGTAACGGCTCCAGGAACGGTCCCGGTGGCGGTGACGTGATGCGGGATCCGCGCGGGATCACGGTAACGTAAGAGCATCAGAGGAGAGGAGGAGAAGAGGAAAGGATGCTGCACTGACTGTACCAGGAGCAGAGGAACACACCGAGCGTGCACCGGAGCCTGCTGCTGGTACCGACCCGTTCTGATGTGAGGCTGCAGGGATGGACGGGTAGAGAGGAGCGGAGACCCACGGAACCCCGGGAGGAAGAGGAGGAGGATGAATCCTGCTGAGGCAGGCGGAGAAGCGGCCCAGGACGGCCTGACTACGGCAGGTGGGGTGTGAGCGCGTGCGTGTGTGGGGAAGGAGCTGCTGTCGCCATGATGCTCCAACATCCGCCCATTGACGGACCGACCGTGTGTGTGTGTGTGTGCACGCGCTTATATTATATGCGTGTGTGTGTGTGTGTGTGTGTGTGTGTCCGCTCGCGTGTGTTGGGGGGGGTAAAGGGTCCGACCGAGGAGGATTGTGGGATGGCCTGCTGGCTGTTTGAGCGCGTGTGTGATGTAATGTGGTGTATTAATATTTGTGGAGAACCTCAGCAGCTGCAGGAGCCAAGCTGGGTCTCCGTGGCTCAAGCTCGGTCTCAGGGGCCCAAGCTCCGTCTGAGGGGTCCAAGCTCCGTCTGAGGGGCCCAAGCTCAGTATGAGGGGCCACAACGGCCCGTGGGACCCAGATGGTTCGGTTTCTACCAGCTGAGCAGAGTCCAGACATCATTTTAAACCTGCATAACCTTTGACCTCACAGACAAAAGCTAACATCTGAGATCTAAAACTGGAACTTATGATTAACGTCTGATCGTTTTATCCAGCAGCTTTTTAGCTTTGATGGTTTACAGTTGTTACCTTATGGCAGGTAGTTTGGAGCCCTTGCAGGTACACTCTGTCCTCTCCTGCTCGTAAATCAACGACTTGTTTCACATTCTGACCCATCAGACCTACATCAAACACAACCGTCTGTTTTATTTGATTTAAAACAAAGTTCTGGATATGTGAAGCAGGAAGAAGGTGATGCTGCACACCTGAACCTTTGGCAAACACGGCGGTGGTAGCATCATGCTGTGGTCATAAATGGAGTTTAAATGGGATAATCGCTATTTAAACTACTGCATGTCGGTTTATTGCATGGTTTAATCAAATGTGAATTAAGTTAAAGAAATTGAGATTTTTTTTATCTGATCCAGTTTAGTGAAAACAGAAACAAAGTTAATCTGTCAATAATTAATTAATCAGCCAGTTTATATCCGTTCTGTGTCTCTGTTTATGAGTTAATTTTTAAATGTGAGATAAACAACACAAACTGCAGGCAAGCAAAGGGTTAGGGTCTTTTATATAAGGAACTTTTGATTTATTACAACTATTTTTTATTCCTGGTGGAATAAATACAAAAAGCTGTTGAAATGAAATAAAAAAACAAAAATTCAACCCAATTGGAAGTTTTGTGGATTTTCTCTCATGCGCAGTCAGAATTATGCATAAAAGTCCAAATAAATCCAAACAAATATTAGAATGCTGCTTATCAGATTTCTGAGAGGTTTTCACATGAGAATGGTGAAGCACGGTGGTGGCAGAGTCATGCAGGTGGAATACATTCACATTATCTATCTGAAACCTTTTAGGGGCTAAATGTGTTGCAAGAATTTAACCGGCTGGTTTAAACAGGCTGTACATTAAACCAACATGGTCACTGAGCAGAACACTTATCGATCTAGAAACAGCGGGCCCCCAGATCCAAGGGCCCCCAGAGGAAACCTCATTGCTGTATTTATGTGGCATAAACTGCAGCTCAGATGTTCTTGCAGTGGAATAGTTAAATAACATCATGTTTGTTGTTTATCTGGATCATCCTGAGAGACATAGAAGCTTTAAAACGACAGATTCACTTTCTGTAGAGACGTGATTCAATCAATGCTTTTATTTTGAAACATGTGACAAACTTTCACAGGAAAGTAAGTGAAGGACAACCAAACAAACATAAAACTAATCGTTTGCTGATTTCTATCGATTTAACAGAAAGCATGTGAGGTGCTTTTATTTTAGATAGATTAACTCAAAAAACCCAAAAGGTTTTTATTTGAAACAAAATTTTGATAGGATGTTGAATATCAGGATCAAATTTACAGAAAATCAAGTTAAGCTCTTTTATTCTGAAACAGCTAAAAGGCTTTTATTATGAAATAGCAAAAATGCTATTTTTGTTTTTTATAGCAATAATTTTGAAAACTATTCAGTTCAATCGAATATAAACATTTAAAGTGAAATAAATTTATTTTGAACATTTATTTTGAAAGGTAATACCTTATTGCACGAGTGCCGAACCAGTCGATCGCGATCTACTGGTAGATGGCGATCGACTGGTAGATCGCGGACAGATCCCAAGACTGATAACATGTCATAACCACGAGGTTATGACATGTTATGACCTGACAGAAAGTCAATGTTGCCAACTTAGCGACTTTAATGCTACATTTAGCGACTATTCAGACCCTCTAAAACAAACAAAAAAAAAATAATCCAAAAATTACAAAAGAAGAAAATAATATATGTTCTAATTTTTTTTCCGGCCAGTCACGCCTGCGCGGACCAGCGACTGCGCCGGCCGGTCCGCGTGGGGGTGTTCGGCGTGGCGCACCTTCTGCGCCGCTACCTGTTCTACCTGCCGATAGAGAACTCGCAGCACACGGAGAACATCACGGAGAAGCTGTGGAACATTTTACATATCTTACAATAAATTGTTTGGTCATTTATTTCTGCACAATTGAGTTATTTTGTCATGTAATCGGATTTCAACGAGAAGCAGTTTTAATTAAATGAATATTTGAATCAGTGAATTATAAATAAAAGATCTCAGACTAAAAGCACAATCAACTACTTTTTTATGATAGCAAAAATTATAATAATTATGTCTTTTACAAAAGTTAAGCATTCATTCCAGGTCTTCAATCAAAACATACAGCAAAATATTTTCCTTTTATAAATGTTATTTTTACTTCCGTTGAGGTTTTTGTACGTTATGAAACACTGCAGACATTCTCTCATGTTATGTCAGTAGTTAAATGCATTCAATGATGTTAGCAATCTCGTTTCCCTCCATAATTTATAATTATAAATTCCCCTGCGTCCTAAAAATGCTTTGATAAAGTGAAAACTCAGTGAAGTCATCAGTAATCGGTTCGGTACGTAAAGCTAGCCTCCTCCTCCCAGTGCCAGGTCTTCCACTAAGGTAGGAAGTGATTTCCTTTTTTCAAACAGAGATCTACCTGTTTTACATCTGGTTTATTTTTCTGTTTGGTTCATATTAAGGTCAGTTATGGCTGTTGCTCATCAAGCAGGTTGGTGTGTGTTTGAGAGAGGGCGGGTTTGTGATGTGATGTCTAATGGTTGTATGACAACAACAAAACTTGTTGTGAGGGTCGTTACTGCAGGCTGGAAATGATCTGTGGGGATTTGAGATGTTGACACTGGACTGGTAGATCTCAGGAGGATGGCTACTTGAAAAGTAGATCTTGGCACAAGAAAGGTTGGGCACCCCTGCATTATTGTTTTAAGATGTTTATTATATTTGTTTTATTTTTAGTGACATTACTTGGTTGTCTAATGCTTTTATTTTAAAACCAGTTGCAAATCTTTAAATAATTTAATTAATTAATTAAATGTAATTTGAAACAGTTTCTAAAATTTTAAATAAAACATTTTTGAAACTCCTCCATGACTTTATTTAGAGAATAATTTGGTAGCTTTAAGTCTAAAAACTCAAATACCAATAAAAACAGCTGCAATGTTTTAATTTGAAAGAAAATAACATTTAACATAATAACAACATTTAGTGTAATTTAGAGATATAATATGTTTCAATGTAGCGTAAACTATTACAAAAAATTTTACATCGAGCTTAAAGTATAAATAAAAGGAATTAAATAAATTTCATGTGAAGAAATTTAAAGGATTTATTTTAATTATGCTTTAAAAAAAACAGATATAAAATTATATGTATGAAAGGCTTAAAGGTTTTTGTTGTGTTTTACAACTGAGGGACTTTTAGTTTGGAAAAAAAACAGTTTTGTGTGTGGAACACTATATAACTTAAAATCTTAAAGAGGTCATTTTAACTTGTGTTTTTGGTTTTATTTTATAGGCTGTTATATAATTTGTATAATGTATAATTATTTTTTCCTTCAATTCAATAGAAAACTTTTATTCTGAAACCATTAAGCCTAAGAAATTATATTTAAATTAATTAGAAGGTTATTTATGGAGACTGAAAACGTTTACTTTGAATTGACTTACATTGATGTTGTGTATGTTGCATTAATGGTGTTAACATCTACTGAAAAGAGCAAAACAATCGTATTTTAAATGATTAAATGCTTTATTTTGAAAACGTTTTCATAGAAAAACCCAGCAGAGGTTTTTTACTGCTTAACAGATTATTCACTTAAAAATGAAAGCACTGCATAACTGAACTGGAGCTTTATAAAATGTTTTTTTGACTGACTTTAAATGTTTGGTGCTTGTTTAATGTTAAGATATTCACATAGCTCTACGTCTGATAGTGTGATAGAAGTCGGTGTGAAAAAGCCTTTATTTTAATATTATTCTGAATGCAAAGAAGCTAAGGCTTTTATTGTGAAGTGGTAGCTGGCAGGAGTCTCTTTCTGGCTGTTTTTAATGCTTTTATTTTGAAGAACGCTCTGTATTAATAAGACATCTGGGCTTATGTGCTGGTATGGTTCTCCTGCTATCTCCTGATTTTTAAACAACGACAGTAAAGATCCAGGAGGACAGGAACGGCGTGTCGTAGATCTAATTTAATGTGTTGCTGAATCCAAGCATGCATCCAGCGCGGCGAGAGAAATCTCTGATGCTAATTTTCATTCAAACAAGAGCGAGGAAATGCCAGAGATGCGTCTGAGGTCACTAAGAAAGGGGGCGGCTCGTTTTGCTCCTCTGAGGCAGAGTGAGTCTTCAGACCGTCCAGGCTGACATTTCAGACTCCCAGGACATCGCGCTAGGATGTATTCATTAGTTTCTGTTGCGTAATCAGTTTGATGAGTCCTGACAGACTGACAGCAAGTTTCTCCAAAGGCTTTTTCATCTGCTTCTATTTTAGGCAGCGCACTCACAGCGAGGGTTAGCGGTGGATCTGAATGGAAATCCCTTCTCCCAACATTCCTGATTGGCAGCTGATTAGAGATCAATCCGCTTCCTGGCAGTCTGGAGACGCTCCAGCAGATTACAAACACCCACCCTCAGTCATGCGTTAGCTTCTGCTCTATATTAACACGTCTGTGCAGAAAGCAGACATTCATCATCTTTGTTTTCTGCTAATTCATGCAGCAACCGACGGATGGTGAGGAGTTTAACTCTGTGAGGATGAACAACTTCCCCCTCTGCAGAAAGTGGTTTTACAGGGACGTTCCTGATCTTCTAGCTGATCCAAACATCCATCAAATATGAAGAAAATCCGCATTTAACCATAATTTTACTGTAGACTAATCAATAAAAGCGGCTAAAAGGCTGTTTGGATTTATTTAGAGCAGATGGAAGCCCATCTCGGTTCACTTTAATCCCTTGTTAAGAATGAAATTAGTCAATTTTCCCTCTGTAAATCTCAAGGGCTATGAAAATCTCAAGAGCTATGAAGTATGTGAGTCGTGAGAGTCTAAAAACGGTTCTGTCAATTATCTGTAATCAATGCGACTCGGCTGGAGCCTGATGAATTTTCAGGAGTTCAATGTTCAGCTTGATTATGGAGATTTTCACATTATTCCCCCTTTGTTGGTTCCCTTAAACTCTGAACAGAAACAATATGTTCCTCTATGTCGACGCTCTTCACTCTGAACTCAATTCTGCTCCTGAACATTAAAGTTTGGACGCCCAGCCGTTCCCAAAGCCGGCTAATACGACACATGTTTGTTCCACCTCCATATATGCTACTAACTCGGATCAGCGTCTGTAGCAACTTAGTAGTCTGACTTTTACACGATTGATGTGAAACGTTCTTGTTCTGATCTTGTGACGATACGCTCGGCCCCCATTGCTCAACAACTCTAACATCCGTCCACAGACGGCGACATCCGTAGTTACTGATGTAAACATCTTTTTCGGCGCATGCAGGTCACGATGATGTTTGATGGTGTCACGATTATTCAGTCGAATGAACAACTATGCAAATAAAATCAGACATCAGCTAAAAAATTTTTAAAAAAATCAAGCAACAAAATCTGCAGAGTCAACATTGCTCCAAAACTCCATAATTTTGTTATGTGAAATAAAACAGAACAACTTGCAGGGAATCTCTTTCCACTTTTCCAGACTACTAACACCTCTGATTCTTCCCCACAGCAACCACCATGATTGACAAGTGTTGCAGATTTCAGTTTCTTACTTTGTCGAACATCCCGATCACTATCTTATCTCTAGAGGACGGTCCATGTGGGACGCTGCTGATGTGACTCCAGCTCCCTTTCTGTCTAGACGCAGGTGTAGTAGAAGTTTCTGGTTCATGGTAGCTTAAGTCTCCATGTTTGCAGAGTTTTTCCTAAACCTCCTCATCTATCCATCAATCTATAGTCTATGCATGATTATCCATGTAAACTCTCAAAGGGAACTGAGTCCTGTGTCCAGCTGCAAATAAAACAACAGGAACAGTCTAGTGATGTTTCCTCAACTCTGGTACTGAGGGCAAACTCTCCTGCATGTTTTAGGTGATTCCCTGCTGCAGCAAACCTGCCCTTAATTGGTGGCTGATTGCTGAAATGAAATCATCTGATCTGATCAATTGTGTTTATGAAATATCTAAAACCTGTCATGTGGGTCAGGAAAGGGAAACACAGAGTTAAAGAAACTAATGTAGCCAACAGTACCACAACCAGATATTATCCAGGATTCAAACCCGGGACTTTAGTTTCCAGGCAGGTTACTTTGTAACAAGTTTCTTTTCCTTCTCAGTTTTATGGAATATTTGATTTCTTTGCCTAGATAATGAGTTTAAGCCAGAAAATCCCAGCATTTAAATCAGCTCCGCTCATTCTGACAAGTTCAATGCAGGAGGATTGTTCACGGCTACAAAAGTTTCGATTTAAAACCTGTACTTATGAAAGTCTTAATAAAATCTAAGGGATGGGAAGTTTTTAAATTAATAACAGTTTTTTTTGTGGATTCTATTGTGGAAAAATATATTTCATAAGTCAGCAAAAAATCAAACATGACATATTTATGGTCTAAAAAAAGACTTGCAGTCTTTAAACCATCCCTTTCTGTTTTACTTTTTGTCAGGTTTTATGTAATTATGCATAATTATGGCTCAAAGGGAAACAGGACGCTCAATACTTTCAGTCGTGGTTTTTCCTGAATTACAGAAGCAGGAACTTTACATTCCTCCTTCACTAGTAACTATGTCAATGACTCCGTTTTTAGGGAATGAGCACTTAGTGGCTTCAAGTTTTCACTTTTTTGGTCAAAATAAAGCCAGCAGGTTCGCAAACTGAGACGCCTGCAGTTAGGTTAAGATTAAAGACTCAAAGATAGATCCGTCAGCCATTGTAACGGTAAATATAACTGCATAAAGATAAGAAAACTGTCTCGTGCTTCAAAGGTAAAAGGCATCTAAAGTAGGAAAATATGTCTGTTTGTGGTATTAAATGATAAATTAGGATCTTGACAACCATTTAAAGATGGAAAGTATCTACTGCTTTCAATAATATGGTCCCAGTTAGAGTGACTTAGACAATAGAGGAGGAGGAGCACTTGAATATATCCGACTTGTTGAAGATGGTGAAGAGAAGATTCTACAACAAGAACTAGTATCCATCTTGAGCTGGAATATAGATTTGAACTCAATCACTATGGTACACAATACTGTCATAACTGGACTGCTGAGTTTAAAATGTCAGCCATTCTCTCCCTGCTTCTCTTTATTACTGCTGACCAACCTGACGGGTCAAACCTGACCAATCATTTAGTGACAGAGGTGAAAAAAAGCTCATGGAGGATTGTGGGAAATAAAGGAAAACAGTATCAGTCTTTGCTAAAGTTTTCAGCAATTGTATCCCAGGAATAATTTTGCTAATGTTGCATCGTCCTAGTTTCAGTTGCTTTAAGTCATTTAATTAGTTCATTTATGGAAGGCTGTAGATTTTTTCTGTTTCATGGGTTGTTTCTTTTTTTCTGAAGTTAATTTCCACAACAGCTAAGTGAGAACTGGAGTCACTGTGATAAAAACAATATCCGACATGTCCCACTTTGTTCTGTTGGAAGGTATATTAGGCCATTATAATCATTAACATCCGTCAAGAATAAAGGGGGAATAAAAAGGTACACTCAGGTGATTTTCTTCTTCTTCTTCTCATTTTCTTCCCTTGCCATTTTTTATTTTATTTATTTGTATGTTTATATATAGTTTTTGTTTAGTGAAAAATATCCCCTATACGAGCCGACTTCCGTCCTTTAGGCTCCTGCCTTCTGATTGCTACGCACCCTACGTATTCGTGCTCTCCAAACGCGCTCTGCGGGCGGTCGCTTCCTCGATCTTCTAATACCTGAACCTTCTTGACCTTCAGCGGGGTTTGTTATATTATTTACTGCCTTCTAAAACACATCCGCGGCAAAGCCGGATGCAGCGTTTTTAAGGTGAGGTTTAGAAATTGATTTGAACAGAGGTGAAACAAACCTAAATAATCTAGAAAATATTGATCCTATTTCATGGCCATAGATCACGGGTGCTCCATAACAACCAGGTATAGCACCCCCTACCTGAGTTTGGTAATATTCTATAAACCTGTCTTGAGTTTATACGTCTCCTAAGCTGTCTTTACCACACTGGCGCCACAAATGGCTGCCTCGGTGTAATTACAACAAAACAAATTCCTAGTATGTCCTCTATGTACCTGGCTAATAAAGTTGATTTAATCTTAATCTTTAATCGTGTGAATGCTAACATTGAAATCAGCACATTATATATGAATATTCCTCATTTGACTCTGTTCCTCATCATCATCTCGGTGTGTGTAGTGATATCGCTGGTCTAAAATGTAATCTCACAATGGTCTTTCCGTACGTAAAGTTCACTGGAAGGTTTTGATCCCTTTTAATCTCTATATGAATATTTTCTATGTGTTTTCTGGCCACTGGTAGATAGTCCGCAGGGTTAAAGGTTAAAGGTCTGTGTAATTATGTCTCCAAACTTGCCATCTACTTTAACAGTTGGAAGGAGAGGAGCTCAGAAATCACCAACAATCTGAGGTGCCACTACATCGCTAAAACAGTAGAGCTGATCAAATCTGGATTTTATATCCATTGGATGAGGAGCGTGTTTGGTATTGAAACAGACCCATTCCCCAGTATTCACACCTAGCATGTAAGCGATCGGATACTGGGCAATAATATATTCTTCAAAGTATTCATATCAAAATAAATATCTGAGTCTATCTTTCTAGAGAGAAAAGAAGAATAAAGGTTCAAACTAACTCTGGAACAAGAAGATCATATAGAAAGTGTGTTCACCAAGTCCAGCTGATACACAGGCTCTGAATGAACGGATGAAAACAGACACAGATTACGTCACATTAATAAAATCAAAATGGTTCCAAGAAGAAAATTTACTGGTTTCCGTTATCCTGAGTGATTCAGCCATTTAGATAACAACATATCAAGACAGATCCAGGAGCTGTAGACCATTGTTAATTTGAACCTTTGCTTTTATTTAATTTCCTTTTGGGATAAATAAAGTGTTGTTGATTAGATTTGATTATTAACTCGCCTGATTTGTTGTTGCTGCCTTTAAAACCAAACCTGCATGAGAATTGTACGCTGCAGTTTTTTCCTCCTTTGTTATACAATATCCTCTTTTTATTAAGCCCAGTTTTCAAACGCTCCCATATTTCAAGGTCATCGGTCTTTCTGTTGGGAAAGGGTTTTTGGTTTCTGTCTGAGATCAAAGTCCCGTTGGGTCCGGACTCGGAGGCAATGGAAGACGATGCTTGCAAAGAGCCAGCCCCAGCTGGAGAGATGTTCTACTTCTTCTTGTTTGTAGCTTTCTCTCTCTGAGGGCTATCTCTGCTTGTCGGGCTGCTAATGTGAGCTGTTTAATGCTCTCAGTGTGCGAGTGTTGGATTAGCTTCCTCCTGCTGTGCAGGCTGATCTGACACATATGGGAGGCATGTCTGCAACACACACATATCCATCTTTGTACATATTTCTTTCTGGGGATCCTGATTACACTCTTGCACATTGTCTCAAAACCATAACATCTATTTTAATAAGGCTTTGAAACTGGACCTAAACCTATAACACTGGCAAGTTAAACCATGTCCTTTAAATGTAGACTCAAGGTGTCAAATGTTCACTGGCCCTCATATGGAGACATAAACCAGTCTAAAAATTATTTCTGCTGAAAGAATGTCTTGTTGAATAAATGTATTTCAGCTACTTTAAAGGACAAATACTTTTAAGATTGGGTTGTAGTTCTAATGTTTAACATAATTAACTCCATAAAGCACTACTTAAGCAATTTTTCAAATGTGCAGTGAATAATGAATAAGTGAATAATGTGGGTCAGTAGGTGACAGTAGAGAGTCTGTTACACAAAGAGCAACGAATAACAATTAATACCCCTACCAAAAAGGCCAAACCCTTACTAGACGTTTATCTGGGATCAGCAAGAATGCATAGAAACGACTGCGGACGGCTTCAGTGGTGTCCAGTTCTTCAGACTGTTCTTCCGTAATTATTTCGTCGTTCTTGCTGCCTGGCAATGACATCCAGCTAAAACTAGCCATAAGGTTAGAAGTATTGGTTGTGAAGGTCAAAGGTAGCCCAGACATTTTTTACATTCATTCATACAAATCACCATCACGAAGCTGAGTAGAGATAGGCGACACAGTGAAATCTTTTTGGGGGATACAAAGCAGCTAAATCGCATTAGGTTAATGATTGCAGCCTTACGCCATCAGAGATTTACACTGACTGGACTCACTCAGATAAAAATGTTGATGTTGGTCTTTCAGGTTCTGGTAAAGCAGAGACTGCTCGTGCGGCCGATGTCCTGACGGTGCTCAGAGAGAAAGTGGCCTTTGTATCAGGTAAAACATCAAACCGCCTCTGGGTGACTCTGGCCCTGCTGGAAGCAAGATAAGGTCACTCTTGTCTGTGATTTTCAGGTGGAAGAGACAAACGAGGAGGACCAATTCTTACCTTTCCAGCAAGGACCAATCATGATCGAATAAAACAGGAAGATCTCAGCCGACTGGTTACATACCTATCAACAATACCCAGGTGCAACTCTTAATGTTTTTGTGACTTTTCATTGAATAAGCAACATTTTAAACATTTAGCAACAGCTTTTCTTAGAAGTGGTATATTTTGGACCATCTTTGCTTCTGAGATTTGTGTGTTTTAGCTGTATTTATAGACATTAATTCAATTCTAACTAGATCTCTGTGTGGCAAAAGGTACATTAATTAGTTTTGTAGACAATTGCAGCACAGTTTAAAGGAAGAGACCTTAGTTTCACAGCCGCTCTGTCTCTCCATCAGTGAGGATGTGCGCGCTCGTGGCTTCACCGTTGTGGTGGACATGCGTGGCAGTAAGTGGGACACCGTAAAACCGGTTCTGAGGACGCTACAAGAGTCTTTTTCCTCCAACATCCACACGGCACTGCTCATCAAACCGGACACATTTTGGCAAAAACACAAGACCAACCTTGGCAGTGCCAAGTTTAGCTTTGAGGTAACACCAGTTCTCGATGTTCTATCAGCTTCTAAAAATTATTCTAAAAGTTGTTCAATCACGGATTTTTAAATGGGAGCCATCTTACCAACATTTGCTGGTTCTTGATGATGTTGAAACTTTCATTTAAGAAAAGGAAGCCTTTTACTGAGAGATGAAACATCCTAAAGAACCATGCCTTTAAATTCAAGTTTGGCTTCTGGATTGAAATGTATACAATCATGCAAAGAGTCCCTTGAAATGATCAGTGAGCGGTATCTGTCCCCAGACCAGCTTAGTGTCAGTTGAGGGTCTCTCCCGGCTCATCGATCCCTCCCAGCTCACTGCGGACCTCGGCGGCTCACTGGAGTACGACCATGTGGAGTGGACCGAGCTTCGTCTAGGACTCGAAGAGTTCTCAGGGGCGGCGACACAACTACTAGCTCAGTTAGACCAGCTGGAGGCCGGTTTGAACAGCATACCAGAGCCTAAAGATGTGGACGAGGCCCGCAAGTAAGGATTTTAAAATCTTCCATATTGCAGGAATACTCAGGGTCCACTTGAATGCTCAGGGTAAGATATTTTCTTCAACAGACTTTTAGAGGAGCATAATCGCCTCCGTAACACAATCGCAACAGCACCCGTGGACTCCCTCGACAGAGAAGGGAAGAGCTTGCTTCAGCGAATGCGCCTGGGCCCCTCACATGGGGACGGATCCACTGAAGGCGGGGGAAGCAGCGGTGGCACCTGGCTGTCAGGTGGGGCGGACTTCCAGAGTGTGGCCCCAAAGGTTTCCTCCCTGCTGGACCGGCTGCAGGCAGGGCGAACCCATCTGCTCCAGAGCTGGAGTGAGAAAAAGCTCCACCTAGAACAGGGTCTGCAGCTGCACCTGTTCGAGCAGGACGCCACTAAGGTGAGCAAACATGGAAGCAAACATTACATTTTGCATTCATTTCCTTGATCTTGAAATAACTTTAATGTTGAATTGTTATACGCAAACCCAGCTGTCTAACCAGTCTCTGTTGCTGCTGCCTGTACGTGTTTTAGATGTCGGAGTGGATTGCCCACAGTAAAGAGCTGTTTATACAGAGCGTGACGGAAGTTGGTCGAAACCACCAGCATGCTGTTGACCTGCAAACGCAACACCAGCACTTCACTGCCAACTGCATGGTCAGTTTGGGCATCCATAGAGCTTCTTGTTTCCTCACTGAGTGTTTTGTGAATGTTACAAGTGTGGCTGTGCGTTGGTCAGAACGGGAGCGTAAATGTGGACAGCGTGGTCACCGTCGCGGCGAGACTCGCGGAAGCCAACCACTACGGAGCGGAGCGGATCGCCTTGGTGTCGTCACGGTTACAGGAAGACTGGAGGTCGTTGACCAACGCTCTGGAGGAGCGCAGCAATGCACTTGCCATGGCAACTGGTTTCCACCAAGGAGCAGAGCAGGTACCGTCACGTCAATGTCTGTCTGCAGGACTGATAAACTTAAACCATGTTGAGCAGAAGTTGGAGAAAACAAACTATTTGAAGACCTTTGGAAAGGTCTGTTGCAATGCAAGGATCCAGCGGATGATTAATAAGTTGTAATGGATTTCCGCTATTTACTAGTCCGATTTAGAGGCGAGTCTGTCTCTCTGTCCAGTTTCTTCTCCAGGTGGAGGGATGGGTGAAGACGTGCTCTGAAGGACCTTTACCCACTGCAACAGCAGAGCTGGAAGCTGCGACTAAGAAACACCAGGAGCTCAACGAGGAGATATCTGCCAACTACACGCAGGTATCTCCCTGAAAGTCCTCCCTCCTAAGTCCACACACCGACAAGACGGTCTCTGAAATCGACCTGCTTGTTTGCAGGTCAGCAAAAGCGGTAAAGCCTTGATGGACTTCCTCCAGCGTAACTCTGCGAGTAAGGCTGATGAGTCAGCTGCCAAACCTGACTTCACCCATGCCACGCACACCATCATGGAAGTCCTGCAACAGTTGATGCAGGTGAGGCTCACCACCATCTGCCATCAGAGCAGAATTACATTAGACGGACATGAATACGAATGTTGTCTGTTCAGGGTCACCATGAGGTGGAAGGAGCCTGGAAACACAGGAAGCTCCGCCTGCACCAGCGTTTGCAGCTCTGTGTGTTTCAGCAAGACGTGAAACAGGTCTGGCCCGCCAGCATCCTACTTCTCATCCTGATTTTATTTTTCAGATCCAGATTCTAATCTAAACCAAAACATAATCTGAATTAAATCCATATTTAAATCCACAACCAAATATAGTTTCCAAATGTTTATCCTGTCTAAACTACCCTTTAAAATTTTAACAATTGTTTAGATACTAATCCAGATTATAATTCTGGTTGTTTTGACCAAAATTACTTAATTACATTACATAAATGAATAAAATGAAATAATTTTGGTTCTAGCCACGTCTTGTTATCTCAAGTCATTTCTGGACGTTCCCCCTCCCTGTTTCCAATCTGACTTTAAATCAGATTTAATCTTTGATTTACAACAAAACACTTATTTAAAGAAGTTTTTTGGATTTTGATCCAAACTTTGAACGTGGATAATTTTGATTATTTAGAAGTTTAATGAGTAGTTTTGTATTCATGTTCTAATCCGGACAGTAACCTCGGTTTAGAACCTGATTTCTTTCAGATGTTAAAGTATGATTTCAGGTTAACACTTCTGAACCTGGATAGTGATGTTAAAGGATTTCGTGATCTAGATCCTAATAAAGGATTAAACCAGCAGCCATATCTAGATGTAAACCCATAACCATATGTATGCAAACCCAAATACAAATGTGAATCCAAATCTGAATCAATGTTATTTTGTTATGTAGACATAAATTTGACATGAAATTAAACTGTACATTTATTTTGTGTGTCTAAAGTCAGCTAAAAAGCAGGTTAAGAGATTCAGGTGTCTTTAATAAAAAGCATCATTAAGATCTGTTCAGTTTTTCCTTCCACCCACTTTTCTGTCAGGTGTTGGACTGGGTGGAGCAACACGGTGAGGTTTTCCTGAACAAACACACCGGAGTGGGGAAGTCTCTCCACCGAGCGCGAGCGCTGCAGAAGAGGCACAGCGACTTCCAGCAGGTCGCTCAGGTGAGCCGCACTCATTACCTCATTGATGGCGCTCAGCCAGGAGCTCCCATCTGTGGGGGGGCAGCATTCAGAGAGACGTCTCTTTGTGTGTCAGAACACTTACACTAATGCAGAGAAGCTGCTGGAGGCTGCGGATCAGCTGGCTCAGTCTGGAGAGTGTGAGGAGGAGGAGATCTACCAGGCAGCCAGAGACCTGGAGCTGCGCATGCAGGTGAGCTGCCAGAGGGTGGGGGGGTTACCTGCTGGGGGTCAGAGATGTTTACATCAGGAATGTCCTGCAGGCCTTCATCCAACGGGTGGAACAGAGGAAGCTGCTGCTGGACCTGGCCGTGTCCTTCTACACTCACACTAAGGAGGTAACGTACACAGAGACGGAGACACGTGACCTCCTCCCAACCCTGACCCTTGACCCCATAAGGATTATCTTATGTCCTCCTAAACCAACCACGCCTGCTCCTTCTCTGTGCTCCGCAGCTCTCAGTCTGGATGGAGGGCCTCCAGAAGCAGCTCTCCTCAGACCTCCTGGTCTGTCCGGACACCGTGGAGGCTCTGCAGGCTCTGATCAGCCAGCAGCAACAGCAGCAAGCCAACACACAGGTGCAGACCCCAGACCTCCGACCTCCGACCTGAGCTCTAACTGACACCATAACAACCTAACAGTCCCCTGACCCCGCCACACTAACCTCTAACCTTGACCCCCAGGAAGCTGCGATGAGCGTCATCCGTGAAGGAGAAGACCTCATCCTGCAGCTCAGGTACCAATGCTGAGTGTAACTTCACGTTGTTGTTGGTCTGCTTTTGTTTTTGAAGTGATGGCAGGAAATTTATTATCTGTGAATAAAGTTGCTGACATTTAGAGATAGCAACCAAAGCTGAAGCAGGTTGATGAATGTGTTCAGTTCACTTCTGAAGGATGCTACCAGGATGTAGATTTTTACATGATTTTTCAAGAAATCGCTTCAATTGCACTTAAAGTAATGAATTTCTGTCTCTTCTAACATACATTAGTAGTTTAGTTTTAGCATAATTGTTCACAAACATGCATTCTAACAAACATGTTGTGAATGTGTTGGATTCTTACCTAATGTTTGCCGTTTTTTTGTGTCCTAAACAACTGAAGGTGTGTTTCTACATTCATTAGTGACTATTTCTTTTATAGCTGAACTCTGTTTTTACATATTTGTTAAATTTGCCAGAGAGAGGGATATGAGAAACTCTGTGAGGAAGCTCCTTTGGCTCCTCTCAGTGGTCCCAGTGGCAACTTCAGACATGTGTCTCTCCTGGTTAAAAACAACCAATCAGAGCGGACAGAAAACGTCTTAGTGATGTCAGTCACATTCATCTAGCGTTGCTCTAAATTGGCAGCTATGCTAATGCCGGAGAAACAATTTACCGTCACCGTAAAGTGTTTCATGCCAGAGGCAAAGCTAGCCTTTAGTACTGCAGCAGAACCACAGAGGAGACAGAGAAGCTCCTGTTTTAATGTTATCTAATGCAGCTTCAATATTTTTGTTACTGTTACATTTTTCCTAAGCATTTTTTTGTCATGTCCTTTTTTATTTTCTGTTTTTGTTTTCATATAATCTACTAGATTGCCAAAAGATGTTGAGGTCATGTTTTACCCATTATACAAAATATGTGAAGCTTTTGTTTCATGTAGGTTTCAAAGATTTCTGAATTATAAAACGAACTCTGTTTGTTTGAACAGTTTCAAACAAAAATATGATTTTGTTTCTCAAACGGCATCTTTACCCTGTAAAGTTCACCTGTTTATTAACATTATTAGAATATATATTATGCCTGAATTATGTTAAACCTGATTAGATTTGGGTTTTGTGTAGAATGTGAATTTATTAATGAATGATTAAATTACATAAAGTTTTGTTCATCTCCAGATCTTAGGTTAAACAAAATATATACAAGTATTTTCTTTAGTGTTAAAATTATTAGTGTTCAGACTTTTCTACGTTTGGTTTTATTTTTGAAAGTTGAATTGTTTAGTTTCTTTTTGACTGTCTATCTTTGATGGGTGTGTTTGTTTTAGACCTCAGGGCAGCTCTGTGGCCCATGTGGAGTCAGTGTTACAACTGTTAGAAGAGTCCCACGCTCAGCTGGAGGAACTGTTCCACCAGAAGAAGATCCGACTGGACATTTACCTACAGTTTCGCATACTGCAACAGTGCACCTTGGAGGTTTACACAGATTCTTGTATTTTCTACTAAGATATCATTTTTCCTACTGTAATAAATCACAGCATCATTTGTTGTACATCTTTTGTATTTTTCAGGTAACCGGTGAAATGGATGCCTGGAAACAGGATCTCCAAAAGCAGTCCCAGGACTTTTCTGCTGAGAAGCTAACGTCTCCCCGGCTCTCTGAGACAAACCCGGACCAGCTGGCCCTGGACAAGCTAGCACTAGGCCAGTCCCGTCTAGCAGAGGCCACTCCAGAGGCCTTGACCGTGGCCCAGCAGCGCATTCACCGGTAAACTGTCCATCATTTAGAAAATATCCAGAGTATTTCATTTTGGCTAGAGTTAATTTACTACATGACCTCGTTGCAGACACATGGAGCGAAGGCTGGCTATGAACAATATGATATATGAGGTGATCCAGCAAGGCCACGATCTCCAGCAGTATATCACAGAGGTCAAAGCATCAGGTAGGACATTTAAACTTAGATTAATATTTACAAATGAGAAGAGAGACAAACCTGATTTCATTTGCATACAGAAGTAGTCTCTGAATTACAAAGATACATGGTACTAATGATGGAGCTTTGAGGTACACCATAAGTAAGTAATGTGTGATATCAATGCTACTGTTATTAGATCTTTACTTTGATTACATCTATAGATATATCTAAACTGTTGATACTGTTTAAAAGTGACCACACCATCTACATTGTTTCCTTTGTCCACAATAATATCTGCATTACTGTCACATGACCAAACAAAGACCACATGACCCCCCCGTACTCCCCCTACCAAAACAAAAGTGTCAACAAAATGCTAAAACATTTACCGTGGGTACGGAAAGTATTCAGACCCCTTTTAATTATTCACTCCGTGTTTCATTGCAGCCAGTTGGTATAACCATAAAAGTTCATTTATTTTCTCATTAATGTTCACTCAGCACCCCAACTTGACATGAAAAAACTGGAATGTAGATATTTTAGAAAATTTATCAAAAAAGAAAAATTAAAATATCACATGGTCATAAGTATTCAGACCCTTTGCTCAGTATTGAGTAGAAGCACCTTTTGAGCTAGTACAGCCATGAGTCTTCTTGGGAACGATGCAAGTTTTTCACCCCCTGCATTTGGGGATCCTCTGCCGTTCTTCCTTGCAGATCCTCTCCAGTTTTGTCAGGCGGGATGGTAACGTTGGTGGACAGCCACTTTCAGGTCTCTCTAGAGATGTTCAATTGGGTATAGATCAGGGCTCTGGCTGGACAAGTCAAGAAGGGTCACAGAGTTGTTCTGAAGCCACTCCTTTGTTCATTTAGCTGTGCGCTTTGGGTCATTGTGTTGTTGGAAGGTGAACCTTCGGCTCAGTCTGAGGTCCAGAGGTTTTCTTCCAGGATATCTCTGTACTTGGCCGCATTCATCTTTCCTTCAATTGCAACCAGTCGTCCTGTCCCTGCAGCTGAAAAAAATCCATAGCATGATGGTGCCACCACCATGTTTCACTGTAGGGATTGTATTGGCCAGATGATGAGCAATGCCTGGTTTTCTTCACACATACAAAGTTCAATCTTCGTCACATCAGACCAGAGAAGCTTATTTATCATAGTCTGGGACTCTTTCATGTGTTTTTTGGCTACCTCTTTGCAGGCTGTCTTGCCCTGAGGGGAGGTTTCCTTCGGGCCACTCTGCCATAAAGCCCCGACTGGTGGAGGGCTTCAGTGATAGTTGACTTTGTGGAACTTTCTCCCATCTCGCTACTGCATCTCTGGAGCTCAGCCACAGTAATCTTTGGGTTCTTCTTTACCTCTCTCACCAAGGCTCTTCTCCCACGATTGCTCAGTTTGGCTGGACGGCCAAGACTAGAAAGACTTCTGGTCGTCCCCAACTTCTTCCATTTAAGGATTATGGAGGCCACTGGGCCCTTGGGAACCTTGAGTGCTGCAGAAATTCTTTTGTAACCTTGGCCAGATCTGTGACTTCTTTTTTAATACATTAGCAAAAATATCTACATTCCAGTTTATTTCATGTCAAGATGAGGTGCTGAGTGAACATTATTGAGAAAATAAATGAACTGTTTTGGTTCTACCAAATGGCTGCAATGAAACAAAGAGTGAAAGATTTAAAGGGGTCTGAATACTTTCCGTACCCACTGTATGTTGCCCTATTTAACTTATCAGACTGAGTAAAACACAGCGACCACGCATCAGTTCAACTGCCTCCTCTCATGTTTTATAAAAATAAACTGGTGCAAACAGGGATCAGAACCAAAAACCAAGGAAATATAGTAGAACAGAAGGTCTTCGGATAATAATTAGAAAATCTTTATTCATTCAAATACGTATCTACAAAGGAAAAGAGAAAACCGGGAGTTAAATGCGTCGTTATGAAGTGCTAACACATAAGTATGTGCATGCGTTTGTTGCTTCGGGGCTGGACTGTTGTGGCTCTTTAGTAGCAGGAAGTTCACAAAATGCAATTAAAAGTCTACAGTTGGTTCAAAATGCTGCAGCAAGAGTTCTGATGAAGCTTAAAAGGAGGGATCATGTCTCCCCAATTTTGGCTTCCCTCCGTTGGCTCCCTGTCGGACTTGGGGTGGATTTTGGGATTCTTCTTTTGACATGTGAAGCCCTCACTAATAAAGCTCCATCGTATATCAGAGATCTGATTACTCCTTATGTCCCTAACAGAGCACTTCGCTCTCAGACTGCAGGTTTACTGGTGGTTCCTAGAATCTCTAAAAGCACAATGGGAGGTAGATCTTTCAGTTATCAGGCTCCTCTCCTGTGGAACCAGCTTCCAGCTTTAGTCCGTGAGGCAGAC